>OZ026605.1:23288375-23338375 GCA_964020085.1 Micromussa lordhowensis
TACCAGCCGTCCTTAATGAAACAATATTGCGAACGAGAAAAAAAAAGGTCTCGGGTCTCGGTTAGTGGGAATACACAGCAACGCAGCATCTATGCTTTTTTACCACTAGTTACTCTTGTGTGCGATGTAGATCGTCGCCTCCTTTAGCAAAACCAGTGTAAATTTGTCTTGCTCCTCGTTTTTACTTCAGTACACTTTTGGATGCAATTTAACGCACATAACAAACCAACATCGTGAAATAATCGTTTTCACTGAAGACTGAAACGACGTAACATTTTTCTAGAAACTTACTACCTACCCTGTCTTTTACAGTGCATTGTTTAGGTTTAAGGTGTATCGTCTATTCATGTATCCAATGTTACAGTTATCATTTCTGAGCATAACATTTTGGGTATTGCATACTTAAATATGACCCTGCCAAGCACACTCGATTCCACCTTTTTGTGCAAAAAAAACAACAACAAAAAAACAAAAAAACGCGAAGATTCAAATCGTTTTTCGCCTTGTTTCAAATACAAACATCAATCTCCTCGACGTCAACTTCAAAATATTCATTTGCCGAGCTTCTGAGTAAACGGCCGCTATACAGTACATTCTGACAGTGAATCTAAATGCCGGAACTTTCTAAAGCAGGTACCGAATCGCTTTAGGAAGTAGTTCGCGTAAATCCCTTAGACATTTATGCTTCTCTGCGTCGGCAGTGATTCGAACAAAAGCAGACAAAGGGCATCGAAAACTGTAATTAAATTTGCTCTATGGTTGAAACCAAACAATTAGGACTTACCGACTTACTTTGTTTTGCACTTGCTCTGTTCAGATTAGTTTGTTCTAAGAAATCAGCAAGTCTCGCACCATTTTCAGATTACCCACATTAAGGGACAACATTGTTTTTGGTGAAAGCCCTAATTAGGTGGCTTCCACTTAATAGGTTTTAGTTTGCATTTTATTTGGTGACACACAGCAGGTGAGAATTTGATTATTGTGTTTTCGAAGTGTTTTTCGTTTTTGTTTTGTTTTAATTTGCTTGAGACAGCTGTCGCTCACTAGCTTGTAAATTTCTTTTTCTTTTCATTTTCTATCCTTTTTTTTAGAAAATAGCCCAAAGAAAATACGCACGCTGATTGGTTTAAAATCGTGTTTTAAGCGGAGCTCCGGCACGCCGAAGGTGCGCAACCGCGGCCCCATAACTTAGAAAATTCGGTAACCCGTATTATTACCGGTTCTCATGTGACGTCATCATTTTCCAAAATAGAAATAACCAATCCTTCTGAAGTTTTATTTTCATTAGATGTAAGACCCTCTAATAACTCGACGTTTTTTGCAGCATTTAAGCCCGACAGGGTTCCTCATTATGTAATAGAGCACGTTTGAATTTCCAAGTTGATGCGTTGAATGACAATAAAATGGTGGCCCGACTGAAGCCGCTCGAGTAGGTCAAAAGATGAGTCATTGCTCGCGTTTTGCTCTAGAAGAAGTATTTATTTCAATGTTTCGGAGCTCTAGAGTAATATCTTTTCTTTTCAATGGCAACACTCAATGACAGATGTTTCTGTTACTATACGGCCGCCATGTTTGTGTCCGTTCGAGGGACACAAACATGGCGACTCCATACAAAGCTCTATAAATTTGAGTGACACACTTTTCCGAATAACGAGCGAATGAAAAACCGCACAAAACCTAAATCCTGACGAGATTGTTTTTCTATCAATCATTTTTTATATGCCAGCTTCTTGACTTGATTTATTGAATGGCTGCGATACTTATTTTTGATGGCGTAACTCCGCAAACCAGCCATAACTTGATAGAGACAAGGTACATTTTTCTCTATTTTTATATTGTTTTTATACAAAAAAAGGAGCCGTCAAAAATTGCTACAATCAGCGAAAGTTTAATTATGCCAGCATCGTCGCTGAAAGGGCTCGCGCTACACTTGTAAAGTTATTCATGTATTTACTGTTAGCATGCATTCATAGTAAGCCATACAGGTAACGCTGTTTTGACAAACACCTGCAAAATATTTAATAAGAATTATTAAAAACTGGATAATGCAATTCGAGCTCGAGAGTTTTCATTGGCTTAGCTATCATGGATTATGAGCAATTACACCATGCTCTACAAATATGGTAAGCGTACGCGTGATTTCTTACGGCGTTTTTATTTTTGTCTAAGTTTAGTTTGCTATATTTTTATTTTTATAATAAAACAATTATTCCACTCTCGCTTGTTAGATATGAGATGATTATGGCCAACTCGGCGCTACGCGCCTTGTTGACTATCTACCATCTCATATCCAATGCCCGCTCGTGGAATAAGTGTTAAGAATAACTATTAACAAATAGTAATAACTTTCATTGTAACCGTCGATAGCAAATACTGTTTTGAAGATCAAACGCTCGGCTAAACAAAACTGTTTGCACCTTTAATCGCTTCGTAAGTTTCTCTGTTTACAACGCCCTCCGTTTCCGTTAAACCTTTCCGTGTATAGGACGAATAAAGACTGTTGACGATAAGATCCTTGAAATATAACAAGTTCAACACCGTTAAAGTTCGCATAGATCCGTCGAGGCCGTGGCCGAGGTACAACCTTGTCTCGAACAGTGAAACACATACAAGCTTCGAAAAAACAAAACATGTGACACTTGTCCGAGCGGAAAACTGGTAACTATAGCGCAAAATACCGCTGAACGAAATCTAATGCGACAGCATTAACATTCATTATTAGCAATATTTTATTATTGTGAGATTTACTCACCTTACTTACATGTATTCCTCACAGACGTTACATGTATGGGCGGCCAGGTAAATGGGTGACATTTTTTCAATTTCCCAACCTCTCCGTGAAATCGCAACCGACCCGTCCCTGGTAAATTTTCATGGTTAGGTCATTAGGCTTTTTAGCGTAGCTAGCGAAAATGAAACATCAAATTCAATATAAGTTAGCGTGCATCATAGTAAAGTTTGCTTATGTGATGAGGAAGGTTGCTTGCGCTTCTCTATTGCTATTGGAAATGTTCTACAATCATCGGTTCATGCATTTAGCTGTTCATGATCGAGTAATGATGCACTTGGGAAGTTTAGAGAGCACTCCAGTGGCGCCTCGAGCAACTCTTACGCCTCTTTTCCTTCCTGCGTCCGTTACATTTCGTAAGTCAGCTGTTAAATATATTGGTGTTTTCAAAAATTTGAATGTTGGTAATAGCTTTAAGCTGCTTTATGCGCGGTGGCTTCATGGGAACTGGGCTCGACTCCGGTTCGAGCGCTCCGGGTTCGAGCCCTGGCCAGGGACATTGTGTTGTGTTCTTGGGCAAGACGCTTAACTCTCACACTGCCTTTCTCCACCCAGGTGTATAAATGGGTACCGGCGAATTTAATGCTGGGGGTAACCCTGCGATGGACTAGCATCCCATCCAGGGGGGAGTAGAAATATTCCTAGTCGCTTCATGCTACAGAAACCGGCATAAGCTTCGGCCTGATGTGCCGCTTGGCTCGTATGCAGACCTTACCAATTTTTTCAAATAATTTTATGCATTGCCAACAGACGACCTAATTGAGCTGATTTTATAGCACTGTTGCCAGCAGTGTCTAGGCATGCAAAAGATAGAAAAATGTTAAGCTGGCATGCTACTTTAAATATATTTTGGCCTCGCGAACTGAACATTTGCAATATAACTCGATTATTTAAAA
Organism: Micromussa lordhowensis; assembly: GCA_964020085.1. Classification (NCBI taxonomy): domain Eukaryota; kingdom Metazoa; phylum Cnidaria; class Anthozoa; order Scleractinia; family Lobophylliidae; genus Micromussa; species Micromussa lordhowensis. Next base: position 23,292,060 of record OZ026605.1, read on the forward strand.
CATTTGCATATCGAAACCACTCGAAAGTAGTGACGAAGAAGACAGACATATTGTTGACACAAACGTCTTGATAAATCAACATCACAACGTCATTCAGGGGAAAGTGTAATTACATATCTGGTTTCCCAACGGACCCTTTTTAACTCTTATTTGAACTTGTCGCAGAAGCAAACAATACAACAAGAAAACAAGAATCAAGATGGTTGTTCCCTAACATTCGGCAGAAAATGTAAGTCTTCGTCGCCTTAAGAAGGGAATATGCCACCTACTTTTTAGCAGAGAACTTTGCAGACCGTAAAACTCATTTTGACTCAGCATCAGCCCATATCAGGTTGGTAAGTTTAGAATTGTTCATTAGAAATATCTTAAATTTTTATTTGGAAATGTACACAGCCCCCCAATTTAAACTAATTTAAATGGAAGCAATCATTGCTTCAATTTCATAAAGTAAACATCATGGATGCAAACTAAGTTTGTTCGCTGTCTAAGCGAAACAAATGAGATGAAGAAGAGAATAACAGAATTAGAAGTCGCAGCAGAGTTTCAATGCTTGGTTGCAAAAAAAGTGGTGATTAAAATTAAAATTAATAATCATATATCAGCAGTTCTAATTGAGAAGAGAAAAAAAGGAACCACAGCAAGTATAAGTAGAAGTTCACCGATGTTAAGCTTCTCGAGTTCAAATGTTGATTGGATGAACTGAAAATCCGTAATTTTCCTTTCAAGTCACGTCGGCAGTTTACAAGTGTCTTGGACATATCAACTCAAATAAAAACAAACATAACATACAAGATGGCGCCATTTTGAAGGATGCTAAAGTAAATCTCATTTTTGTCCATCTCTAAAGTTGTTCTCGATCGATATGATGTTTGTTCGCTATTTGATGGAGTTGCTTGACACGAGTCGTGACTTTTAATCTTATTTATCTTCCATACTTGCCTTATGGCTAAACATCTCTTTTTGGTTCCGCCATTTCTCAACCCAATCGCATTCAAAGCGAGGAAAAAAAAAACAACGGCCAAAATATATATATCAATATTTGCTCTGCACGGCTCCAGTTCTTTAAGTTTCCGCACCATCGAGTGATCCGTGACGCGCTCTCGCGTAGAACTTACTGACAAAAAGGAACAGAACCAAATACTCGTTTGCTGAACCAAAGACACGTAAACAGAGCAAGGAAAGTTGCCCTGGCATGAAGAAATAAGAGCGAGAAGTCTGGTAAAGATCGATTTGGAGAGGTTTAATTTTGTCTTTGGTCCTCAGCTGTCGTATAAAGAAGACTGATCTTAATTTCACGTTTTACCAAAACAAACAAATCCTGAAAATTGAGCTGTACAACCGTGCTCTTATATTTTTAAATCAGACGCCAACAAAAGCAACAACGAAAAATTTTTAATTCACATTTAGGGCAATTCGAAATTGTAGTTCCTTATATACTGACTTTACTTTGTTTTCTCTCTTTAGCTTTACTTTGTTAGCGTAGCTGATTCGATTCCTTTCAGCCATGGTTTCTGAAATAGCTCCGGTTGCAATAATGACGGTGCTTTCGTCTCTTGTCGTTACAAATATACTTGGAAACTCCTTTGTTTGTGTTATAATAACGAAGAATCAAGACATGAGGTATGTGGAGATTAAACTGATGAAATATTTCTTGCTGTACATTCTACTTATTAACTGAGAGCCACAGAGGATGAAGAGTAAAATAGTTAATCCTCTATATTGGCATCATTTTCAAGCTTATCCCTCTCAAGATATACATGGTAACCAGTTCTCAATGGGAGGCGCAGTGGCCTATGGTTAGTGCGCTAGTCTCCGGATCGAGTGGTCCGGGTTCGAGCCCTGCGTTGTGTTCTTGGGCGGCGACGTTAATGCCGGGGGTGACCCTGCGATGGACCAACATCCCGTGGATGGATTAGCATCCCATCCCATTAGAAATACTCTTAGCCGCTTTATGCTACAGAAACAGTGATAAGCACCGGCCTGATGGGCCACCTGGTTCGTATGCAGACTTTTAACCAGTTCTCCAGCAGATGATGTAGCCACACGCTGCATAAATGTTTTCGCGGAAGGTGAAAATACCTGGAAGGCCGCCTGGGCTTTCCACGTAGGCAAACAGGGTGGCTATTTCTAGACCCTCCGGAGATTTCTGAAACCGTGAGGGATCTAAAAATAACTTAAGAGGGATTACCTCAGAAACAAAACCTACAGAGTGGATAAACTCTCATACCCTTCATTTTCTCTTGCCGAGAGTTTTGTTTGGCCAAAGATTATTGCAGCGAAAGAGGTTTAAGATGATTTTCAGTCCGTAATGTAATTTCTAAGAATATAACGGTCGAAAGTTTGTCAAAGTCGTGTGTACTACAATAATTTAATTTTCATTTTGAAATTCTAACTTTTCAAATATCATTCATATAACAAATGCTATCTAAAAGAGACAGCTGAGAGGGCCAAAACCTGAAAACTTCAACGAGTTTAAATGTAAGTCGAAACTGGGCTTGACTGTTGCTTTCAGTTCTTCAGCTGAATTTAGAACATTGGTTTGTTTCTTTCATTTATAGTGTTCCTAGTTAGCAACAGCAGTACTTATTACTTTGCTATTTCCCGGCATGTAATACCCTTCTTAAAACATGGCTAACTATCCCATCCATTTTCAATCTTTGAGCAAAGTTATAACGAAATGTAATGTGATTCATATACATTCTACAGGACTCCAATAAACTACCTCCTGGTAAACTTAGCCGTGGCTGATATGATAGTAGCGACGTTTTTTGCACCTATGCACATTTTTGTCCACACGTTCACCCACCCAGACGGTTTCCCCGGTAGAATGTTGTGCAAATTTTTGACAGGCGGAGCCTTCGCATGGACCGGAGGAGCGTCCTCGGTATTTACTCTCCTTGCCATCTCAGTTGAACGGTACTACGCAGTGAACTATCCCCATGGCAACAAAGGAAAACTTACCCACAACAAACTAAGGGTGCGTCTTAGCTACGTCATAGTTCCGAATTGTGATACTTAATTCAACTGTACAGTTTTCAAATGCGCTTTTCAAATGCGCTGCGTTGGTGTAAATATCGTTGATTATTTTTGGTTTGTTTGTTTGTAATTACTTTTACGTTCCATGTAGATGATTTAAAGAAAATTTTGTTCATCTTAAACTATCTAAAAAACGTGACTAAAATATTGTATTTTGACAATCAGATATGCAAGCCATGTTATACCGCATTTATTACATCGCGAGAAACCGGAACCTCTTTGCCTACAGTTTTTATTACGTGTTGTGTTTTTCGTAGAAAAGTCTGTTTACACTTTTCTGAACACCCTTTTAAAAGAGCTGTTTTTGTGTAAAATTGTTTATAAAATTAGTTTGCAGAACACGATCCAAAGTCTAAAGTAGGGTCACTTAAGATAACGAACAAACGAGAACGGAAAAAAACGAATTTCACATGAAGGAGTGAAGGAGTGAAAAAAAAATGAATTTCATAGAAAACGGATTTCACATGTATTTGCTGTAATAGATGTGATCTTAGTTCTCTTGGTCATATCAAACGCTTGAAGCAGCTCTAAAGCTTGGTTCCAGGACAGAGAGTTTTGGATAGCAATATCTTATTAGGAATTTTGTTATGTAGCCATCACTGTAGACAATTAATTTCCATACAGGCCGGCCGCAATTGGAGTTTTATTCGCTTATACAGAGCTGAGATACTAATAGTGGCCCAATAAGACGAATACCTGCAGGCCGCAACGTTTTCCTGTTTTTCCACGATTAGTAAGGTTTCGTCACTTTGTTGGGACATTATTGTTTGTTCAACCCCTTTGCAGGTTATCATTCCAGCGTCCTGGATCTTTGCACTGATCATCAATATCCCAGAGTTTCTAGTTTTGGATTTTGACAAGGTCATCGCTTCCTGCATTCTGGCGTGGACCGAGGAGTGGATGGGAAAAGCCTACAGTATGCTGTGCTTTTTGGTCTTTGGACTTCTCCCCATACCGTTGATGATTGCATTGTACTCCAAAGTCGTGTACAGTTTGTGGTTCAAACGTAACGAAGGACTTTCTCATCAACAAATGGTAAATTCTAGGAGCCCAGGAGAACCTGCAGCCCGTTGAACTCCCATTTATAAAGATCGAGAATGCTTGTAGGAAAATTTGAATTAAACCCCTAAAGGAAACCAATCTGGAAGTGGTTCGAGCTTTATTTGACCCCTAAAAGACACCACTTAAAAGGCTCCGTCTCCAGGCACTGTTCAAGACAGGAACCCGCACCAGTCGACGAGTAGTGAAGGAGTGAAGGAGTGAAGGAGTGAAGGAGTGAAGGAGTGAAGGAGTGAAGGAGTGAAGGAGTGAAGGAGTGAAGGAGTGAAGGAGTGAAGGAGTGAAGGAGTGAAGGAGTGAAGGAGTGAAGGAGTGAAGGAGTGAAGGAGTGAAGGAGTGAAGGAGTGAAGGAGTGAAGGAGTGAAGGAGTGAAGGAGTGAAGGAGTGAAGGAGTGAAGGAGTGAAGGAGTGAAGGAGTGAAGGAGTGAAGGAGTGAAGGAGTGAAGGAGTGAAGGAGTGAAGGAGTGAAGGAGTGAAGGAGTGAAGGAGTGAAGGAGTGAAGGAGTGAAGGAGTGAAGGAGTGAAGGAGTGAAGGAGTGAAGGAGTGAAGGAGTGAAGGAGTGAAGGAGTGAAGGAGTGAAGGAGTGAAGGAGTGAAGGAGTGAAGGAGTGAAGGAGTGAAGGAGTGAAGGAGTGAAGGAGTGAAGGAGTGAAGGAGTGAAGGAGTGAAGGAGTGAAGGAGTGAAGGAGTGAAGGAGTGAAGGAGTGAAGGAGTGAAGGAGTGAAGGAGTGAAGGAGTGAAGGAGTGAAGGAGTGAAGGAGTGAAGGAGTGAAGGAGTGAAGGAGTGAAGGAGTGAAGGAGTGAAGGAGTGAAGGAGTGAAGGAGTGAAGGAGTGAAGGAGTGAAGGAGTGAAGGAGTGAAGGAGTGAAGGAGTGAAGGAGTGAAGGAGTGAAGGAGTGAAGGAGTGAAGGAGTGAAGGAGTGAAGGAGTGAAGGAGTGAAGGAGTGAAGGAGTGAAGGAGAGAAGGAGTGAAGGAGTGAAGGAGTGAAGCCACTGTCTATATTCAAAGAGGACTGTCGTTACTGGACCTCAACTCCCCCCTTAGGCGTCGTTTGAACGTGTTGTGCCAAGTGCGTGTTCAGGCTGCTGCTTATCTGGGAATATATTTCGTTGAGCTAACCTTATTATAATGCTACAGTTAATTAATTGTTTTGTCTTTACTTGCAGGGAGTGGTGAAGGTAAGGAAACGCGTTACCCTGATGGTGGTAACCGTTAGCGTCATCTTCTCAATCTGCTGGCTGACGGATACAGCTATCTTCCTCCTAAGTTATTACAGCACAGCTAACAGCCCAAGCGATGTCACTTATGCGATTGCAGCCGTAATGGTTCTGTTCAATTCTGCTGTCAACCCATTTGTGTATGCTCTGATAAACCAACGGTTTAGAAATAAGATAAAGGGAATGATGTGTTGTTCCTCTCGTTCTGCAAAGTGGATTCGCAATTCAGGCGAAGAGCAAGGGATCGAGTCTGCCAACAATAACATCCATCCGAGCCACACGGTAGAATCATTTTCAATGGAGTGATGTGTTTGTTCCCATCCCTAGGGATACTGAACCAGATACCTTTGATAGTGACGTTGAACAATTCTCGCAGTAACAGCATTTCTTCTGATGATATACTGATTCTTTGATTCTAGGTAGTGTCTCTTATTAGAGAAATTGTTCAGCTTTGACCTAATGTCAAAAACAGAATTAGACTTAAGTAGTTAGTTAAATTTGAATTTATTGTTATTACTATTATATGCTACTCTAAAATATATTATAAATAACAACTTTATTCACAAAACTATCAAACATACACTGTTTCAAAATACAGCTAATGTTCCATGCGGATTTTAATATAATAATAAAAAATGAATGACTTGTTTATGAAAAAAAATCCGGTGTATGATCTACTAAATCTACTAATTCAACAATTCAATTCAATGTATTAATTAAATATATCAACTACTTCGTTATAAAATGTTACAAAGTGAAAATCTAAAATAGATAAAAGCGAAGTAATAATAACGGAGATCATCATTATCAATAAAAATTATTATTATTAATATTATAAATAAACAATAGCCTCCATTTGGCGAGAAAATATGCTCGGATATTTGTCCACGGACATTATCTGTTCCGAGAAGCGAACAGTGTTTTGTTTAATGAAATTAAATGGACTGAAAGAAAAACACTATGTTAATGAAATTGCTCCACAAGACACCAAAATGTGCCTTGAAGTTATGTTTTAGAGCCATGGAAGTTGTGTTGGTCTGTGTCTCAACATCACTTCCATAATAAATTTAGAACAAGTTTCGATTTTAGGCGCTTTTTCGAAAATCTTAAACGCTAACCACGTATGCCTAATAATGTTAACAATTTTATTCCATAGTTTCATTAGCATTGATACACTGGAACACTTTTGAAGTAGACGCTCGAACCCACGAAAACGTTGCGTTAAAAATTTCCGATATAAATAAATTATGCTAAACTATTTTGGTCTTTGAGTGATACTTTCTGATTTGAGGCATATTTTAAAAGATAATAATTCGTTTTATCCCTGATTGACTTAATTTATTGACAAAATTACTTGTGCACAAATTTTAGTCCTTTTTCTCCCGAAAAAAGTTTGCTATTTTCTCCATTACCTCCTGTTCTCTGTCACTCGAGGTGGAGCTTTGGAATTCTTTGTAAACGGTTCTTTCGCTGGCATGGAAAAAAGGGCCAAAAGTCCCCGCACACCGGTCTAAATGTATTTTGAAAATTTAGGAATATCCCTGGGGAATAGCACTCGCATATTGCCCGGTTTCAGCTGGGGTATATTTAGTCACGTGACGCGTTTGGACGAATCGCGTCCGAGTGAAAATATTTGATAGATTACAATTATTATTATTATTATTATTATTATTATTATTATTATTATTATTAATATTATTACTATTTAGCTATTTATTCTTTGTTTTTATTTGAATCAGTCATTTAAACTGCGATTGCAATTGGTCAATCAGGTCAACAACCCGACTTCTTTTGTGAAATAACATTTATTTAACTACAAAACTTAACGCGTAGAACTTAAAAACGACATTAACACAATTAGACTTTTACCGTACAAGTGAATGTATGAAATATCATATATGCATATGAACTGCTGAGAAAGATATGAACACATGATTGATCAATGATGTCTTCATATCTTTTCATTCATATATTCATTTGCATTCTTCACCATCTACAGGTACACTGCAATTGCGAACTCACAATCAGAACAAGTGACCAGCTCCCATTTGGCTTGATAGCTCAGTTGGTCATGGGCTCGAATCCCTTTCAGGCCTGAATTTTTTTCAGGCTTTAGATTAAGTTGTGTGTTAGATAACTGCGATGATCACTGTGTCTTCATAAAGACCAAATGCAATAACAACAATTTGCCAAAGCGCAGTATATAAGTTATCAATATCTATATGCCTTCGATTAGAAAGTCGATCACTTGTAACAAGTTTGTAGTTTGGACGTTAAATAAAGTTGCTTGCTTATTTTCAGAATTAATTAGCTGCTCGCTTGCTTGAGTAGTGGATTGATTGACTGATGAAATGGACCGGCGTAAATAGGCAGACTGAATCCCCGTTTACGATACACCGGAGGAGTTTAAAAACGGAGCTTTACTTCCGTCAAAAACGGAACTTTTCGAAAAGGCTCCGGTTCAATCTGGAGGAATTTGAAAACGTCGCCCTTGCCTTTTAGAATGGACGAAAAAATTTTGTAAACGAAGCTTCTCGAAACGATGGCGTCACGATAATCAGGTTATTTCCCTGCTCAAGTTTTCCTCAAACACAAATCCAATATGATCGGTGATTGTTGCCTTTTTTTTCAAATTTCTCCGGCGTAGTGTAGACGGAAAACATTTGATGCGTTTCCAGAGTGAAACCTCTGTTTTCAAATTCCTCCAGCGTAGTGTGGACGGGGCCTAAAGGACGGACGAACGAATGGTGCATGCATCTATGCATGTATGCATTGATGATGCATATATGCATGCATGGATTAACCCAGAAGAGAGAAATACTGCTTTCAGTGTTGAGATCGATGATAGACGTTCTAAGACGTTTTTTGAAATCCGATGTGTTTTTTCTTTTCCGAAGTTTAGGTGGCCTCTGTCCACCTTCAGTAGAGTTGCAATGATTGTTCAAAAGGTCTTAGGATATCAAGAAAAATATTGCTTGGGTAAATAAAAGGTCTCTGAAAAGTATTCGGAAAGGTCTCTGAACAGTCTCTAGGCCCAGACGAATCGACTTATGACGCGAACTACTTTTTTTGCGAGAAAGCGCTTGCCAGGTGAACGAGATTACACGAGAGAGCGTTATCTTGGTTAGCCAATAATTCGTAATCCGGTTACGATAGAGCAGTTTTTGAATAATGAATGTCGTTTACAAGTATTTGTCACAGTTATTGTAAATGAAAGGCCAGGCTATAAAAAAGAGTTCTTCATTATGACTGAAACGTCAAGATATCTTAGTTGTGTCAAGATATTTAATCTTATATCATTGTTTGACGCTCTAATCGACCAATTTTCTGCAGATTATATTAAGGGTTAAAGGTTGAATTGCAGGAGCTGAAGTGGATCATAGCAATTGTTGACGAGGTCTGGAGTCAAGCACAGTCCGTAGATGACACTAACCGCTACAGCCATCTTGGTGACGCGTTTACAGACGCTAATGACACCCTGAATAGCAAATGAAACTGTTTTAAATTGTATATATGGGAAAGAAACTTAAACATCAAACAGTTTAAGGTGGCTCAAAACAGTTTCCAATAATTATTTTTGGATGGGTCATTATAACCATTCTTTATCACTTGATGCTACAATCATGGCATCAAAAAACTGAGTAATCATTGGTAAACTCATTGGTATCATTTTCGTGACCCAATACGTTTCCATAGCAACAGGGTGACCTTTTAAAAACACCCTTAATTGCGGCTTTAGGGGCTTACAATTCTAAAACGGCACGGTGAAATTTTTTTTATTTTATCAACTTTTGATAAGCATGATAAGAAGCAACTTTTAGCAAAGTTTAAAAAAATCTGTACATGGGATTCAGAGCCACCTTAATTTTTCGAAAAAGGTTGAAAACAAGTGATAAAGAATGGTTATAACGACCCATGCAAATATAAAAGCTGGAAACTGTTTTGATCCACCTTTAAGGAGGACAATTTCGAATATTCCTGATATTTAAACCCAGGTTTTTTTATGCCAGATATATTAATCTGATATCGATGCAAGTTTTAACGCGTGTTTTAACATGTTTGTTTAAGGGAAAAAAAAAACGAAAAATAATCCAAACAAAATGCTCCTCGTTCTCTGCTCCCCCCTACCCCCCTCATGGGGTAGAGTTAACGGGAGCAGAGTCTCTGCAGAGTCCCACCCTCACCGGTCCACCCGCACGAGGAGCCTCCAACACCCCTTCGATGCGACTAAATTTAAATAAGAGGTGAAATGCTCTTTGCCTCCCTTTTGGGAGGCATTTCTTAGACTCGCACGAGGCGAAGCCTCGTTTTGGCGCTAAGCTTATTGTTGTCCTATAATGCCATGCAATCGCTGTTTTCATATCTAATCGTGACAGACGCGTTAAATTTGTGATTTTCTTCACATCTATTAGCTTGACAGTAGCTACAGCTTGAAAAACCTTGAAAACTTCTCTTAAGGCGGGGGTCCACCTGAAAGCCGTATTTTGGCTTGGTATTATGTTCTTAATGCAAATATCTCGTTTACGTTTCAAGCAATCAAGAATCTGTTCACTCATTACACACATCTATGTTTTGCGCCGTTTTGTAAATTTTTTGGTGATTTTTAGGTTTATTTGGAGACAGATAGTTTTTCTCAAAGGATTAGTAAAATTTATGGAAATAGGAAATTTTGAAGATTTGGTGTTGTTTTAAAATTAGAGTTTGAAGTTAAAAATTGATAGATACACACCAAACAGTTGCCTAACAACCCGAGTGCCATTGTGGGGTCGGGCAACTGTCTGGTGGTGTTCCATAACCTTTTCTCCCCCTTTCAATCTCTCTTTAAACTTCCTCAAATTTCACTTTAATTCAGGTAAACCCCCACCTTAAGCGAATCTTGTAGAATCTGAAGAACATCATAACTAACTACAGTAACTTCAGAACATGCAGTTACCTGGCCCCAGTTGTTCAAGGGCTGGATAACGCTATCCACCGGATAAATCGCTATCCAGTGAACAAGTGTTAACAAAACAAGCCACGCTATCCGCTGGATGGTGATTAATCCGATTGATAGCGTTGTCCACCTTTCGAACAACTCATTTCAGATGTTCATTTTAGGAGTCTGTCCTGGTAAAATAGTTCAGGATGTTAGTGACTAAGATTTAAAAGTTTTTGCCATTTCTTTTTGATATTACTAAGATAAGATAAGATAAGATAAGATAAGATAAACTTTGCAATAGATTCATCCTTTCTAAAGCCTGCATGTTTTATTGAACTATCAGTTTTAAGTCCTGTCATGACATTGGTTTTCATACAGGTCAAATTCTTTACTACTGAAAAATTGCTCGCCAAGCCACGTGTTATGATAACAAGGACTGAGAAGAGAATCGTTCCCTAACTTGAACAATGGAATTTATCATATAAACGTTACTAAAAAGTCGATGAACCCGGACGCTTGAGGGCAACTTCATATTCAAATTCAAGGTTTGCATTTCGTGGGGTGAAACTTTGTGTTCACAGATATATTTTTTTGTAGAATTAATGGAGGACTAGAACATAACAACTTTACAAACATAGACAGAAACATACAAGCATCTTAATTACAGGGCGTCCGTTAACGAAAAAAAAGGTGAAGCTGGAAAAGCAAACAAGAACATAGTGACTGCTGCATGTTGCGATAGAAAAATGTAATTATCAGCCGACAAATAAATAACCTTATTATATCTCTCAATTAGTACGCGCGCTCTGATTGGTCAGTTTAGCGGGCCGTATTCTACTGTACGGCCCGCTAAAATTTGAAGCTGCTTTTTGTTGGCGAAAAGTTTCTTGATTTATCGCCAAGTGTTCTTAACTTTTTTAGCAAGTAAAGGTTTAAAACTTTCTTTTCCCTTCTGAAATTGTCTATTGAAACCTGCTAACGACTTAAGAGCCAATTGACGATTTTTTCTCAATTGACTCGTTTTGCTTTCGAGGTGCGTCAGAAATTTGAGGCCCTTTCGCGTGAACAGAATCATTCCCGAACCCGTCGGACACACAGTAGAGAAACAGTAAATATATTACTAACCTCGTTTTCTCGGTCCGTACTGTAAGTTACGGATCCTCGTTTTTCCCCTTCGATTTATGGCCTGCACGCTTCGCGCTTGGGCCATAAATCGATGGGGAAAAAACTCGGTCCGTAACTTACAGTACGGCCCTCGAACCCGGTTAGTAAGAGATATAAAGTAACAGTATATTACTGGTATTCTCCGGGATTAGGCTCCAGGTAAAGGTAAATCACTGCAGCTCCAACAGTGTCAAGGTCCCACCCCTCCTGGGTAAGAACTACTACGAGTAAACCTACTAACGTGGATGGGAGGCTCGTCAATCTCAGACTGCCCTTAGCCTGTGTACATTCGCCCCCTCCCCCAAATTTACACAGACAAATCACCTTTACCCTAACCCCCAGTATTAAGAATTCAACGGGTATTTACACCCATACTCCTGGGTCGGGGTGTTGTCTGCCAGAGTTGTGTCTCACTCTGATTGGTTGTTACCTCTGCACATACGCCATGAGTTAGAAAGCTGAAAGGTGAAAGTTGAAAGTTCGGTAAAAGAGTTTAATGCAGAGGCAAAACTTGAGCTGAGGTGGCCTTCTTGCTGTGACACCAAAGCAGTTTGTAAAGGTTCTGTCTGAACTGCTGACTTCGTAGGCTGTAGACTACAGGGTTAATAGATGAGTTGAAAGTTGCCAGGACTATGGTGATCTTGTGTAGAATTGAATACATCGACTCTGACGGTAGCACGTTGGCTAAGAAATAGATCATCAAAGTAGGAACCCAGCATATCACATATATGATACTGACAACTAACACCATAGTAGTTATTCGCTTCTTGGAACGGATGAAAGCCATCTGAGAGTGGTTTTTAAGGGCCATCTTGCTAAACCAGAGACGGCGTACTATCTGAAAAAGAATTGAAGTTAAAGGTCACTCCCAAATAACGATTTACATCATTCTGTTTCCACATAAAATGATAGCTAGGACGTTGACGCTGCGTAAAGAGATCGCTTCGCTACATTTGGCGCGAACGATGGGTTGAATTCAGATTCGCACAAAGATCTTAGTACGACTTTTTTTGATCAGTTCGTAGACTTGCCGATTCGTATAGCCTCGTGGTCTTCTCTGTCTTGAATATCCGTCAACTGGAAACAAAACAGTTAAAACAAAATGAAATTGTGAGAAAGCGCTGGCCAGGTGAACGAGATTACACGAGAAAGCGTCATCTTGGTTAGCAAATAATCCGTAATCTGGTTACCATAGAGCAGTTTTTGAATGAATGTCGTAAAACCAAAACCAAAACAATTACTTAGTTATCAAGTAGACGACTACTCAGCCAATTCATTTCATTTACAGTGAAAGCCCTTTTTTCAACTTTGGAGGTGAAAATTTGTAAACTGTATCACCACTAGTTTATTATTGTTAGCTCACCTTGAAGTACAAGACGCTCATCACAGCAATGGGTATAATACCAGCAACAATGATCCAGCCAAAACTGTAAATTATGGGAAGTATAGAATATGACCACTGTTCTGCGCATGTCTTGATCGTATCCACATAGGTGACTGAAAGGTACAATGGAAGACCCCACAACAACGCTACCGCCCAAATGAGGATAACAGTCCGGTGAAGGTTTTTAGCCCTGCCAGACCGTCTTTTGAAAGGATGGTAGGCGGCGTGATACGCCTCTACTGCGATTGCCACCAGGCTATAAATCGACGCTACTGCAGCCGTCCATGCTGTTGTCCCTCCAGTAATAAACTTACAGAGATACCGGCCTGTTTTTCCTTCTGGATGCACAAACGTAGGAGCAATTACGAACTTGGTGCCCATGAAAATGGCCACTAAGATATCTGCGATTGCCAAGTTCACCAACACGTAGTTCATGGCCGTCCTCATGTTCTTGTTGTTTATAATCACTACGATCACAAGTGTGTTGCCGAGAAGGTCTACTATTATCATGAGTGAAAAGACCGTGGCAAAGCCAATGTATTCTAGCGTAAGATTCGTCGGGCTTCCTGCAGTGTGCAGTAAAAATAGGTGTTAGATTTAATAATCGCAATAAAAACTTTCGACACTTAGTCTGTTTATTTGTTTTCTCCGGTCCTAGTCTTCGTAACACTTAAAGGAGCTGCGTCACGGTTAAACGGTTTGAAAAATTTAGCCTAAATATTTCAATTGTGTTGTTTGTAATCCGTGTCAATCTTCTCCATCCTTAACCATCCTTGTTCCTTTATGGTTTATTATTATATCTTTAGTGTTTTTCTATCTTTGTAAAGTATTATTTTCGGGTTTCCTTGAATTTAGAGGTAACTTTGTCGATGGTAGAAATAACTAAAAATACCGTGACGTAGCCCCTTTAAGAACTAATATCGCGGAAAATACCAATGCTATTCCAGGTACTTCTAGCATGTGAAACAAACTACCACAAGACATTATAGAAAGTAGTTCTTTGGAAGTATTTAATACTTAGGTTTCAAAGTATTTTACTGAGTAATTTATGTATTTTAGTTATTTCCCTATTTTATTTATTTATATATTATGTCTAAGAAGCCATCACGGGATATATTTTTTATTGTTCGTAATCAACTCTTTGTAATATTTTAAACGTTGGTGTGATGTCTAAGGACTTTACCGACGAAATCAAATTCCACACAGTTTGGATATTGAAACCGTACACTTAATTGCTTTAAATATAGTTAAACTTAATGTATATTTTATCAGAAGCGTATCACCCCGCGGGGTGATATGCTTCTGATTTTATTTTATAGTATTTCTGCCGGTAAAATGGAAACTATGAAATAAAGATTGGTGTATTTAAAAGTATGTTTGACTTCAAAAAGAAAACAAAGATGTGAGCTGGCATTTTGTTGATGTTGTTGTTGCTATTTATTTTCCTTTGTGTTTTTGGTCAGTGGAATTGTTATTGTAAGACTGCATGTCCTTATATTTCGGCAGGCGAGTTGTAATGATTATATTCAGGATATGCTGGGCTTGGTTTATAAATATTTGGCGAATACGGCACCTTCTTATCTAACTTCTCTGTTTTAGGTTCGCAATAGACCAACTTCGATATATTAAAATTCAGCCTAAAACAACAGAACTCAGCACGAGGCTCCTGGGCATAATTAAAGAGTGTATGGAGTTTATTCCCCGGAGCCTCGTGCCGAGGTCTATTGTTTTAGGCTGAATTTTAATATATCAAAATTGGTCTATGATCAATATGATCTCAGGGGTTAAAAAAGCTCATTGTGCCGAAGGTGGCCACCGCTACTTTTGGACTTAACTGTTTCCAATATTTGACTATTTCCGCTTGGAACTCTCTTTCAGACGATATAAGAAGGGCACAGGATTAAACTAGTTTTAAGAAACAAATTTAGCGATTAAATTTTTCAAATTATTATATATCTGCTTGTTAATAATGTCATTTGTATTAAGTTGTGTAATTTTGAGAGCGTGTCGGAGATACTAGCACTTTTGTATGCTAATCTAAAATCCGAGTTTAAATAAAGATATAATGATGATGATGATGATGACATTCCTTTGAGCGCATGCTGTTTTCGCTTTCCAAAGGTTTGCAAATGGAATAAAGGTTAATTACAGAAACGCTGCTTGCGGAATTTATTCAGAATTTATTCATGTTGAAGGCTATGAAGTCCGTGTCTCTGTGTATTTCGTTAAAATGAGAGCTACTGCTTGTGTTATCGTGTTATGCATGCGTTGTGGTTAAACTCAAAATTTCTCATGATAACTCGTAAGAAATGTTTTCCTTGCTTTATAGCAAGCCAAATTGATCAGTCTAGCTCTCCTGTAGTCAGATATGCACCCTCCACAGACCGTGGAAAGCACCAATAATGCTTAGAACGTCTTTCTAAACTTTAGCGTAAACGGAACCGGCGTAAAATGTTTGTAATAGAAGAGGAGAAAACCCTTTGAGTACCAATTACACATATACGCGTAGTTAACGGCCGTGGTCTTTGTACCACTTGTGACTTTATTGAGTTCATGTCACCAGACGTTCTTGATAACCAGAAAACAGAGCTTGGATAGATCTATCCGCCCAACAGTCATTTTTCGATAACAAGAACATTCTGACGTAGCATATGTGAAAACAACGTTATCACATTTGGTGCAAAAATGCTGGTAAAATGACCCATTATACCTATAATTGATCAAGGTCCCATTTCCAGGCTTTGCCCATAAAAACATTTTACGGCAGCCAATTGCCCAAAAACTGATCTCGCGGTTAAAAACGGCATTATTTTGGTGATTGCTCGGTAGTCAAGGGGTTAAGTATATAAGCTTATATCTCGGGTCCAACTTCTAGTTTTTCCTGTTTTTCTTTCCTGTTTTTTTCTGTTTTCCTTCAGAGTAAATTTCCATGTATATGTTGAATGAAAGATATTCGTGTTATTTACATCTCAGCCAGAGAAGGCCGAAACTGTTTATTATATTTGTTATCGCTAGTGTTTTGGCAGAGCCCCCGCGTAGAGCTGTCAAGATCTCTCGATCACGGCAAATCGTCTTTTCTTGCTGTACCCGTCTTTCTCCGTACTTTTGTTTTCAATTCTTTATTCAGAGCTTGGTTTATTTCGACTTTGATTTTCGCCTTCAGACATTTCCAGACCAAAACCCAGCACTAGCTCGAAGTTGGAAAAATTTTTATCCCGGCCTCTTCGGCTATTACGGGAACGGTGACGTAACCACTTTTCTATGTGTTTACCGGTACAATAGAACATAGGCTTTTCAACTCTACTGACCAATCAGAGCGCGCGTAGTATCTCTTATAAATGTATGGGTCGTATTGTAAACATTTATCTTTTGCATGTCATTGAATTTTCATCATATAGGTGACCAAAGAAGAGATTTTTGTTGATTTTTTTTCTCGCTTGCCGTCAGTTACCGACACCTGTTTTGAAAGAATTTGGTCGCCTTTTTATACCATCTTCTTCATTTAGAAAAATCAATCAATAATAATCAAGTTGAATTTAATAAAACTATTCCATTCGCCCTCGTTCGAGACAAATGAGTATGACAAATTTGGCGCTAGACGCACCTCGTTTGTTACAATTTATCACCTCATGTCCACGCCGGGTTTTGTGGAATAACTGTTAAATATCTAAGAGATGATTATTTGACGTCGCTCTATAGAGATCAGTGTGGTTTTTAGGCCTGGTGGGAGTTCCCGCTCAAAAATTAAGATCAAGGAAAGACTAATTCAAAGGAGTGCACCCAGCGGACTTTTGGTCGGTAAAGCTTTTTCATCGCACCGAATTTGTAGGTCAAGTTAGCCGTCTTTTGAGAAGAAGACAAATTGAGTGCACGGAGGAAATAAATACAAATATATTCGTTTGCGACGAACACGAAAGTGCTACGAAAGAAACTAATAAATCACGTTCGATGTATTAATATTGTAACATGGCTCCGAGGCTTTCGGCTCAAAAGTTTCTTTTGTCCCTCAGTTCCCAAAAGAGACTTCACCAACAAAAATAGAAGTTTGTCGTGAAAGCATCGGAGCCATGTTAGAATACTGATATATTGAACGTGGTCTATTGTGAACAAAAAACACCGTCGTCTGTCGAGGAGAAGGTAGTTAATGGATAACATCATGCATAAACGCGCAAATTTAAACTGCATTGGGTGTCCGAGTGTAGAGAACCATTTATTATTCCAACACCATATTTTCTTTGATATTCCCATCAATATTCTCTCTTTACACTCGCGCAAGGTGCTGTTTTAATTTGACCTATTTTGGTTTTAAAAGCCATAACACACCTGAATTGCTATTTCGCCAAACACATTAATACATATTTATATAAAGCTCATTGAAATCATATTTTTTCTTAGTCAACCAATCACATGGTTGATAGCACCGATCTAGAAAGTACTCATTCGATCTTTGAAGACAATAAGGGGTTGGATTGGTAAAGGTGCCCAACAGGAAAGGCTAAATAATACGGTAAAAAAAGTAACTGTACTGGAATCACTTAATGCTAAATGCTCAATGGAACGAGCTAAGGTTGAAAGTTTGACAAAGGATAAATACTGAAGACTCCAACAAAACATGGGGATTTCGTGAATTTTTTTCTAATTATATTCATTTGTAGTTTTAAGATAAAGACTAAACTAAATATGCATCTTTCTTTATAAATCCACCTGTCTTTCGCAGCGGAATCAGTAGCGCAAGTGATAAAACGACACAAGCTTACAGGACACAGAAACAAAATATTATGAAAATACGTGATGAGAACAAAAGCGTTTGCTTTGCCATTGAATCCCTCATGATATTAATCAAGTGAAAAAACTAAAAGCTAATAAACCGTGTTGTGGAACATGTCAAATTGCTTTTCAGCATTGCGTACAAACGAGGGGTCATTAAGAAGCTGTTACCAGGTGACAGAAACTTAAATTTTAATCAAATTCGAAGACGGTTTGAATATAGAGATAACAGTATGCTAATATACGATGAGACCCATGAAACTGTTTCTCATGTAGATACTAAGGTGAAAAATCATATCACGAGAGAAATTATGAGCAAATAAAAGTTTTATGAAGCTCGTATATTCGTAAACAAAGCACCTCACCGCTTGGAGAATACTTAAAATATGAATCCCTTATTTTTGGCTGGAGGGCTTTTGCAGTGGGCACAATATCTCAGTAATATTATAGTTTAAGAAATCTATAGCATGCATTTTGCTTGGCATTGGTCTCTAAACCTCACTTGGGGTGTTTAAGGTGTCTAATTTTCATGGACATATGAGCAGGTACTTGGCTAGGACTATTAAAGACAATATGTTAGTACAATCCAACGCTCAAGGTCAAATATGTCTGAACCAAACGGTAGCCGTACGAAGTTCAAGAGAACATCCTCGAATAGCGATTATTTTGCATTCGACTTGATTAAAGTAATTCTTTAGCAAACCGTAAAACATTAGTGACAAGAATACTATAAGAGAACCAACCTTTCGTAAATGTTTCGTTGTTTTCCATTGCCCCTTTACGTGAAGGCAGTTTAAGAGCTTCTCCGTAACGCGGGACGAAAATGGGGTCTTCAATTCCAAGGATCAGCAGATGAGAAACCAGACTCGACGTTAACGTTGACCAATTATTTGAGAGGAATGATTTCCAAAGGCGTTGGTAGTACTTCTCGTCAACAAAAAAATCGCAGTTAACGAGCGATCCCTTTCTTTTAAATTTCAGGAAACTGTTCGCGGTAGGCCCACAATGCAATGTTTGCTTTCTCGCGACATTCTGCTTATATGAATGTCAAAATCGATCGTCCTAAGCTCCCAATGAAAGCGGATTTCAAATATTTGTCCTGTCAAATACTGCACGTGTAGGGCACATTACAGTTTTCCTGAATGCCCGAGAAATAAATGCTGTCTAGCACTTATGCAAATGTATCGCCCCCAGATTTCATTGGCTAGAGATAAATTTGCGCTTTCTGTATAGAAAGTTAAAACTTTTTAAAGAAAAAAGTCCAAAATCTGAAATCTCTATTATGTTTACAAAAAAATAACAAATCCTTTTTATTTGCATGAAATATTACTATTTCTAAATTAGTCGTGAAGTATCAAGCTGGTTGTTTGTTTGAGCCATTTGAATGTATTCTATTCGTACTGACATTTCGTGCCAAAGCAATTATTTTTTCCTAGTCAAAGTTATGAAAAAGGAAACTGCAAGTTCTGGATTTAATAACTTAAAGATATCCTGAGTAATTGTATACGATACTGATGACTTGCGAAGAAACAAGGAACAATATCCACAAATAAACGTCATGCACAAAAAATAAAATTAAGAGGCAAAAGAGACAAAAGTAAAAATAGCAAACCAATGAAAATCAACCTGGGTCGAAGGCTAAGAGGAAAACCTCATTGCTTGGAGACCCTTGGAGGCTATTGTCAGCCCTTGTCAATACTTCGATAATTACGTCTGCTACACTGGTTTCAAGTCTGAAGAATTAAACCTCTAAGCCGGGAAGGTTTATGTTCATTAATTCCACAGAATATCAGTAGGTTGAATAAAAAACAAAGTCACGAGTTCAGCGCAAATCTGCGATTTCAAAATAAGGCATTTTGGGTCATGTCCAACAACCCTTTCAGAACGGTAGAACGTGACGACCGCGTGTCGAGATTCCATTGTGCTTTAATTTGCTCTAGAAAATTCATCATTCATCGTCATCACTTATGAATTTATCACGACGCTTATTTATTACAATTTTCGTTTGGTTGAATGTTTTGGTTTTTTTTTCCATAATTCTTCATAGGAGTTAAAGTTTTTGAATCTAAAAATAAAAAAAAATACAGATTTCATCCGTCTGGATATTTAGCAATTATTCTTTGAAATCGACCTGAATAGTGGCAGAGTATTTACCGAGCCGCGAAGCCGCGAGGTAAATATTCTGCCGCGATTCACAATTCATAAATGTTTTAGGATATCACGTCACGAAGTGACTCAACAACAGACGAAAAGAAAACCATTTAAAATCGATTTAATTGACCTCTCGAGTCTCGATTCGTGCGTGGTAAACGTGTAAGCTGTAGAAGCGCGATTTTCAAACATGGCAAATCACTGAAGTTAACTTTCGAGAAAATCCTCGTCACAATCTAGCAAAATGGTCTTGTAACAGTGTTCAAATCAGCACTCTTAATCGAAAGTCTACTTGCAAAACGAATTTACCATTCAATCAAAGTTTAGAAGTTTAGTTTAGGATCGCATAATTGAATAAAATCTTGCATTCTGATTGGTCTACGAAGCGAGGTATTTAGCGTGGAATTGCGAGTTGAAAACGAGGCTAAGTGACATTGTTTCGCATCTACGTAACAACTGTCGTCAAATGGTAACACAACAACTGCAAAAAAGTTTTACTTTTTTCTTATTTTATTCAATCATGCGATTCAAGGAAAATTCATTACCTGACTCGTGAATTCTGCGTTAAATTGCACTCGAAAACCGCTATCGCACGAATCGCGAAGCGCGCAATTTAACGCGGCATTCCCGGCTCTTCAGGTAATGAATTTTCCTATAGAATAGTACTTGATGCTTCCGCCAATGAGCCCTGCGGTACTCATTCGGAAATTTCATAGTAGCAGAGTATTTACCGAGCCGCGAAGCAGCTAGGTAAGTATTCTGGCGCGATTCACACTTCATAAATGCTTTAGTATATCACGTCACGAAGTGACTAAACAACAGACGAGAAGAAAACCATTTAGAATCGATTTAATTGACCTCTCGATTCATGAGTGGTAAACGTGCAAGCTGTAGAAGCGCGATTTTCAAACATGGCAAATCACTAATCTAGCAAAATGGTCTCGTAACAGTGCTCAAATCAGCAATCTTTTTGGCACGGGGGAAGGGAATTTGACCCACCGAATATCCAAACTGTCAAATGCCTAGGGTATTTCCCCCTAGTGAAGGGGGATGTTAAAGATTCAACTTGTCTAATGCATCACTCAGAAAGGGATTAGGACACCAAAATAATGCTGACGAATTTCAATAAAAGGATCAAAGAATAACTTCTAGTTTCCCTGAGCATTACTAGATTTCATGTCAACCCACATTGCAGTAAAGCTATGTTTTTAATTGACAAGACACGTTGGGGGTATTTCAGTTTGATCTAAACGAAGCGATGGTCTAAAAAGGGCGGCAAATTGTCCCACGTTGTTCGCTTTTTAAAAATTTACCTTTCAATTAAATGTTTTCTCTAGTTGAGTTAATTGTGACAGTATGTGGATTGTTTGCATTCTTTTTTGCAGGGATGGAATTGCTTATTATTTATTGTATTTTCGCGACAGAAACTTATCAAATGTGCTGCTTTCAGTCACTTTTTTTTCGACAGAGCTTTCCTTTACCGCAGAAAAATGCTCAACTAAGCAACACTTGCCACACTCATTTACCATATAAGGTAAAACACAGGTATGATGGCTGGTAACTTAGATTCAGTGATCCAATCAGTGAATTATCCGAGGATTGGAACTTATTAACTGGTACTAAAATTTGAACAGCAAAACGTTCAGTGCATGATAGGTGGCTTACCACTTGAGAAGATAATATTTTAGTCAATCTCGTCAACGGAGGCCTCCTGGTTACACCAAGAAATATACACCTTTAGAAGAAATCGAAGGATGAACCAGTATTAGTTCCAGCGGCTATTCTCTCTACGCATCAATTCAGAAACCATTACTGAACTTTAACGCATGCGCGCAATGAACAAGGTGTCAGCATTTTCCGATTCCTGTTTTTGATTTCGTCCAAAGCGTCGAGCGTTCGGTCACCGCTGACAGAAAAAATTGCGCGGGTTCTGGGGACGAGATTAATGGGAGCTTAAGCAAACCACGACGACGACGGCAACGAGAACGTCACCAACCAAAAGGGTTATGGGCAAAGTAAAGTAGCTGTGCACGTGCGTTATAACTCTTTGTACATTTCTTTGCCGTCCTCTACAAATGGCCAAGTTGTGCGTAGTCTGAGGAACGTGAACGACGACGGCTTTAAAGGGAGCTTTAGCAAACCGCAACGGCGACGCCAACGAGAACGTCGCCAAACAAAAGGTTTAATATGAAGAACAATGGTTCTGCACGTGCGTTTTGAATCTTTGTAAATTTCATACCCGTCATCTGCAAAACAACAACGTGAAATGACCAAGTTCTACGTATTTTAGAGAACGTGAACCGCAATGGCTAACTTTTCAGTTTCATATTTAGCCCGAGCAAGTTTTTAGAGCGATTGACGTACTGAACAGATCTACACAGTTGCGACATTCCAAGGTAAAATATAAATCCATTTTTCACAAGGCGTCGTCCTCGGCGTCGCCGTCGTCATTGCTAAAGCTCCCTATTGTCAGTACAGGCCCACGAACACTCAAAAGGAGAATTCTGAGTTCTCCAAAAAGGAAACGAATCTACATGTAAGACCTTCTGGATACTAGTCAAGCTACTCTACCACTGAACTACAGGAGACTCGTGGTGGCTGAGGCCATTAAACTAGGTTCATGAGAAAAACGTCCTACATACCGCTAGGTATGGAATGTCGATAAGTGGCATATTCACAATAATTCTTGTGCAGTACAAATTGTCATAAGACAAATTGAAGAAAGTAATAATTTTATGCAAAACTTTCAAACCGAAAACAAAAGCGAATCAAACGTACAATTTGTATTGGGATAGTTTAACAGGGTTACCAAAAGTCATTTTGAAATCCTCTGTTCCTTTCATGTCCTTCAAACAGTACGCAGACGTTTTGAATGGGAGGCAAAATCGCGATCGGCTAAACACTCTGAAGGTAAATAAACTTCGAAAATCTTTGCGAAAAGCCTTGTTTGTTAAACAGTAGATCCACGGATTCACCCACGAATTGGACAAGGCTAGCACAAGGAAATAATCACTTATGGGACTCGCAAGAGAGGTGACATGAAATAAACTAAGAACATAGTTCAGCTGATCAGGAAACCAACACAGAGTCAAGAAAAACGCTGTCAAAACACACATGCGCAGAAGCCTGCTCCTTGCTTGGTTACCGCTGGCTGTATTCATTGCGGGTGATCTTCTTACACTCAGCCAAATATGGAGAAAAGAGCCCCACGTTATAGCGCTCGGCAAAATGAAAGTGACAAACACATAGGATATTATGAGTGCCTTGAGGCTGCGCAGACCAAATGGATTCTCCGCCCATCGACAACCGTCTTCTCCTGGTATTTTGCGAAAAAGACGATATAGCTGGAAGACACAGGTTGAAATCCAAATGCTAGTGATGTAAACAGCGAGACGTTTGCTAGTAAATCTGATTCTGTACTGCAGAGGTCTGACGGAGGCGAACCAGCGTTCGATTGCCAGGCACATCACGAGTAAGACCGAAGCCTTGCCCATCATAAAGATCAGGAACCTGGTGTCGATTAGATGACAGAACAACAGGCCAGCTGTACCTCTGGGATAAGGAAATGCATTTACTGGTACGATAAAACCAGGTGTAATCATCACAACAGCACCTATAAACATAGAAACGAAACAATCATTGTAACTATGACATTTGTATTTCATATACCACACAATCTACAAGGGTCTTGCTTTAACAACAAATTAAAGTTATTTTAGTTTTATCTTATCGTACCATTAAGAAAGCAACACAATCAAAATAACATTGATCATGAAGGCAACACTTGCTAATTCTGAGGTAGAATGATGAAAAAAATATAACACAGCTGGCTTACAGCGGTTTTTAATATTTAGAGCCCTTCTTCTTTGATGGATGATGCCACACCTCAAATGGTTACCATAGCAGCAGTACATCCCATTCCATAAAACAACTCGTAATGTAAGCTTTATTATTTCATAACTTAAATGCGAGTGTGGTTCACCCCAGTTTCCAGCTTTTTCTATAACTCTTACAGTGGGTCCCCTTCTTACAGTCACCTCATTACTACGTTCACTTTTTTGTCCCGGTGAAACGCCCACTCAATTTAGATCAAGGATGAAATTTCACCCTACCCCGTTGATACGACCACCCCGTTAATATACGGCCAGATTTTCATGGCCCGTTAGTGACCATATTAACAGGGGTCTACTGTACAATTTGATGGAATATCATAAGACTCAATTCTATTAATCTTACCATTATGGTATCACACAACTGCCCAATCATTGGTAAACAACTTGTGGGGACTCATTTTTATATAACAGGTTACCATTGCAACGACACAAACATGCTAGAAACTTTTAGTTTTACCTTCGAGTGCTTTTAAGTCAAACGAGCTCAGTGATCCCCAGATTTTTATTATCTAACTACGGTATATAAGCATGACAAAATGGAATTTTTTACAAAGTGAAAAACAGTCTGTGATGGAGAGATCATATCCACTTTAATTTGTTCGAAAATTTAAGGGGGCTCTGAATCTGCTCACCGCTCAACTGTAAAAAAATACCATAACGGTCAGTACAAAATGCAGACTGCAGACTGCAGACTGCAGACCGGGTACAAAATGCATACTAGGTACAAAATGCAGACTGCAGACTGCAGACCGGGTACAAAATGCAGACCAAGTCTAAATAAATAAATACGTGATGGAATGTCATCTAATAACTTACCTGCTGTCACGCAATCGTCATTTTTTAATTGTTAATTATCCTGCGAAATCGCGCGGAATATCGTCTGATACTTAGCCGACGAGGCCGTAGGCCGAGTCGGCTAAAATCAGACGATATTCCGCGAGATTGAGCAGGATAATTGTTTTATTATTCAACAAATTGATAACAAAACAGCCTAAATCCTTGTAAATCTCTCTGTCGACATTTTCTCACTTCACTTTTTCTTCCCGCGTACGAAGCTACGTATACCGCCGGATATCTGTTACCTACGGATGACAGATATCGAGAGCATCATGACCATATTTGGATAGTGTTACAATTTGTTGAATAATAATAGCATTTATTGGGTTTCCTTGCCCGTTTCTTAATATATTATGTCTTACACAGAGTGGCCAGGCTACAGTGGTTCTTAAATAAAATCTTTGGCTGCTTACTGATCTGCTAGCAGACTAGCTGATCTCCGGAAAGGGCACCATACTGCCCAGACGACCCACGTGAAAAGATTGTCATGTGTTATGTCACCTGTCCTCAATTTCATGTCTGCATAGTCACGCGCGAGTAGTATCCGTGACAACACAGTGCTCTGTAGGACTGCACTGTACTTTACGTGACAAAATGCGAACTAAAACCCCAATAGTTCCTTCAACTTGATACATTTTCAATGTTCAAGGTTGTAAAAACAGTGATGCCCATATACAACAGATGTGAGATGTTAAGACACAACAAATTGAAGGTAAAATACAATCTAAGTTTTTTCATACAATCTAAAATACGTATTAATATAAAGCACATTGCAAGTTATTGCACATGTTCAAACTTTACCTTCTTTTATTTAACCCAAGATTCCTACCAAAAGTTGTATCTCGGTCAACAAATTAAATACCAAGCTTGCTTGCTTGACAGATTGCGCAAAAAGGCTCGAAAAACGAAAAAATGACGATTGCGTGACAGCAGGTAAGTTATTAGATGACATTCCATCACGTATTTATTTATTTAGACTTGGTCTGCATTTTGTACCCGGTCTGCAGTCTGCAGTCTGCATTTTGTACCTAGTCTGCATTTTGTACCCGGTCTGCAGTCTGCAGTCTGCAGTCTGCAGTCTGCATTTTGTACTGACCGAATACCATAACGATAGAGTTATCTGAAAAAGGGTGGGAATAATACCAAAGTATCAAAATAGAAGCCCTGATACATACAGGAAATTGTTGCGAGCCAATGCAACTTGAAATCCCTCAAAGGCCCATTGCTTACAAACAGTTGAAATGCTTTTGATGTTACCATACAGTTTTAATTACGTGTCAGCAAAAGGGAACGTTGATTGCTCTTTGAGCAAACAGACAACAAAGCACTAATTGTCATGAATTTAAACGCGAGATTCTCAACAAAAATATATAGAAAGTAGCGATCGCAAAATGCCAATTCGTGTCGTGATTACTTGGAGTTCAAATTAATCAAGAATTTAAACGAATCTCATAGAATAATTTGGCGTTTCCAAGCGGCCATTGTGTTATCAAAATATAAGCAATTTGTACCTGTAAGCATGTCGGTGATAGCCAACACAAGCAATAGCATGTTGTATGGTTTTTTCAGCAGACATCTCTTTCTTAGCAAAACCACACAGAACAAAAAGTTACCAAGAAATGAGAGCAGTGCGATTACTCCAAACACAGCTTGCATTGTAATACCAGAATGGTTGCTTAAAGGAGGTGATTCATCTGTTGACAACCCAGTAGTCTTGTTGAGAAAAGTCGATAAAAAGTGTTTCATTTCAGAAACAGTTGTCATTAAGTTAACGAACGTTAAAGCAAGGACCACGTTCACGGACGACTTAAAAACTGCACCTCATTGCAACAAAAGCCAAAATTATTTCGATTTCAAGTACTATTGCTCTGTTTCAAAAAAAATAAATAGCGTAATTAAAATTCGACTTTCTAATTCAATGCTTTCTAAATGGAATTCTAAATATCTCAGCTGTGATTGGTTGACGCGTTACTTTGAAAGGTTTTCAATTTAAGTTGTCTTAGTTTCATTAGCTTACCTCTTAGAAATGTTTCCTTTTTCGCAAATTTAAGCAAACAAGCCACAATGTGTATTTTTTCGTTGTTTTCTATTCTGTGATATGGTTTCTTTTCTCAATTGTTTGCCAATGTATGTCCTAAAAGGCGAATAAATAGTCTTTTTATTGGGAGCTTTACTTTTCAGTTCAATTTAACATCGACAAAGGTTGTACAGTTTGCTATCGGAAGTTAAGAAAACGTAGACCGAAGTATTGAAGCAATCTAATACTGAACAAAATCTGTATTGCTTTAATTGCAAGACTGCAGCTCGTTAATCCGTTCGATTTTCGATGTAAAAATGTGTAAAAGATAGTAGCAATTTGCTTTAGCGAAAAATTCAAAATTAATCATTTTGAGGTCCAAAAAAATTGTTCAAACAAGTGAGAATCAATAATTTTTTTTAAATCTTTGTGGAGACTTTGCTGTCTCCATCTATAGTCTCTAAAAAAACGCCTGAAGCTAGTAGCAGCTAAAGAAGCGATATAGAGTATAAAATAAGAAATCATCTTTTGTCTCATCGGGGATACGTAATTGAGGATACCATCCTTCCTGAATAAGTAACACAATCAAATGATTTCAATAGTACAGAAATAAAAAAAAAATAGATAGCTCGCCATAATTTTCACCCAAGCCAAGTCACAAAGGAGCATTTCGCAATGTAAAGGAAAACTACCAAAATTCCATTTAAGAACGGACACCCAATGATACTTTACATCTGAAAACTGTGACACTGATTTGGTAAACGTTACAGAGTGCACCGTTACCGGGTCATGTGGAGTGATTTCCCAGTTGTGTAAATTTTGAAGTATGCCCTGGGTGTTCAGACAGAACCGACAGGAAAGCGCGTAAGTGGATAACAATCTAGGGGTGCGCGAATGGAACAAAGCAAAACTCGACTGATAATTGTGGGTATATACTCCTTTTGCCTTATCGGGGATAAGTAATTGAGGATACCATCCTTCCTGAATAAGTAACGCAATCAAAGGATTTCAATAGTACAGAAATAAAAAACTAGATAGCTTGCCATAATTTTCACCCAAGCCAAATCACAAAAAAGAATTTCGCAATGTAAAGGAAAACTACCAAAATTCCAATTAAGAACGGACATCCAGTGATACTTTACATCTAAAAACTGTGACACTGATTTGGTAAACGTTACAAAGTGCACCGTTACCGGGTCATGTGGCGTGATTTCCCAGTTGTGTAAATTTTGAAGCATGCCCTGGGTGTTCAGACAGAACCGACAGGAAAGCGCGTAAATGGATAACGATCTAGGGATGTGCGAATGGAACAAAGCAAAACTCGACTGATAATTGTGGGTATATACTCCTTTTTTTCAATTAGAATATATGTTTTAAGAATATCGAGATATCGTGGCTGAAACTTGCGAAATTTTAACAACAATTTAACAATGAACCCGAGGCTGAAATTTTGAAAAGAAAATTTATATATAGATACAATACAATTATCTGTTTTTAACTAAACCGTTTTAAATTCTTCCTTTCTCTATAAGCAGGAAGACTAGCCAAAAATAAACAAAAATACAAAAAAGCTCGACACTAATACCATTTCTGCAAGATTTTCTGTGTTTCATATCAGGCTCTATTGCCTGCAGCCAAATTACTTCAACGCCATCAAGTCTATAAAAGGAAAATGTCATATGCACGCTATAATCTAAGAATTTTCATGAGAAAATTCAGCCTATAATCGGAAAATAAAATTATCCAGCCTGCGCCGGAAAAACAGTATTCATAAAAAAAGAGTGTATGTTTAACAAATTGATGTCAGTTTTTCATGCGTCTGTCCTGTTATTGATCATAAATTTCGTCATCATATTGTCAAAGTAGCTGTGGATCCACGAGGCGATAGCCGAGTGGATCCGCAGACTACTTTGACAATGTGATGACGAAATTCATTGTCAATAACAGGACAGACTCATTTAAAACTGACATCAACTTGTTTTTTACGATAACAAATGGTCGAATTGCCCGCTCTCGCTCGCTGACGCGTCGCACGAATTTCAAATTCATGTGTCTGTCCGCATATTGACGATAAAAATTAGCCAATGAGCGCGCGAGAATTTCTCGTAAAAATCACCTTGTTTAGAGTCAGCTACTGCAAACAAGGCATTTGAAGGACGTTATTGACAGTCATTCGCGATTGTGGTCTAAACACGTGCTCTAGTCAAGATACAACCTATAATCACGGGACTTGTCGTTGTAGAACGCTGAAGGGAATAGGATTTTGTATACCCGTCTTCAGGCGATTATAAAGTAGCCGTTTTTGGGAATTTATTTTGGCCGTTGGGAGTGGAGCTGTTTTCGTGGTTGTAGCCAGTGGTGAGGAGTAATTTCCCTGTAGTTTGAATTAGGCTCTAATATCATTGTTAATCATAAAAATGACAATTTCCTCGATTATGATTGATTTAGAAAACTCCTATTTTCCACTAATTCACTTTCCAAGTTGTTATCGGACAGTTTGTTACGGACAGTTCAATAAGCCAATCACATTTAAAGTTGTATTTTAAATCAACTAATCATATTCAAAGTTATAGTTTAAATCAACCAATCTCAGTTTCAGAGCGACATTAAACAATTTATGCCTCCTTTGTCAGTATTTTAATGCAAATTTTCCATTTCGTAACTTGGCTATTCTTCTTTTCTCGGAAATTGTAATTTTTATGATTACTTGATAACAAGACTTCGTGTCGTCTAATTCGGTCTGTAACTCATACTCGTGATAAACAAATCAGACTCCTGCTCCGCGGTCGTCCGATTTTGAGTTGGACTCCACTCAGTCTTATAACCAATACTAACAGAAACAAGTTTCTCGTCTCGCATATATAAATGCGGAGTCGTTATTTATAAATAATAAATACAGTCAGTTGTAACAACAAATGTGGTCAGTGATATATACATTCAACTTTATATATATAAGAACATGAATGTTCTTTTGCAATACCTGCACGCACGCAAAGGAAGAAAGAAGTACTAGTAATTCTGGTGTTTCAAACGGAACATGTTTCTGGACAACATACACAGAAATCAATGACTCGTGGTACGGTCATCAATAACTTACTAGGCAACTCAAGGTTGTTATTGAAAAACTGAAGCAATCAAGGATGAACACTAACACGTACCAATACCAATAATTAGCCATACCCAAAATCCCGTGTAGTGTAAATAGGCCTTTAGTCGCATCAAAAGCCAAACAAAACTTATGTTTCTATTTAAAAACTTTGTCAAGGGTCTTGTACTTGACTTGCTTCATGGAATATCAACAGATAGACTTATCAGCAACACCAATTCATGCAGAACTCTGAGCTATATCAGCAGCAATACCTACATGCTTGGAGGCAGCCTGGCCGAGTGGTCAGCGCGTCGGACTCGAAATCCAGGGTTCTCGGGTTTGAGTTCTTCTCCGACCTGACTACCTGAATTTTTTTTTACGATAGCCCCGAGTTCAAACCTCCGCCAAGGTAAACAACGCTTTTACCTCAAGATCAGATCACAGTGATTGCTATGGTTGATCTCCTACTGTCACCTTTTTTTATTCATATATCGGAAGCAAGAAAACTAATCGTGCATACATCACTGCCATTCGCTCGCTAACTGAAAAGGCGTATAAGACATGAATTGATATTTTTAGTGAGTTTCGGATTTCTCTCGGAGAACGACATTCAGTTAAAATAGAAACTGGTCACTTCGTTGTAATTGACTTGATGTAAGGCTATTCTAAGATTGGCGCATCGTGAAATAACTTAAGGAGTTCAGTAAAACAAGGTGTCGCCGTCACGCCACTTAACTACAATTAATATTCCTGAATTGTAAACAGGAAAAAACGGCACGATCTATAATTTTTGTTTGAATATTTCCTAATAGAAATAACTCCATCGTGACAACTCAGTGACCATTGCACGAAGAACTCGCGTGAGGTTATTGTTATCAAGACTTGTTGACGTCATCGGCTTATCTATGATTACACTAAAGTACTCCGGAAAAAAGCTGGAAGCAATATCACTTGATGGTAAAAAGCATTTTTGCTTCTGGTTATTCCATTCAGTGTGTTCAGCTGCTAGCAAATATACTCAGCACGAAAGGAAGATAGACATCGATATATACAAGTATGCAAAATTCCCAGAGCTTTGAAAAAGAGCAAGTGTTCATTAAGAAACAGGAACCGTGCCAATCAATGAGTGGAAGCTAAAATGTTGAACCTCAGCCATGAAACTGTTGAGAACGCAAGCCTGGACAAGCTAAAAGGGGACTGTATACAGTTAGATACGTTTTTCGGTAGTGCAGACAGAGACATCATTGTGCTCACAAATATAATTGTTTGTGTGCTCAATTCTGTTTTCAGTCTCGTCGCCGTGTTTGCAAACATTCTTATATTGTACGCGTTGTACAAAGCCTCTGCGCTACATTCTCCATCCAAAGCCATGTTGTGCAGTCTTGCTCTGTCGGATCTGGGTGTTGGCGCTATTGTTCAACCGCTGTTTGTAGCTTACAGATGGGCACAAATCAACGGGAACCTTGAAAAACTCTGCACTGCAGGAATTATATCTCACATCGAAGGAAGCCATTTCTCGGCCGTTTCGTTCCTAACCATGGCAGCCATCAGCCTTGACAGACTTCTGTCGTTGGTACTTCGCGTTCATTATCAATCTGTCGTTACGTTGAGAAGGGTTCTTGTTGTGTTAGCTTCAATCTGGATTACAGGCGGCGTGTGGGCTTCAAGCTGGACGAGAAATCAAGAAAACTACTCGCTAGTATCTATGATATATATCCCGGTT
This sequence comes from Micromussa lordhowensis, assembly GCA_964020085.1. Classification (NCBI taxonomy): domain Eukaryota; kingdom Metazoa; phylum Cnidaria; class Anthozoa; order Scleractinia; family Lobophylliidae; genus Micromussa; species Micromussa lordhowensis. Next base: position 23,323,315 of record OZ026605.1, read on the forward strand.
TGTTTTTCTATAACATTTTGTGCCTACCTAAAAATTTATCTCTGTCTTCGCAAGCAAGCCTGTAAGATGGGGAGACACATTAATCCTTTAAAATGCATCAGGAACAACCATGAAATGAACTTCTCACGATATAAGAAATCTGTAGTCAGTATGTTCTACTTATTTTGTGCTTTGGTGGTTTCATTTCTTCCCTACTTGGCCCATAAGATTGCTGTAAGTATTTCCGGTTGGTGTACTTCAACCTCGGTTTTGTTCAGTTTCGGTTTGACCATGGTTTATTTGAACAGTTCCTTGAATCCGTTAATCTATTGCTGGAGGATATCCGAGCTGAAACAAATTGTGCTTCGTGTCTTGTGTCAATGCCGTGAGCGTTCCGCAGTTTGGGAGGTGAAATATATTTCCTCTCGAAACCAGGTGAAAATTTCATCCCGGTACCTACCTAAATAACATTGTTATTTTGGTATCGGTACGTTCTAAAAACAAACGATTTTGCAGGAAGAAAAAAAGCAAGTACGTATACATACTTAATAGAAAGGTTCTATAGTCTTCAAACAATTAAAATAATTCTTACGTTAAATCAGTTTTAATCTTTTTCATTGTCTTTTTACTTCAAATTTGACTTTGGTTTCCTTTAACCTAGATAAAGACTTGAACTCTAACATAAACGCAGTTTTGTTAAATTTCAGTATTGCGCTTTTACAAATTACAGGAAAGTTCTAGGTTCTAAGATTTTGTCACGTTTTAGACACTTTTTGGTCAGTAAACAGACCTCAGGCATTCCTTTTTCCTCCCAGAAAATGTAAATTAGTTTTAAATTCACTAGGGTGTGAAAGCAATAATATTGATGATATTGAGACCTGGAATTAAAGGGATGATTGTGCTTCTATCGCTCTAGCTAGACCGGCTTGTTTGATGTCATATTTGAAGAGGAAGACAAACTATATTAGTTCACTCTGCTGGTTATTGGTTGTAGAATACGAAAAGTAGATAACGATCAAATAGAACAAACTCCAGTCAAATAAATAGCCAAAAATTTCAAAACTTCCTTCAAAAGAGGCCGTTTAATAAATGATGTTGGCCCCTTTTCGAAACCTTGACAATAAATAAAATTATTCATAAAACTGTAATAAGACAAATTCTTTTTTTCAAGTTAGCTCATCGCTAATAAAAAAATCTAAAGGCGCTACTCTTCCGATTTTAAGTTAGTTTAGGACTATCGTCTGAATGCTATACGGTAGTCAGGCAGTATTGAAATTGAAGGCAAGATTCGCCTCTTTACATATGCATCTGCTTGATATTCATGATTTGCTATCTGTTGTCACCAAATCGGCGGTCAATATATGAGCTATATCAATAACGTCAACGTCGAAACATAAACATGAGCAATATCTTCCAACAATGCATTCAGTTACATCCTGTCAAACAATTTGTCAGCGAAACAGGTTGCCATCAACGTTGCCATTAAAATATATCGATCCTTTTCATCTGTTGCGTGTAATTTATAGAGGCTTCTTTCAGTAGTGCAAGCGCTGCTGCAAGCTATACCAAAATAAAATCTAAATGGATGAAAAAAACTTTGAATGATTTAAGATATTTTTTATGCTTTCCCGAACATCGTTCCAAATCCATTTTTTTAGCCATTTCATCCCTAAGCTTGCCGTCGATGCACTTAGAAGTGGCCGTTTATTCTCGATACAGTAAGGAGGGTCTGTTACAGGGGGTCGTACATACCGGAAATCGCCATACTTTGTGTCCTTTGGAACCGCAGAGAGCTGTCGTTTTCTCCTCAGACCTAGTAGTGTCGATGTTAGCTCGGTTATCGTATTTCTCCTCACAAAGACCGCAAAATCTGAGGAACCAGAATGAATTCAGGTTTCTAACTCCATCCAGGAACCAGCGGACAATGGGGCAGGCTGCTCATAAATACTAAGATTGCTCGAGACGTTTACAACGAAGCGTAAAAGTACAAATTTTGTGGGTTCTATTTTTCTATGTATTTTTGGACGCTGACAACACGATCACTTACATATTTCTCCTGCACGATTAACCAGCTGGCACCCTACAATTTAAATACACATTGTTTTTTTTTCAACTAGAGCAGGTCATGATTTTACCGACCCAAACATCTTAGCTTACATTTCAAGAGGGTATACGTTATTTTTTTTTGTTTTTGTTTTTGCTTATGTTTTCAGTTCCCTTACTTATTTTATGTTATTCATTCATCCCTCCATCAATCCATCAATTCATTCCGATTACTTCATTCATTAATGCGTCAATTCGTCCATTCGTTCAGTCGTCCATTCTTCCATTCGTCCATTCGTTCATTCGTCCATTCATCATTTCTTCCGTTCTTCCATTCGTCTAGCCGTCCATTCATCTAGTCGCCCATTTGTCCATCCGTCCATTCGTCCATTCGTCCATTCGTCCATTCGTCCATTCGTCCATTCGTCCATTCGTCCATTCGTCCATTCGTCCATTCGTCCATTCGTCCATTCGTCCATTCGTCCATTCGTCCATTCGTCCATTCGTCCATTCGTCCATTCGTCCATTCGTCCATTTATTCCTTCCTTCTTCCATCTATTCATCCATCCATCCATCTACAAAACATCCATGACAAACTCTGTAGTTATTCCCCGGAGCCTCGTACTGAGGTCGGTTATTTTAGGCTGAATTTTAATTTATCGATATTGGTCTATTTCACATAAATTTCTTAGAACATAATTCATTAACATGGCTTTTGTTTGCAATTTTCTGTGAAAAGTATTAATTAAAATACTGGCACTTTATAGTTCCCGGCCTGGTTCACCTTTTCAGCTTCTTTCATTTCCGATTAAACAGACCTTTGAATTGAAATAGATCAACCACAGAGCTTTAATCAGTTTTTTCCTCTTTTAACTTGAAGAGTGTGTCAACTAGTATATAAACAAATTCACTGTATTGAATAGCACTACTGTCAGATTTTCGTCTTGATTTTTTCTCTTTATAAGTTTCCAGCTGTGGACTTGAACTGTCGGCCATATTATTGTGAACATAGAGTGTACTACTCCTCACTGTGTATATGCCAAAAATATTTTGGCTTCTCAATATTTAATACGCAAATATTTTTCCCTTCTCTCGGTCCTCCGACAATGATCCTCGTGTGAGATGTTACTTCTGTCACTAAACGATAATGCCAACAAAAACAGAGAGCTCGCAAACAAGTAGTAACCTTCCAAACCATGCTCGGTTTACCCTCATCTCATCATACCTTGTTGTATTTAAAACTCTATGCACATGAATCTCTCCTTGCCATCTTCCCCTCCTGTCCAACGGCAAACGCCCAGTAAAGTTCAACTGTTCACGATTTATGGGATTACTGAGCGGGCATAGCTTCAACCCTGTTCCCCGTTGCCTGCATCAAGTTATTACTTGCACTCCAAATGGCAGCCTTCGCAGCACACAAGACGCCCGTTACAAGCAGCTTAACCTCGGGTATCCTCCAGCAGTAAATAATTGGGTTCAATGAGCTATTTCCGTAAACGAACGTCAATCCAAAGCTGAACAGAGCCGACATCGAGGTACGCCATCCCAAGATTCCAACTAAAATCTTATGAGACAGGTAAGGTAAATAAGACAATACGAAAGCACAAAACAAGTAGAACATGCTAATAACCGATGTTCTATATCGAATTTGCGACGGAGTATTACCACCGCCATTCAAAGTTGTTGAGGTCCGTGTGTGTGTTCCCAGCTGAATTGCTTGTCGACGTAAACAAAAATATATTTTCGTATACGAGAAAAGAGTAATCAAGAAACAGATCGGGATCAAAGCAATGCTGATTAAGGCGTAGGCTCGTTGATTTGTGATCCATAACGAAGCCCAGAAGCCGCCTCCAACCCATATTAGAAGAAGAAGAATGAAAACGCGTTTGAGAGTAACGATGCTATGATACCGAAGGCGCAACAACAAGGCGAGAAGTCTGTCAAGGCCGATGGCTGTCATGGTTAGGAACGAAACGGCCGAGAAATGGCTTCCTTCGATGTGAGAGACAATTCCTGCAGTGCAGAGTTTTGAAAGATATCCTTCGATTTGTGCCCATCTATAAGCTACAAAAAGCGGTTGAACAATAGTGCCAACACCCAGATCCGACAGAGCAAGACTGCATAACATGGCTTTGGATGGAGAATGTAGCGAAGAAGCTCTGTACAACGCGTACAAGATGAGAATGTTAGCAAACACGGCGACGAGACTGAACAAGATGTTCATAATGCAAACGACTATGTCCGAAACGGACATTACATCTTTTGCGGCATCTTTGAAGAAGAGTTCTAATTCGTAACAGGAATCCTGCTCTGATTTCAAAGTGGAATTCATTGAAATCATGAAGCTTTTTCTTCCAGAAGTTTTCGATCCTTTACTCCAATTTCGTAGGAAAATAAAATCACAAGAACACTACTGAGAAACTGCTTTCTTTCGTCTGTTTCAACCAGCTTGTTAAATCTCACGGGAAGGGGGTCTGCAAGTTTTAATACAGACAGAACTCCAGTACTGTGATTGGCTAACGAAGCGTTTTATCTTTATAGTATATTTTCTGACTTGCTGGACTGCGCTGCGCTAAAACAAAGCAGCATTCATTCAAACACGAAACGTTCATAACGTACATGCTCCCCAACATGCAAGGAAAAATCACACATGGTATCTAGGAAAAAAAGCCAATGTTGACCTATAATTAAAAGCAATTCTACATCGCGGGCGGGATGGGGGGTGGGGGAGTGATCGGTTGGGGTGGTTGGGTTAATAGATAAATTTTGTCAGAAATTGAAATTTTTTTTTTCTTTTGTGAACCTACATATCAAAGCCCGATAAGCAAAGAACTTTCGAATATCAATGCACAAGTGTACTACAAGTTCTGCTTTCGGAGCTCTATGATTTTGTTTCTTCTTCATGTATTTCTGCCACTCTACTTGGTTTTCGGTTTTCACACTTTAGTACACGCACACAATTTTTTGCGATAAGTTTATCATTATTATACCGCATCAGAGAAGAGGCAAAGTTATTCGAGGTAGCAGGCAGCGTTTTTGTATCTTATCATATCAGAAAGACGCATACCTGACAAAACCGAGAAAATTATTATCTGATGTTTGTTTACAAAATGTGTTGGACGGTTCCAGTCGTAAAACGCAAAAAATAAAACCAACTCCGCTTGATTCAATTTTCCAGACATAATATGCACCCTCCTGTATTTTAATATATTTTGGTTAAAACAATTTATTTTATTGATGCCATACTGATGTGTATTTACGTTTAACTGAAGTTTATGGTTTTTAATTAAAGACTGGGTAGCGTTTAACAATTTAATTGGAATTCTATTTTGGGGCTATTCAGTTGATGAGCGGAAATATTAATTAATTAATCTGAGCTCACAGCTGTCCTGGGATTAAAATTAAAAACAGTTTTGTTATTATTATTTTTAAGCTACTTTCTACCAACATTTAACATTTGTTGATCCCCATGGGGATCAGGTGAAGCCAATTTTTGAGATCTGTTTCGGCGTTTTTATCAGAGAGTATGACTGCAAAATTTCAAGACACAGAGTCTTACATATTTTTTAAAGTTCCAGGCGGTGATTGAGGTATATATTAGCCTCGCATAAGCACAAACATATTCTCAAAACTAACAATCTTCCATGCCACTGCGCAGCTTTACTACGTTGTTCACCAAGGGGAGTTTTTCGTTATTAAAGCGAACGCCGACACCTTTTCGCACCTTTCTCTTTTGTAATATTCAAGCTCCAAAATTAAGATTCTAGCAAATATGAACACATGCATTTCTACTTTCAAACAAAAACAAAATTAATAGAAAGACTCATTTCAGGTCATCGTAACTGTAGTAAACCTAGACATTAGGTAAACACGATGATGCAACAAAGGTTACACCTTTTCTTTAGATCAATAGCCCCAGACGTGACATTACAATTTGAATAAGAATGAAAAAATGATTTTTGTCCATTCGCTACTGGAAGTTTTTCGAATGGAAAGCACTCCAGGACTCCACTAGTCAAGTTTTCTTTTGATGTTGTTTGTTTGGCTTTTTTTGATAATTTTTTCAGAGATATATTTTTTGGTAACAAGACTTCGTTTCTTTAAGTCTGCTTGAACTCCATTTAGCCCTCAGTTGAACTCAGTTACCGATTTTTTGTCGCGAGAGTAGCCCGGATTTACAAAGATATTCATCGAAATTGTTCGAATTAACAATTTACTCAGATTTCCTAAGATGTTTTATTCGGCAGTGCTCAATATTTGCCAAGATTTAGTCGAATATCCGAAGATGTTCGACGATGTTTGTTTTTTCCTGAGCTTACCGAGCTTAGATGACCGAAACTACATGTATATATTACGAGGGTCGAAATGTTTTTAGGACACGATTTCGTGGATCCGAACACCTCAAACAATTAAATAGCTGCCGGAGCTTATCCCGGTTTCTGTATCATGAAGCGGCTAGAAGTATTTTCTTAAAATACGATTTATATTAATTACTATTTTGAACCTTTATTATATAATGATACTTAATTGTATATAGCTTTAAATTTACAGATAAGAAATTAGTTTTTTTTTGCTATATATGTTAAGGAGGTGGACTAGAAAGGGATAACCTCTTCTACCTCCCTTCACAATTTCTCATGTATTTTTGTCGTCAATGTATTGTTGTCATCTTTGTTTGTTCTCTGTGGGTGATTAATTGTGAATAAACTATTATTATTATATTAACTATTATTACTTCCCCTGGACGGGATGCTAGTCCATCGCAGGTCACTCCCCCGCAAGTTTGTTAGGTTTCCCCAACAAATAGCAGGTACCCATTTATACACCTGGGTGGAGAGAGGCACTGTGAGAGTAAAGTGTCTTGCCCAAGAACACAACACACTGTCCCCGGCTAGGGCTCGAACCCGGACCGCTCGCTCCGGAGTCGAGCGCACTAACCTTGAGGCCACCGCGCCTCCCAAAGGCTAAATCTCGTATATTAGATCCTATAGGCCCTTTTAAAAATAATCAAATACTGTAGTCGTAGAGAGCTATGTTGTACACATTGTAAATTCCTACAGGCCAATTTTTTGGCATAGCCAAACTTAAGTCTTTCTATCCTGACATAATAATACATTTCCATACAATTGAGCTGATTTATATAGCCCTAGCGAGAGCCCTAACTCTTCCCGATAGCAACACGCAGACCTGCATAACCATACATGGTAAGTAACCTTCAGTACATTGTCATTCAAAACCTTACAAAGTTGTGTATAATCCCACATAAAGTAATCAATATTCCCCATACAATATATTATGCCTTATGGTGAGTAAGGTCAAGATATTAGCTATGGATATTAACCAAGTTCTTTGTTTGTCGAGGCCAGAACGTAACACGGGTTCAGGCTCATAGCTCGTGACGCTTTTCTCTGGTTTGTAGCATGAAGCAGCTAGAAGTTATTACTAGCCCCACCATCCCCCACCAACCCACCCCTGGATAAGAGGCTAGTCTATCGTGTCGCCAGTTTTTAGACCCATTACTATTAATTAAAATAAGTTTCACTTAATACTATCATAATTATCTTTTATCGATGTAGGCAGAGTTTTATGGAAATCAGTTTACGTATAATCAAACGGAAGAAGAGAGGAAGAAAAAATACTGATGATTTTCGCGAACCAAGAGAAGTTCCTTACAATACTTTTCTGAGACTTCATGACATTTTGGTATATATGTGTTATTCATGCAGCCTGACGCAAACAGGAGAAGACGTGTATTTGGATAGCTTCCAATGCAAACTACTATACAACTAATGAAAGCACACCTTTTGTGGTTGAATTTTGAATTATTTACAAAATATATTGATCATTATACTTGAATCTCTGAAAGACTGCCTACTATGGCAAGATTTTAGCTACGTGAGTTTGAGAAATGGAGTTATTCTCAAGATAGGAAATGTTAAAATCATATATGCAGATGTTTAACCGATCACTTGTCAAGTTCGAGCTCATTTATCGATAATATCTTATACTTGGGTTCAATTTTAGAATTGTCAGAAAACAATTGTCAGAAAATAACGTCACGAAAACCCAAAATTACTAATGGACCGCGCACAAATTTGTCGGGCATCGATTTTAACGAAAATAACTCACATTGTTCATTCATTCCATGTTTAACTTTCTTGGAAATGTTTAAACTCAAACCAGTCAAACCAATCTGGTTGGCCACTTAAGTCCAACTGTAAAAACAAAAACGACAATACTTTATTCTGTTGATCATGCACAACTTATATATTATTACAGGAAAAAAAGCAGAAGTTAAAAATGAGCCAAAATATATGAATGCGAAGAGCAATTAAAACGTAAATGGGTCTACCGTTCCGCAATAACCAGTAGTAACTTCCTTGATAATGACAGGAAGTTAAGAGTTGTTTAATTAGTTTAGACATATAGCCATTATTCAACAAACAAAGCCAATATTTCTTGTTTTTTATGTAAATACAATTTGTGCTTGGGCAACGCATTTCCTAAACTTATCTCAATTTTCTTGAATCTAATATGGCTCGATTTATTAGTTATAAATTCCATTTTCATGAATTTGTCAGTTTACATAGTGTTTAATACGTGTATCTGGTCTGGAAAATAGATTCGCTTTGTCAGAGGTTTTTCCTGTGAATACACTAGAACGGCGCCATCCGAAAATTAATTACTTGAAGGAGGGCAAAGGCACTCACGAAAGCTGTAAAATTCACTAGAACAATTAACTAGATTAAACTCGCCATTTGAAAAAAATGTTGTTTCTTACAATAGATATCAGCGTGTTTTTTGGCGAATTTTTCTAATTTACATATTAAACACACTTATGACAATAAGTTGCTTTAAAAGGTCGGCGCACAACCACTTTGCAGTTCACAGAAACCGAAAGTCAACATAACCGTAGGTTTGTCGGCAATCGACACTTATAGCTGTTCATGCAGAAAAAAACTAGATATTGAAAACAGCAAACCATGAATATTTCTCGTCAACATTTAACCTATTTGAGAAATGGCCCAATATATCTGTCAATCATCCCTCCAGCAGGTGAAAAAAACATGTTTCTACTAATGCAAATGGTCAATCTCGTCAGTTCAACATAAAGAAGCACTCTTACCACGAAAGAGTAAAGCACAGAGCACTATTTGAGATTTGTTGTACAAAACTCGATAACAACAATGGCTGTCAATTCATCTCAGACGAATTCAAGCGTCACCCATTTCTTCACTTGTTATGATCCGTCAATTTTCGTTCGACCGCCCTCTTCTCTTCACATAAACTATATCATTTGGGCGACTATCAACGCTTTATTGGCCTTTACAGCATCTTTTGGCAACGCGTTGATCCTGGCTGCATTAAAAAAGACAACCTCCCTCAATTCTGCCTCGAACTCACTTCTGTGCAGCTTGGCCTCTTCTGATCTGATGGTTGGTATCCTGGTGCAGCCACTGCATGTTATTTACTGTGTTTATGGCGTCTTAGGCGGTCCTCGAGTACGCTGTTACTCACGCATCGTATTCGCCTGGACATCTGACTACTTCATTGCCGTCTCATTTCTTACCATTGTCGCCATAAGCCTGGACCGCTACCTGACACTATGCCAGCGCCACGCATACCGATCGGCAATGACCCCTGGCAGGACCAGAGCCGTAATCGCAGTTTTGTGGGTTTTCTGCCTCAGTTTTCCGCTAGGCCGCTTTGTGAGCTCGTCGATTCCAATGCTCCTGTCGTCTGTGGTATTCATCGTTTTTCTCGTCATTCCGTCGTACGCTGGCTACAAGATTTACCGCTTCTTCAAACAGCATGCGCTTCAAATTTCCTCTCAGTCTCAAAATCCCCCTGGGAATAACAGCAAAATTGCGGGGTTTAATGTTTCTCATTACAAAAGATCGGTGACTACGTTGCTTATTGTCTACTTTGCTCTCCTGATCTGCTTTCTGCCTTCTGTTGCTGTTACAGTAGCCTGGGTAATGGCGGATCAACACGGCAAGTTAGCACTTTTAAAAGTTGGAAATTTCTCTCTTACTTTTTTAATGTTTAACTCTAGCCTAAACCCATTTCTCTATTGTTGGAGAATTCGAGAAGTCCGTAAGCTGTCTATCGGCTTGTTAAAGAAATGGTTCTGTTGCGGCCAAAAGAAAAACAATGACGATAAAAATTCCAGTTATAGTAATAGTAATAGTAATAAACATAGAAAGCACGAAGATACTCGCTTATAAACCAGTATTGACTTAAACGGTGAATTCGTTATAGGGTTTGAAAATACAGCGAACACATGGCTTTCGATAGTGTCGACTTTATAGCCGGCAGACACTTAATATAGGTTCGTCTTAAATAAAATATCTGAAAGAAAGTTTGAGACTATACTGAGGCTGGTGTACGCTTAATAAAAGGCCTGATTAAAACTAGTGGGTTACGCTTGTGCAGGTCTCTCTGTAAGTAAATAAATAGCGAGAGGATTACTGGCAACCATGCACGCAGTGCAAGGAAAGCACTGAATTACGACCGCTACAAAATGAACTTTATGAAATAGTTTTAAAGAAAGCTGCTTTTAGACGATAAAGGCGAGCAAAAACTATTGTGCATGGCATATAACTTCATTGATTCAATTTAAATTAAGTGTCTTCTATAAGATAAGCGAAAAGGTAATAATGTTTTCCTCGCACAGGATAAATAGTAAGAGAACTGCCTAGTATGCGTCAATGATTTTGTGGTGTAGTTATAAAGAGAAGTAAATGAATTGAGTACGATGTTTAGTAGAAAATTACGGACGTAGACAGTTTAAGTTCTGATATGGGTAAGTGAATTGTTTTTGGAAGTGTTATTGGAAGTTAATAGTTTTAGTTCATGAATTTATTTTAGCCAGTCACTGACGCGTTTAGGGAAGTGTATTCGTAAATTGTAGTATCTTAGAGTCGGCTCTTTTTCGAAACAAAGAAAATAATGATGATTATAATAATAAAAGTTTCAATTTACAGTAAAACGAAAGAGATTGTAGAACTTGCGCATCAAATAATAAAACTGATTTAGAAGTTGGTTAATTAACAAGCAATTTATGACAACAAATTAACTTTCTGCATCTGATTTTTGAGACAGAATGTGGCATAAAATTGTTTAATAAATGTTTAGTCTGAACCATTACAAGCTTTAATAATTCAAATGCTTATAACGCATTTTAAGTCGGTCTTTCAGACATACGCATCAACATTTCGCAGTTGTGTTCTAGTAACATTGTATATATCTTAATAATGAAGCAAAAATAAATCATTCGATTACTTTGTGGGTGTTTTATCTTAAGCGGATCAGTCTCTGGATGGAAATTAGATCCATCACAAATTAAACAATTATTTCGCGAGTCTTTTTGTAAGAGTTTTTTTTTCTTTTCTATGCCAATAAATCAACTCAGCTCAAATTAGAGGAATGATAGTTTAATAGGTTACTGCTTCTAATATATACATGATAAAACAATGTAAATACATTAATTAAAATCCGTTTCTGTATTGACACAATTCTGAAAGTTGCCCACTCACTGATTAAGCGCTAACCGAGCTACAAACACAATATTAATTCCATGGATTGCTAATAAACTGCAGTTGATCTAATGCAGAAATTGTCGACCAGTGTGAATATAACAGGTTAAAGCAAAAAGTAATAGCATACTAAATATTCACGCTCCATGGCTAGTATGATAATTCAAACAGCTAGCTGGCAGGGATAAATATTGAATAAGGAAATATTGCAATAATAAAACATGACTGCGCTGATTTGTTCCGGCGACTCGGTAGGCTTACTTTCGGGCACGTGATTTCCGTGAAATAAAAAGAGAGCACTTAGGACGGGGAAGTAATGTGATCACCAACCAATATCGATGATTATCATTCGATTTTCCTTATTTCTTCATTAGACAAGAGCCACCACGTGACCTGCAAATAACTGCCTACAATTAATGGTCTGCACATGCGTAATAGCGTCTAAATTTGTTTTGCTACAAATAATATTCTGCTCATGCGTAATTGAAACCACGCTCTTGTGTAAAAAATGGCAGATCTCTTCCCTGAGCTGTCGGATAATGATTTAAATATGAAAACAAACTTGGTGATCGAATGATAAAACATTTATTGAACTCGGTTATCGCAAAAATATCGTGATTTGTCAGTGTCTCGCAGATCAATTATTTGCCTTGGCCTTTTACTTCGGCAAATAATCGATCTGCTCGCCACTGTCAAATCACGATATTTTGCTCAATCTCGTCCAATAATTGTTAATTATTGTTTTACCATTTTTTTATGTTATTTTTTTTTAAGGAGACGGAGACGATCACTTCAAACGTTACGAAAATCAAAAATTAAAAAAAATTCCTATAAGTAGATTTTTGGAAACACATTTCAGAATAGCGAATGAAATATACATACATAAGTACAAATGTACTTATTTAAGCAATAGACCACAAGTTTCTATGGGTTTTAGGCCGAGAAATCACGCGGGATGTTGGTAGAACACGAGAAGAATTTGTAAATCACGAGCCGCAGGCGAGTGGTTTACGAATTCTTCGACAACATTCCAACATTCCAAGTGGTTTATCAGCCTAAAACCCATAGAAACTTGTGGTCTATTGCTTTTATATAATAATTCAAAAGACGCGCGATTTTTTCATGGGTTTACCGGCACAATAACCCATAGCTGATTGACCAATCAGTGCGCGCGCATTGATTTGGTTGTTATATATATAAATATGTATATTTCATTCGCCTAAATGATCTCAGAGAGATCGAAACGTCGTTTCTTATCGCTGGTTTTTTCTAAAAACAATAGAAAAGAAAAAACTAAAAGAAAGACAAGAAAAAATAAGTATAGGTATCGTACGAATGAGCGTGCAATTAAGGGTTTACACTACTCGTGATATTTGAAAATTCTCTTAAAATTGCACGAACTTTAAGGCGAGTGCAATTTGAAAGAATTTTCAAATATCGAGTTAGTGTAAATCCTTAATTGCTCGAGCTATTATACGCTTATTCATTTATTATATGACCGCAGCTCCTGATGACCGAGAAAATTACGAAGTACGCGCGTTAATTTGCACTGCAATGCATTTCATATTCATATAATAAAAGCTTTAATCATAAAATTACAATTTCCTCGATTGTGATTGGTTTAAGAAACTCCTATTTTCCACTAATTCACTTGCCAAGTTGTTATCGGACAGTTTGTTATTGAACAGTTTGTTATCGGATGGTTTGTTATCGGACAGTTCAATAAGCCAATCACATTCAAAGTTGTAGTTTAAATCAACCAATGTTAATTTGAAAGCGACATGAAACGATTTACGCCTCCTTTGACAGTCTTTTAATGCAAATTTTCCCTTTCTTTTATTGCTTGGCTATTCTTCTTTTCTCGGAAATTGTAATTTCTATGATTAGTTGGTAATAATGCTTCGTTTCGTCCAATTCGGTCTGTAATCATACTCGTGATAAACAAATCGGACACCCGCTGCGTGGTCGTCCGATTTTGTTATCACTTGTATGATTACAGACTGAATTGGACTCCACTCAGCCATATTACCATTACTTATTGAGGGTCTCAATGGGTTAGTGTCTTTTTAATTTTCATTGTTGTAAAGTCTCAGGAACATTCTGGGGTAGTATACTACGACGGTAAGCTATATCTGGTCTATATCTTCATTCCTACATGTACACTGCAGTACTTTGACGAATACAAAACAAATAAAACAAAAAAGTATATTTTATTGTGTTTGTGAAACTTAATGATAAATGTACCCAATGAAACATTTGACATAACATCCAGTTCTTCAATTTAATTTAATGACGTGGCTTACCGTTTTGTGACCGCCTAAACATCAAGCCGTATCCACGCTTTGACAGGTCTTCCAGACCTTGTAATCACAAGTTTACCAGTGACCAGTTCCTCTGAGTCAAAATATGCTGAATCAACATCACTATGATCAGAATCGCTTTCGTACTCCTCCACCAGGTTGAAATCAGCCTCGGACGTGAGCGTGAGTTACGGAACAATGGTATCACTTCCAAAACTTATCCCTCCCTCCCCCCCCCCCCCCCCCCACCTACCTAGTCAGCAACAGAGCGGTTTTCTAAGGAGACATTGCGTGTTGTAAAAATATTATGAAAGTGTCTATATAACGTTTGCTTCTCAGCACTATATTTGTCATCATTTAATTTTCTGGCCACTTGCTGGGTTGTATGGTAGTCCCTAATTTCTCTCTGATAAGGTCAGATAAGACGAGCGAGTGAACATTTGATGAAACTTAAAACTCAGAAGGATTGATGATTTTATTATTTTGGAGTATGGCTTCATCACGTGCAAACCAACAATGAAATGATGAATGAAACGATGAAATGAACTTCGAACCTATTTTAGCTATAACTAAAAACAGAATCCCCGGTTACAAATATTTCTGATGGGTTTTATATTTAATTCTTAATTTAAAATTGTATATATGTGTTAGTAATTTTTATTTTCTGAAATTATTGTTTGCACAACCCCACCAGCAATGCTGATCTTTTTATCGTGTTGAAATAAAGTTATTACTTACTTACTTACTAGTCAGGAAGTAAGTCAACTGTACTACTTCGTTCTCAGACAAATCAATAAACCAAGTAAACATCACTGACGTAGTGATCGTTTACAAAACTAGGCTCTGTGGGTTTTCTCGAGTTAGATTTAAGGTTTACAGTAAATTGTCAAAGAGCGTTTTTGTTCAAAGCCGGTAAGACTTGAAAAACCTGAAACACCAACTTTGTACCGATTACACATACACAAAGTGCTTAATTTCAACTTACTTCACCAAAGTCAGTATTGACAACCAGAATAATTAAGTTATTGAAACACCCTTTGAATTTAAAGTAATTTTCCAGACGGCGGTGAAATAACACCTTTTTACCAATTTTGCGTTTTACATTTATACATTTTTACAAGTTTCATGCTACTGTTTATAGAGAGACGTTTTATAAGAAAAAATAACGTGTTTGTTGGTAAAAAGTGTTGTAAATGGTTT
>OZ026605.1:23343375-23353375 GCA_964020085.1 Micromussa lordhowensis
AACTGAGCTTTCAAGCTAACTGAGAGCTGGTCACGTTGTGAGTTCGCAATATACCCGTACATGATGAAGGATGCAAATGAATATATGCAGCGAATCCGGATATCTTTGAATCCGCTCTCCATGAATACGCTACGGGCGGGACGGGGAAAATTTGAATCCAGAAAGAAAAAGTCGCGGATTCAAAAATTTCCTGATACGTGTGGACGGGGCTTTAGCAAACCACGACAGCGACGGCAATGAGAACGTCGCCAAACAAAAGCTTTAATGAGCAAAATAATAGCTGTGCAGATGCGATAGAAATCTTTGCACATTTCTTTGCCGTCTTCTGCAAAACAAGAACGTGAAAAAAACAAGTTCTGCGTATAGTAACTAGGGAGTTTAAGAAAACCACGACGGCAACGGCAACGCGAACGTCGCTAAACAAAAGGTTTAATAATCTTTATTTCAAATGTTTCGCCTTGTCCCAGATTAAGTTTCGAATTAGTTTAAATACTGAGAAACAAAGGAAAATGACTTAAGAGTATCGCGAGATTCGTAGGTAAAATAAAAAATCATTTCTTAATCGACGTTGTCATCGGCGTCGCGTCCTGGTTTCTTAAACTCCCTGGTAGCTTGATGAACGCGAGCGACGACGCCTAATTTTTCGTATTTCCATTTAGAATTGCATGAATACTGCCATTGTATATTTAGTCTGAGTACGTTTTTAGAGCCACAAGCGTACTGTACAGATCTAGACAATTACAAATGTCGCTGAGAACCCGAAATTAACCGAGTTCTGTACAGCAGTTAGTTTCCATATTTCCATTTGGAATTGAACGCTGTAATTATGTATTTAGCCTGAACGAGGTTTCAGAGCCAAAGGCATCCTGGACAAATCCAAAAATTGCAAAAATCGTAGGTAATTGATATAAAATACAATTTTTACTGTGCGTCGTCCTTGGCGTAACCTTCGTCATTGTTAAGCTCCCTATTTGCATCTCGGAGATCTCTCGACTGCGAAGTTTAACGTGAGGTCTCGCATCCTAAGGAGCTATTTTGGTTTCTGCCCATGTTTTATTCCAAGATCAATCGATCGCAGATCGATGGGAATATCGTGTAAAAACCTAAAATAATCACATAAATTGCCACTCCTTATCAAGGTTCTTTTTAAACTCGGCTATAAAGTTGTCAAGCGTTTCGGTAGGAGTTTGCCCCTCCTGCTGAGACAATCTCGTTTACGTTACTTCGCCGATGCAATACCTTTTCATCTTATCCTTACCACACGCCAATCGTTCGCAAGTATGGCAATGATGTCAGTGACGTCAGCGATTGTTATTAATATGCCAACCAGAGAACTAGAAAAATTATCATTTCGTTAGCTTCCTGATTCTCGGTGAGCTCGCTTCTTTCAAATCTAACTATTGCGGAGACAATGATGTCTCGTGGAATACAATTGCAGATTGCCAAGCTTTTGGAGGCAAGGCACTGGAAGTCTTTTTCGCTAGTGAGTCTTTGACGGTATGTTGACGAATTTGAGCTACCCTTTTGCTGCAATATCTAATATTAGATGACAAAGAGAACCTTAAAACGAACCTCATTTATGAAGGCTTAATCCGGCTACTGTAACTCAAGATACAAAAGGTGATCGCGTATTACTGTATAGAATAAATTACATAGCCGTTATAGAACATAAGCGTGCATATAAAGAATGTTTGGCAAATTAACATATTATAACCTTGTGTCCGCCATTTTGAATAATCAAATTCAACCGGTGTTAGAAACTGGTTTATCTGGTTTGGCCATGACGTCAGTGCTTTCCCATTTGCTAACAGCAAAGCCTTTTGTTCTTTCGCTTTATAACTGCGACACCACCCGGATGGTTGGGCGGCTAGTTAACTCGACCGCAATATACACATCTCTCTTAACCTCACTTAAAACAATAGCTCCTCTCTCTTAATACATTACCTCCTGAATATATAATTAACTGGTCTTCCTCGACTCCTCCAATATCCCCTCACAGACTGCATTTCATTAATCCCCTACATATACCTACATAGCCTACATCTCATTAATCCCCAACATATACCTACCCATCTCATGAATCCCCCACATATACCTACACACCCTACATCTCATTAATCCCCCACGTGTACCTACACACCCCATATCTCATTAATCCCCCACATCTACCTACACAGCCTACATCTCTTTAATACCCCACATATACCTACCTATTTCATTAATACCCCACATATACTTATACACCCTACATCTTATTAATCCCCCGCATACACCTACTAAACACCCTACATCTCATTACGTTCCCCACATATACCTACACATCTACAACTCGACATCATAATCATAATCTCTTGCCAACACATACCTACACAGCCTACACCTCATTAATTAGCTCTTGTTAACCGAGCTTAGTAGGTCTGTCATGGGAGAACTCTGACCGAGGGCGTGAGTGCAGACCGAAAGCAGTGAAGTCTGTACACACGACCGAGGCCAAGGTTCTCCCATACAGACCGACTAACTTTGGTTGATAAGATTTTTAATTAATGTAACTGATTTGCAACAGCTGACATTTTGCTTGCGGATGGCAATGAGCTGAACATAAATCTGCGAAAATTTTCCCGTTCTTTTTACTTTTTTTTCTCATCAGGCTTTTTGGCGCTTTTTTTCTTAGTAACAATGTTGTTTTTTTTACATAGGAAGACCAAAACTAAATAGAAATAGAAATTTAATGCCCTTAAATCGCTTAAGATATTTTTTATTGCTGTCACGTGTCTAATGACGTCATAATAAAGACAATAGCAAGCCTTAAATTAGGTGGGAATGGTTATCTGAAGCGAAGTATAACATATCAGTTGTTCTGTAACTATCCGTGCCCGGAATGGTCAAATTTTTTTATCGTCTTGACGAGATATTAAGAGACAAAACAAGTCAGGTGACCTGTTTTACTATTTAGTTCTTAAACGATACATCACTGTCAACCATTTTGGCCCGAAATATGAAAGGGACAACGAGACAATTACTATAACGTTTTAATTCATATCCGTTATATGGCATCTCGGCACCCCATTTCCAATTTTCTTTGAAACCAATCAAACATTGAAAACGGATCACGTGACCCAACTTATCAACATCTAAAACCCAAACTAAGTTAAGTTTGTTATGTTTTACATTGTTGCACAGTTTGGTTTCTTGGAAGCGTCAGTGTTTTAAAGATGGCAAAGTTTTGACTCATTTCCTTTAGAGATTTGTATGACAAAAATTACTCTGGCCTAGTTAGCATGTACCTCTATGACTAACTTCCAATAAGGTAGGAACGTACATAGCTTTAAACACGGACCGAGCCTATAAAAGGTCACCGGTTTGCACTTTGCTGGCTAAAACACGGCGTTTACGTTGAGTAAACAACTCGAAAACAATCGATATGCTTTCACAAGTGAAACAACAAAAATAAGGAGTTAAAATGCATGTATATGAAGTACGATACCTGTCTAAATTCTTCTTCTGTAGATGCCATTCTTTTTGTTTTCGCTGACCTTTTTACAAAGAAAACAAACAAACGAAAAACTTTCCCTTGTGCGGTCGCCTGAAATATTACTTCGTGCGAATTTCGCGGGAATACGACACGCCTGGGTGAATAAGCCAATCAAAGCAGAGTATTCCAATTTGTGATGGACGGGCTGAGTCGCTCAGCCTCCTTTTATAGGCTCGCTCCGTGTTTAAAATTAATTCAGTGAGACTTTTGACATGATCTCGGTGACAAAAATTTATGGTGACTAATTTTGCATTTGGGGTTTGATATGCGGCTGGTTCGTCCCACTAAAACATGAACACACAAAAACTGACAACCATGTCGATAATGTTTAATGATGTTACACAAGAATCTTTGTCCAACTAATGTGCGTCATTTTCTGTCCCTCAGTTTAATTAAAATGTCATTTTTCTTGTATTGGATTTTAATGTCACTTTCTTGAAACAACATAATCAGGGGAAATAGTTTTTTCTTACTCTAATTAAAACCATATGTTTTTTCCTTCTCCGTCTGCATATGTCACCTTCTTGCTTTCGTCTGCACATCGACCAGTGTCACCTTTTTGCTTTCAAAAAAAGGTCTGTTTCTTCCGAATACCGGTCCCACGCCTAAACATGATTTTCTACCGTGCCGGTTCTGCTTGAATAAAAAAAAAGCAAGAAAAAGAGGTAGTAATATCATACAAGGCTCAAAAACGTAGTACAACAAATAAAAAGTTATACTCAGGAGATTAAATTTTCTACAGACCGAAAAAGGAAATTTCGAAAACTGAGACCGGCAATTAGATTCATGTAAAATACTTATTTTAATGATCGTCATTTGTTTCCTCTTAGCTTGATTAAAATTGTTATATTAACAGCCGCGACTACAACTTGCTTTAGGATTAAATATTCTGGATTTTCGCGCGTTTCTTGATAAAATAACTATTACAGTTAAGGTGCAGGGAACACGTACAGGCCAGTATAGCACCGATCAGTACGAAGTTACCGTTTAATTCCAGGAAAGATCTAAAAGAACTAGTACATAAAATGGAGATGTAATCTATTTAAGAGCGGTATTTGTCGGGGATAGTCGGGGATAACTTTCGTATTATTGCAATCGCCCTCATGCGAATTTCTCTAATACGCCAGCAATAAACAAAAGGGTTTCACTAACTTCTCTTCAAGTTACTTTGATAAGAGTACGCGCCAATGTCACCTCTGGTAATTTTTAGTTGAGTTGAAAACTATATGCATATAATAATTGGTTTTCTGTGTCAACATAAATTTGAAAGATTTCGATCCAACCTATTAGAATATTCTATTTTACTTTTGAAATGACGGTAGAAATTCTTAACTCAAACAAAAATAAATAGAAACCCAGTTTTTTTTTTAATTTTTCTTTCTCATTCAGAGTTTCCTACCATACAAAGAGAAATGGCAAAGCAGGTGATAAATGAGAAGAAGTATTGCATTATACTGATTAAAGCCCTTTTTCAATACGCCTTTGCAACATCTGAAATGGTGGTTGTTTTCTCTTATATTAAACTTCTGCCCCTAAACAGCGACAGAAAAGACCATAAATTATCGTCTGTTCGGAAGGCCTCGATGGCCTTCGACTTTCTTAAGAGAATTAATCCGCTGTATTTGGATAGATTTAAATATCGTTTTGGGTTCCGCAAAAAATCAGCTATGAATTTCGAAAAGGCTTCAGAAAATGCACAAAAAGCCCTAGTAAATTCGGGAAGACCCGAGTTTCCATAATTATAATGATATTTTATAGCGGAGTCCAAAATTAATCTGAAGAGCGTTAATGGCAATCCCACTAACATTTCAGAACTCTGACATATTTGAGCTTTTATCTCAATGGACAACTGAATTTTCAATTCGCACAGAACGCAATAAACTTGAGAATTTGTTTTGGCGCTTTTGATGTGGAAAGCGAGGCCAAACCCTAGCTATATTTCTAATAACAAAAATGTAACTGCCTTCATATGTTACACAACCGTAGGAACAGAAGAACTAACAAAAGTACGCAATAATGTCATAAAAGTGGCGAAGATTTAACACAGCAACACCGGCGGAGCGATACTGATGAACAACTTTTATCTCACATTCCACCCATTTCTGGACTTAAAAGAACTTCTACAGGCAATGCTTTTAACTTGTTTCATTAAAGTTAATTGTTGTGTTTTTGTTGTAAGTAACGCAATGTTTTCTCCAGGTTTGAGCACAGAATGCCATGACGGATTAATCTGGATGGTAAGCCTAACCGTAGAAATAAAGCTGCGTACGCGTTTTTAAATACACCAATTTCCATATATTGCAATTCAGCTTAGAACAACAAACCTCAGCACGGGGCTCCAGAGAATAACTACAGAACTTGTGGGGTTTAAATTTACTCCCCAGAGCCTCGAGCTGAGGTCTACCAACACAGCCTACATCTTATTGAATCCACCACATATACCTGCTTACACCTATATTCCCCACATATGCCTACACAGCCTACATCTCATTAACCCCCCACATATTCATGCACAGCCTGCATCTCATTAATCCCCCACATATACCTACACACTCTACATCTCATTAATCCCCCACATATACCTACACAGCCTACATCTGGCGATTAATCGCCCACATATACCTACCCATTTCATTAATATCCCACATATACTTATACACCCTACATCTGATTAATCCCCCACATATACCTACACAGCCTACATCTCATTAATCCCCCACATATACCTACACACTCTACATCTCATTAATTCCCCATATATACCTACACAGCCTACATCTCATTAATCCCCCACATATACCTACCCATTTCATTAATACCCCACATATACTCATACACCCTACATCTGATTAATCTTCCACATATACCTACACAGCCTACATCTCATTAATCCCCCACATATACCTACACAGCCTACATCTCATTAATCCCCCACATATACCTACCCATTTCATTAATACCCCACATATACTTATACACCCTACATCTGATTAATCTTCCACATATACCTACACAGCCTACATCTCATTAATCCCCCACATATACCTACACACTCTACATCTCATTAATCCCCCACATATACCTACACACTCTACATCTCATTAATCCCCCACATATACCTACACACTCTACATCTCATTAATCCCCCACAAATACCGACACAGCTTGCATCGGTTTTGGAATAATTTCACATTATTAAGATTACTTAATAATAACTAAACCGTAATTAAGACGGTTTTAATCGACTGTTATTATTGTTCGAATTATAGTTTACGTCACGTCATACAGCTTATTCAAAGAGGGCTGCCACTGGCTCCTGCAATCTGGTGAAGTAATACAAATAATACAACACTCTAAGAAACCTTGATGTTTTTATGGATGGCGGCGAAGTTTTGACCCATTCCATTTGAGCTAAAAGAAATTTATACGCGGGAAAGAAAAGTACTCTTGCCTGCCTAGCTTGCTTTACATGTTTTTGATACACTATATTTCCCTACAATTTCTAATCAGGTGGGAACATAGGTTTAAAATTAATGACAAACATTTCTTCTCGGTGCCAAAATTTTATGGCGGCAATTTTTGCATTTGGCGTATGCGGCTGGTTCGTCGCACTAAAACATGAACACACAAGCAGTTGACAGCCATGTCGATTAATAATGTTCAACAAGAATCTTTGTCCACCTGATGTGCACGTGCGTCATTTTCTGTCCCTCAGTTTTAATTAAAATGTCATTTTTCTTGCATTGAATTTTAATGTAACTGGCTTGAAACAACATAATAAGGGGAAATAGTTTTTCTTACTCTAATTAATACGATATGTTTTCTCCTTCTCCGTACTCAGGAGATTTAATTTGCTACCGACCGTAAAAGAAATTTCGACAACTGAGACCGGCAATTAGATGCAGGTAAAATACCTATTTTAATGATCGTTATTTCTTTTTCTTCCAAGCTTGATTAAAATTGTTGTAGTGACAGCTGCGACTACAACTTGTTTTAGGATGAAAATATTCTGGATTTCTTGAAAAATTAATTATTTCAGTTAAGGTGCAGGGATCACGTGCAGACCAGTATAGCACCGATCAGTACGATGTTAACGTTTCTTTCTAGAAAAGATCTAAAAGAACTAGTACATCAAATGGAGATGTAATCTATTTAAGAGCGGTATTTGTCGGGGATAGTCGGGGATAATTTTCGTATTATTGCAATCGCCCTCATGCGAATTTCTCTAATACGCCAGCAATAAACAAAAGGGTTCAATGACGAATTGAGAAAAATCACCAGCGAAGTTAAATTTGTCGCTAAAACCACTGAAGCACTGTATCCTAGAAAGGCAACAACTATTAATGTAAAGAGGTAGGGAATGTAGCACGTTATAAGTAAGCCAAAGACACCCAGCATGTTATTAACGGACCTTCGGTACAGTGCCATGTTTAAAACATTTCTGGGTTGCCGTCTAAGCACTTGATGGCTGGAAATTCTTGTTTTAAAACCTCTGAGAGTACAGTATATTCTAAAGTAGCAGGAGGAAGTGACAACGATGCTTAAAAGACCGATAATTAATCCAGTGATCTTGTTGATTCGAATATTCCACATGCGGGAAATTGCCCAAACAACGCAACACATCCACATCAAGACAAGAGTCATCGCAACTTTTCTAACAGTCACCACCAGGCGATATTTCATTCCTAGACGTAAAGCAAGGTATCGTTCAATACTTATCGCTGTCATAGTTATAAAGGACACTGAACAAAAGTAATATGCAACTGCACCGTAAAAAGGTTGAACCGAACAGAACAGATTGAGATCTTCATGGAGACTTGCTATACCGGCAGCAACTTGTAAAGGCTGTGCAACCATTCCCACTCCAAAATCGGAGAATGCCAGACTGTAGAAAAGGGCTTTTGTCGGCGAGTGAATCGAACGACATTGATAAAGAGCCAACAAAATGACTGCATTCCCAGTGACAGCGAAGATCGAAAGAAAAACATTTACGGTGCATAGGAAGATGTACCAGTGTGAAGATGATGCTCTAATAAACTGATATTCTTGGAAATCTTGTCTCGAACAAGAGTGATTCAAAACTTCCATTAAAAATACTTCGTTGTGCACGCCTCCAGCGTTTGCTTGGCGAATATTCCCCTTTTGTCAATGTTTCAAAGGATCACTTTTCGTTCACTTCTCTTCAAGTTACTTTGATAAGAGTACGCGCCAGTGTCACCTCTGGCAATTTTTAGTTGAGTTAAAAACTATATGCACATAATAATTGGCTTTTTGTGTCAACACAAATCTGAAAGATTTCGATCCAACCTATTAGAATATTCTATTTTACTTTTGAAATGACGCTAGAAATTCTTAACTCAAACAAAAATAAATAGAAACCCAGCTTTGTTTTCTCGTTCAGAGTTTCCTACCAAATAAAGAGAAATGGCAAAGCAGGTGACAAATAAGAAGAATTATTGCATTATATTTTAGCGTTTTTTCAAGAGGCTTTTGCAACATTTGTACTAACGAGCATCTGAAATGAAACTCGTTTCTCTTATAAAACTTCTGCTGATAAACAGTGGCAGAACAGTCTGGGGAAATGTATAATAAAAGTAATAAGAGCAGTAGTTAGGCCGTTTAAATTAGCTTTAATTAAACATGAGCTAGCCTAGATAATAAATTATTTCGGCAGGAAATCCGTTGGTGAAAAAGAGATCCATTTTGTGATCCTTTTGTCAATACGCCTTTGCAACATCGAAATGGAAGTTCTTTTCTCTTATATATAAAACCTCTGCCCATAAACAGCGGCAGAAAATACCGGGAAACTGTATAATAAGAGATAGTAAAGAAAAACCGTTTTTAATTGTTAAGATGCACGTAGGTACTCTGAACGAGCTCCATGAGCTCCTAGGCCGCGTAACGTGTTTAAATAAAGTATAGTGTTGTGTTGTGTTGTGTTGTGTTGTCTAGTGTTGTGTTGTCTAGTGTTGTGTTGTGTTGTGTAGTGTTGTGTTGTGTTGTGTTATGTTGTGTTGTGTTGTGTTGTCTAGTGTTGTGTTGTGTTCTGTTGTGGATTCTTTATCATAAAACAATTAAAGAAGCCTCGACTGTGCTCTGTTCTGTTGTAAAGCGCTTAGGAAGCGGTAGAGCACTCAAGAAGTATGGAAAAACACTCGCCGGACTACGTCTCGTGTTTTCCCCTACACTTCTTTCGTGCTCTACCGCTTCCTGCGTGCTTTACTGACAACAGAACAGAGCACAGTCGAGGCTTCTTTATTTGTTAAATATCACTTAACCTACACATTACGTTCGTTTTTTTAATTTCTTTTTTTAATAAGGTCAAAGAGACGTTTTTGTGAAAGCAAAAAAGTGTCATAAACAGACCAAGAAAGAAAACATTGTTTTAATTAGAGTAAGAAAAAAAATATTTCCCCTGTTTTTGTTGCATGTTTCAAGCGAGTGCCATTTATATTAAAATTCAATGCG
>OZ026605.1:23355875-23460875 GCA_964020085.1 Micromussa lordhowensis
TGAAGCGCTGTCTTACAGCTTGGATCATTTTACTGAAGTACAAGAAGTAACAACGTTGATCGAATCTATAGGATCCATATGCCATGACGATATATTACTAGAGGCTGCCGAAGAACGATTTATTAGTAAGTTCGCTTTGTTTTTTCTCTTGTTTACCAGTCAAGCTATGCCATCAAAATGCTGCCCGTCTAGGCATTCATGCTATATCTGAAGATTTAAACCTGGTTTATAAGCTTATAAGTCTTACCGATTGCCCCCGAAATTATAGCTTAGCATCCTAAAGTCAATGGTTAAATTGTAGGAAAAACAGCTGCCTAACTTTTATTTTTTGCTCCATTCTATGCGAAATTTAGTGCATTGACAGAGCATTTCGCTTTAATTTTGTTAATTTTGTTTATTGCAAATATCGATCAGCCGTGCCTTTGAAACAACCTGACCAGAAAGAAAACTGAGCTCAGAGTCAATCCTTTAAAACAATGTTAAGTCTAAAAATATATATAACAATGTTGCTTTTAAAAGAAAGGAGTGTTAACATTTTAATTAAAATACACAACTGTACATGTTACTTTGATTTAATTTAGTTTTGCTTGCTTATCTGTGTTTATTCTGTGCATGCATTCATTATTTACTTTATAAGTATATCTTCTGATCTATTTTTAATACAAATGTAACATCTATTTATTTATAAAGATGTAGATTCTATGCCTGCTAGTTCCAAGTTGCTTTTGCCTTGGGTTCAAAATGATTCCAGTCAAAAAACAAAACTACAACAACAAAAAAACATTAAAAATGTGAGGGGGGGAGGGGGGAGTGGGAACAACTGTAGAATACCCTGCCACTATTGTTCTTGATTCTACTTGCACACATATTTTTAAAGAACGAGAAATGTGCATGAATAAATTAAATCAGGTGGCAGGGTATTCCGCAGCTAAGCCAAAAAATGATTTGATTTACAATATTCTTAAAGGAATTGAAGCTGTGGGTAAATTAAAACCTTGTTTGTTTTAGACATTTAGTACCAGGACTTGATCATTTAGATACACAAAGAGAAAGAACTTGAAAATGCCCAGTACAATTTTAAAACTTCCTATTAAAATAAACAAACAAGGTAACTGATATCTTTCTTTGCAGTTATACTGAATAATTACCAAGAACAGCCACATCTACTGGATCCCCATTTAGGTACATGTGAAGTTGTTTTTACAATTTTTTTTGGTCATTTTGGAACTTTCTTTGTGATTTTACCTTTTGTCGTGTTTATGTGACTGCCTTGTGGTTAAACAACTGTGCTAAACACATTTTTGTGTTATTTAATTTTCAGAATGTCTTGTACAGAAACTGCAGTATATAGTGCGTGATCCGTCAAACCCAGCCAAAGTGATAAAGCAGGCCTTCAAATATCTCTATCTTATAACCAAGGTTTATATTCAAAAATTGATTTTAATTACTAATCAGTGACAGAAATTGATACATGTAAATGAATTTACTAGACCATACATGTAAGCACAGCAGTTTGCTGTTATTTTTATTTGTTTGTTTAATTAAATGAATTCACTGCTTTTGTTTGATATCCTTTGAAGCTCTTTGACAACTTGTAGCACTTAGGTAATGATAGGATTGATAATACTGTAACTTAAGTAGACGATTGATGATAATTATAAGTTAGATGATTTAGAGTTCTAGTATGATTCAAAAAGAGAGGGGGTCATATATACATGTACCTGCATCATTAGGGTTTTTGTATGACTTAAACCAATACTTTTGAAATTTATACTTTTAACTTTCCAGGTTAGGGGACCGAAACATGTGGTGCGACTGTTTTCTCATGAAGTTACTGACGTAGAACCGGTTCTTGGAATGCTTTCTCGGCAAAATCCTCAAGATCATGAGGTACATTGTACCTGACTGTGCAAACTCTTGTTATCTAGACTTGTTTTAATGTTGCACTTATTTATACACTGTTCTAAATTAATAACTGTGTACTTTGCAAACTCGAAGGATGCCTTTCAGTACAATGTGCATACAGCAAAGACTTAACAAAAAAACAATCAATTACCAGTAGTCAATTTTAAGTAAATTTTTTAGATAATTAAAATAGATACAGGTGTTATTGTAAGTTGGAATCATTCAAAATGAAATGACTGTGTTGCTGCTAGACAGTGTGGTATTATTTTAATGGTCACTTGGTTGATCAGTTTTGGTACTTAAATGATGTCTTTAACCCTTCAGTTCAAAAAATTGAAAAATACAATCACTTTAAAGAGTATAACTTAAACAAACAATGTCCCTCACAGGCCAGGGCGCTAACCACATCGTCACCGCATGTCCACTTGGAATCTTGAGTATTCAGTAATTATGATAACTTTGTGTTATTCAGACCTGGGAGGCACGCTATGTTCTCTTGTTATGGCTATCAATTGTCTGTATGATACCATTTGACATGGCTCGCTTTGATGGGCTCAAAGAAGTGATTGCTGGAGCAAGGGAAAGACGCAGGCCAGTGGTGGACAGAATCCTTGAAACAGCAAAGGTAAACTAAAACACTCAATTAAGTTAGCTAAGTGAGAGAGTTCTAATTTTCATTTGGGTCATATAGAAGCCACATGCATAGTTTAGGTTAATCTAGATAGAAAACTAGCCTAGTTATATAAACTGCGGCCCATAGTTTTGAATTGCTGATCTTTAAAATTATCCTAATTTGAACTTTGTACACCCTTGTGTTGACTTGCAGTGACTCAAGATCAAGTTGCAACCACATGTTTTTCACAGTGCAATCCTTTCCCAATCCTCTCCCAGTCTAACCCCATATAATTGGCAGCTTGTGTCCACAAGTCTTTAAGCAACTACATGTATCTAACTACATGACTGTATCTTTGGCCAGAATGTGATCCAACCTTTGTTTTTGACAAGCACATGTACATGTACTGTGTGGTCAAACCTCTCCTTTTGACTACTCTCATAAGTGATCAAGCCTTAAATGCACTTGAATATTATATTTTTGATCGTCTCTTTGTAACAGGTTATTTAATAATGATAAATAATTACTTTGTGCACCAGGTGTATCTGTCAGTTCCTGACAAATCGCGGGATGCTGCAGCATTAGTTATTTCGAAGTAAGCCTTTAAAATAATTATATAGAAGATGTAACGTTTTCAAGTAACGTTTTCTGTAAGTCACATGTACCTTCACATGACTTTGTTACATACACAGAACAGGTGATTGACAAAGATGCTGTATTGGATTAATATAGAGTTGTGCTTTAAGTTGTGCTTTTTGTATAAGGTAGATCTTGCACACCACACACACAAAATACTTCTGTTAGTATTAATATTAACTAACTTTTATGTAGCTCGCCAAATGTTTTGTTGTTTTTTTTCATTTAATTCTTACCATTCATTTGGCAATTCAATATCCTTTATGGTAAAACTAACAAAATCATTCGCAGAGCTGCTAACATGTAGTTGACTTTTTATGTTGAATGTAGTTATTTTGTTCCAAATTCATTCGTTTACTGTTACAATTAATCAACAATATATGCCATCCTATAATTTATTGGAAAGGTTTGTGACAAGGCCAGATGTAAAGAAAGAGAAGCTAGCTGAATTCCAAGATTGGTGCTTGATAAGGATGGAAAAGGCAAATGGTTTGTGCACAAATGATGATTAAAAATACAATTAACACAAATGAAGGAACTGATTAGCGGGACAGAGTGCAAAGTGCAATACTCGAGTGCAGAGCACAACCAGGAGCAGAAACCTCAAGAATGAGTGCAAGGCACCACACTTGTTTGTTGTGCTGTGTGCTTGCTTGCATCACTCTTTGTGCTTGTGTCTCTTATTTGCTCTTCATTCATCTTTTGTTCCCCTTATCCGCCTGTTCCGCAGGATAAATTTCTTAAACTAACATGTATTTGAAAATTTGTTCATTAATTTAATTTGACATAATTGCTTGTTAACTCTATATTGGATGGAAACCAAAGAGTCTCAGTTTGTGCCTTTCCTCGGATCTGTGGCTAACCTTAAAGGAGCCGTTGTGCCTTTCCCTAAACCTATAATGAAAAATAGAGGAAAAAATTATATAATAAAAAAATGATGATGACGACTTTTTTATTTGATAACTGACAGGGGAAACCATGGATGGTATGCTGCTGCTTACAGGGATCTTAACAACACTGGTAATCCAATTATTATTCAATACTAGTAATCTAAATCTAATGAACAAAATGAAAACTGTAACATTCATGATCCACTAGGTCTGGCAAGGTTTCCATGCACTTTTCATTCATGCAATGATTATTAAAGATGATTTCCAGCCTGTACTGCGCAGTCTCTGCACCTTAACTTTTATAAACATTATAAGTTCCCACTCAGTGGAATGTGAATAGATGTCATTCATTACAAACCACATACCTTATCTTTGAGGCCTTTAGTCAAATTCTTTTTCCAACAGCATCATTGATTTTTACAGCTGCGAAGTCATTTCATCAAGTGATATGAGAAAAAAAATGAAGCATAAAGCTTCGACCACTGTACTTCGCATCCATAAGGGTGTTTGCTTTGAAATTTTAAATTTACTTCATGTAAGTAGTTGCAAAATGTTTAAATTTTTTGATGTCTTACATGAAACAAAACAAAAAATGCAAACATACTCTTGAGAGTGTGCAGTAGGGACTGGAAATCATCTTTAAATAATATAAAATATAACTTTTATGAAGAATACACAGAGCCACTGAGCTCTATAAGCATATTCTTGTACATTTTTCAAACTCATGCATAAGCTACATTTATCCTAGTTTTTATTTATTTTTTATTATTTTTTATACTGAAGGCTTTACTTTTCAAGCATGGGAAAAGAGAAGACTTAATACCTTATGGTAAGTAATCCATTTTCAAGTCACTATATTGAAATTATTTTTGTAAGAACCTCATATCTCCTACACGTATCATCATTTATTCATTAAAATGTTGTCTGTAAGTTAGACTAGATTATGATATGCTGTTTTCTAAAATTCATACCTAGATTCCCCAAGTCACTTCAATTTGCAGAAATTGATTTTTAATGCAAGATTATAATCTAACTGTTTCATAAATAATAAACATTCTTCATGCTTTTATCTTATTTAGCTCCTATTGTCTTGAAGCAAACTGGCGCTTGTCAGATATCAAACATTAACAACACATTGCTGAGGAAATTGAATATCAAACTTATACAGGTACAGTACCTTTATACTACTCCTTTTAAAGGCTATTAATATTATAAGGATACTTTCTATTGGAATTTGCATTTGTGACCATCTACATTATGTGTGATTATGATGTAGCACAAAAAGCTAAGTTTCTCACGCTCAGGTTTCTTTCTCATAGAAAAAGCTATATGAACATATGCACTGTACATCTAATAATTCACCAGAATCTGAAATATACATACGACAGAAAAACTGAGTAAAACCTTGGTTTGAAGAATGTCTTGTTTGCACATGTGTAAAGGGAATTTACATTTACAGTTGAGCGAAATAGGACTTTTTCTGAATTTACATACATGTAGCCTCATCTGAACATGAGAGGGGCTGCTGCAGAATTTGAGACAGTTATGCAAACCCTTAACTGCATCTTGGGTTTGCATAACTTTCAAGAATTCTTTCAGCACCCCTGGTTTTCAGATACATGTATAAATAATTGATTGTTTTTATAAAATTATTTCTCAAAAATACACGGAAATCTTATACGTCACTCTCATCTAAACACACCTTTGACCAACGAGAGCATGTGTAGTATCTGAGCTATATTATAATAATTAAATTATATACTGTTTCTTCCTAGCGTCTTGGTTTGACTTTTCTGAGACCAAGAGTAGCATCCTGGAGGTCAGTTCTACTATTGCTGTATTAGTATGATGTAATCTCTGACTTTTGGCAAACTCAGAATATGAATAACAATTGGCTCTATGTAGATTTATACCCTTTGAAATTGTATATTAATATAGAAGACCCCTCCACTGTAGTCTTTGTGTTGAGGTCAGGGTGGACAAAAATAATGTCCACCCCCCCCCCCCCAAAAAAAAAAATGTCCCACCCCAACCTCACTCTGTTACTATTGTTGATATGCACTGAACTGGAATGTGAGAAACGTCTATCAAATCGCTGCGACTGAGATTTGGTATTTCTGTCAGGGCTTTGCCTATCACCAGCATTTACATGAACATTTTAAAATTATAGGTAATCGCAACTTACATGTAACACTATCACTTTGAGTTTGCTGCTTGCTTCAGTGCACTTCTATAAAGCATTCTTTTCTGCAAATCATGACAGTTATTTTAATTAGGTTTCCACTTATGAAAATATGTGTTTTGGGTTTTGACCATTAATTAAAAGTTCTCCTCTGTGATAAAGAAGTTTTTCTTTCTGACAAAGAGTATGCTGTAATGACATGTGACAAAATAATGTTTGTGCCAGGCTTTGAAACAGTAAATACACAGTGTACCTTTCTGTGTATTGTTACAGGTATCAACGAGGCAGTCGTTCTCTTGTATACAACTTGGCAAATCCATTCTCTCAGGAACAGGTACTCGTGGCATTTGGCAAGATTCT
The DNA here is from genome assembly GCA_964020085.1 of Micromussa lordhowensis. NCBI lineage: Eukaryota > Metazoa > Cnidaria > Anthozoa > Scleractinia > Lobophylliidae > Micromussa > Micromussa lordhowensis. The sequence continues at coordinate 23,362,462 of OZ026605.1, forward strand.
TTGGAATGTTTCTTTGGTAAATATGACTAAATTTGAGTTAACACTCTTGTCACATTTTTTGAATTGCTTCTCAGAATGACAGGCATCATCAAGCAACAGGATTTAGTACAGATGAAGTAAGTAATGAAGATTGCAGCTTTTCTGGATATTTATATTTATATTATATTTTACTATAACAATGTGAGTGTCTTATTGATAGTTAACAGTCCAACATTACCTATATGGGCTGATTACAAAGATTTTGATTTTATCATTCATCTGACTAGAGGGTTTACGTTTTTATGTTGCAGGAAGAAGAATATGATATTCCTGAGGAATTAGAGGATATTATCGGTTGGTTTACATCTTTATTACTGTTTGAAAAGAATGATTAAATCAGCCTAGTGTTTCACCGAGATTACATGGTTTTTGACACAATTTTGTTTGATTGTTCGTTTACTGGTGTGATAGCATTGCTTAATTTTTGTGTTCTATAAATTGTTATCACGTGATCTGCTGCTGCATGTAATAATTGAAATTCGTCACAACGGACAACATTATTTGTCCTGAAAATCAATGGATTAGTCTGGTGACAAATGTTAAAGGGTACACTACATACACAGTGTAATTTATCCATTTACATGTAAATGTTTTGCTTCACAGAAAAGCTCCTGACTGGCCTCAAAGACAAAGACACAGTCGTAAGATGGTCGGCTGCTAAAGGGTAATTTGTTGATTAAACCAATAGAGCACTTTTTCCGTGGTTACATGAATCTAAAGTAGGGGATTCGGAGAATCCGAAACGCCACAGCTGTGTTTACATACACTCTTCTAAACACACCTATCGACCAATGAGAGCGCACGTAGTATCTGACGTATTTTACAAATTTTGGTCTTTAACGAGAAGTAACAAAAGTGTTCACTTAAATTTTAGTTGAGAATTGCAGCTTAAGTTTTTAAAGCGTGCTTGGCGAAAATCACACTTACTGAGGCAGCTTTATTAATGACGGCAAGATAGAAGAACACTGGTCTATGAAAGACGTTCAATTTTTTTAAAAAAGGGCGGTCAAACCTGATAAAAATCTAAAGCCGAGCTTACCCAACAGAGAAACTGCCCATTATGCATGTAGTTCAGTCTTGTCTTACACATTTTTCTCCGCAATGTTTTATTGAGTTTGGGCTTGTATTGATTTTGGACGGACAACTGGGTTGACATTTTTCTTCCTGCTGAACACAGGGTTGGAAGAATAACTGGTAGACTTCCTCAAGAGCTTGCTGACCAGATCGTTGAAAACGTCCTTGAACTATTCAGGTTAGATGTCTGTATATATATGGTTTTGAAATCAAGACCGCACTACAATGTTCTTTACATAGTAAATGGTTCGAACCCAGGAGTAAAGTTTGTCATCAAACCAACCAATCTGACTAACAAAAGACGGATCGAAACTGACCAATGACTGATGACAAACTTAACACGATCGAGTCTTTCAGCCAATACCATCATGGCTAAAGTAACCAATCACTTTCAACGGACCAAACTTATAACATCATCGACTGACAAACACTATTCACGTGACTCTGAAGATGACTTCCGCTCAGGTTGTCGAAACGTCAGTCACCAACAACAGAACTACCCTCACCCGGACGATCACACTATACGAGCTAATGTTCTTTACATTGCTCAAAATGAGTGTCACAACATTTACTCTACACTTTGATCTATCTTATTCCAATTTGACGAGACCATTTTTGTATTCTACAAAATCTTAATTAGAAGTTATTTTATTGGGCGTTTTCTCATAGGAAATATTGGAGAGCATAAGCAATGACGACGGCGACAACGAGGAAAACGCCTAGTAAAAATGGATTTATATTTTACCTTCGAATTCCGCAGTTTTGTAGATCTGGCACTGGTTGTTCGAAAGGTGTGGATAACGCTATCCGCCGGATAAATCACCATCCAGCGGATAGCGTGGTTTGTCCCCTGGATAGCGATTTATCCGGTGGATGGCGTTATCCAGCTTTCGAGCAACCGGGGCCTGTTCTGTGTGCCTGTTGGTCACGGAACTTGCTCAAGATAAATATGTCATGACAGCGTTCAATTCCAAATGAAAATACGAAAAATTAGCCGCCGTCGTTCGCGTTCTCCAGAATCATACTCAGAACTTTGTCATGCTAGGTTGTTGCTGTGCAGAGGACAGCAAAGAAATGTAAAAGATTTATAACACACGTGCACAGCCATTGTTCTACTCATTAAACTTTTCGGAAAAAGTTATCCTTCGAGGAGAAACAACTGATCCCAATGTAGAGACTGGTCAATTTCGATGTTAGCTATGAATTATGCGGTTAAAATCGAAATTGTGACATACCAAGCTATCTACATGTAGATAAAAAATCATCTCTATTAATTACTAATAATTTATTATTTAGTTTCAGAGAATCAGATTGCGGTTGGCATGGAGGTTAGTTTGATTTTTGAGTTTACTTAAATATTGAGTTTTCCCAGTCGACTTTGTTGCCCTTTCATATGTCATAAAATCATAGATGTTCGTTTTTCAAAAGTGGCAAGGGAATCTCAAAATGGCACTTTCTCGAAAAAAACTAAAGCAGCAAACAGTCATACAAGAAGATGCGAGAGTAGACATCGTCTGCTCGACAGACGAGAGAAAACTCTCATAGATCTCACAAAAACTTGAGCATTTTTTTTTCAAATTTAACGAGTGCGTAGGAAGATTAATTTTACAGTTGAACAGGATTGAAAATTTAATCTGATATCAATTGCTGTTTGGTCCGTGATTTAGATGTCTTTTTTTCTCGGTTTCAGGATGTTTAGCCCTTGCTGAGCTTGGTCGGAGAGGACTTCTGTTACCTGACAGACTCCCTGAAGGTTTGCCAAAAACCTCAATTTACCAACACCTAACGTCTCTTAACTATATGAATTCATTTCCAAGTAGGCAGGTTATGAGAGCAAAGAAAATCATCAATAAGGGGATATTGTCTTGATGTACTACGTTATTGATCAGTGAGTTTTGTTTTTATTTTTCAGTTGTTCCAGCTGTGCTTAAAGCCTTATCTTATGACGAGATTAGAGGATATTGCAGTGTCGGTAAGTAGCTTCTTTCATTCACCAGCATGCTCAATTCGACTAACTGTCAAACTTGCGTCACATGTCAAGCGCGCTTAACTTGTCATTCTGTTTGTTGTCTAGGGAGCCATGTTAGAGATGGCGCTTGCTATGTTTGTTGGTCATTTGCGCGAGCGTATGATCCAAAGGAAATCCAACCACACGTTCAAGGCATAGCCAGGTATAAACGTACCTTTAAACTTCTCTCTCTTTTCTTTAGTTCTACAACTGCGTAGTCGTTAAGGCATCCGCCAATACAGTGTGTTTAACAGGTTAAGCCCCACGTTTAGTTGTACAGCAAACGGCAAACGTCACATTGCTGTAGATTGTCTTGCTTTTTTCTGCAAACCATGAATAATTGAACATTTGTCCCCCCAAAACACTTTCTTTCACGTACAGGAAGCAAATGGTAGACCGCGTGAAAAGTATCAACTATCCTTCTTTGTTTACGAAAAAAATACTTTTGGTGTTTAGTCTATTCATGGACAAGAAACCCTTTCTTTTCCCGGGTTTATAAAGAGTTAAAGAAACGTTCAAAAATCATCAAACAATTTTTTGTCATCTTCCACTATTCATATGTGACAGGTAGTCGTGTAATAAGAGGACAATAAAATAATAGTGCAAAAACAGTGAAGAAACATAACTCGGAGTTTGACTATGAAGGATTCGTGTTTTTTTTCCTTGACAGTTCTCTTGTTACTACTGCTTTGTTTGATCGTGAAGTTAACTGCAGGCGGGCGGCATCTGTAAGTAAAACCTTCCTTTTATGTTCCAAGACAGTCTTGACCATTGACATTCGTTTGATATTTCAATTTGTGGATCAGCTACAAAAAATTGTAAAATTCGGGCCTGCACGAAACAGTTTATTTGAATTTCTGATGAGAACGTGGACTGAGGGGAGGGGTGGGAAAGTCGGTTGTTTTGATCCTTTCTTTTTTTACTCCAAAATAATCATAGTTCTGTTAAAACTAAAAAGAAAAATAACTTAGTCTAAATTATTATGAGCGTTGGACTGAAAGACTGAAAGGTTACTAGTTCTAAACTAGAAACCTTTAATACCGAGAATAAAATGTAAATTCATTTAGTTCTGGATACATTTAGATAATCACTCCTTCTCCAGCGAGTCAACGAATTGAATGACGCGATAGTGATCGACTGTGTAATAGTAATGCATGCCCCTAGAGGGGACCTCATTTGATTTAGCCCAATGACCTCTCAGCACATGCCCGGATATTGTCACAAAATAAGTAACGCAACAAGATAATAATTATTTAACATTAGTTTGTCAGGGAAAAACATAAAAATCCTATTCGCAAGCAAATATTTCATTTTTTCCGACAGGCCGCTTTTCAAGAAAATGTGGGAAGACAGGTAAGTATATATCGCTCTCTACATTATGACGCAAAAACATTATTTAAACAAAGTTTAGATAAAATTAAATTGAAATTTTGCTGACTGAGAAACGTAGTTTTTAAGGTAAATATGTTTTCCTGTTGAATGGAAAACCGTGCAAACTTTATTAGAGGCTCGTGCCGAAAAAAAAAATCCTGAAAAAGAAATTCAATTGAGTTTAATTTGGATTCGCAGCATTAGTGGCAGTTAAATTGAGACTTATTCTTGTTCAGCTTTGACTAAGGATATCGATAATCACAAGGTGTAATACAACAAAGGAATGCTTTCGTTTGTTATAGCTAATTTTCTTTAATGAGAGACTATGTTCCACCTTTGTCTTAGGGGACCTTTCCACACGGAATCGATATTCTTACATTGGCAGATTACTTTGCAGTTGGGAACAGAGTCAATACTTATCTGAATGTTAGGTAAGAGTTAAACGACAGTTCTTGGTATGTTTTCATTCCCCTTTTCTATCGAACATAAATGCAATGAAAACTTGGAGCAAGCACAGAGCTGTACCTACTGCCACTCACTGCCGTGTTATTTTGCAAATGTCGACCGGGACAAGAACTTATAAATGGTTTACGCGCGTGAAATAAAGTAGAGCAAATGTTTTCACGTCTTACGTCTGTGGAAAAAAGTTGAATGTGGTTCGACTTACAACAACTGGGGAGAGTTCTGCGGCTTGAATTATATTCGATGCAACTTAAAAGTGACTTATAAGGTAGGTTTGATATTATGACAACTTAAGAGCACAATTGGCTTTGTTTTTTTAGTGTGGCGATAGCTCAATTCAAGGAGTATACAAGACCTTTGATTGACAATCTAGCAGATGTCAGATTACAACACTGGGACGGGTGAGTCAATGGTTAAGCTGAGCGCATTGTATTAGTTTGCCGAAGGGAAATACTTTTTTTCGCGCGTTCATGTCTTTCCCGCTAGGGAGGACACATTTTGGACTGGACTTGAAAACGTAACTCTACAGAGATCCTTTTCTTTTCCCTGATTTGGTTTTGCTTGCTTGTTTTTGTTCTTAATTTTCGCGCTCAAGTCCACGTGTTTACGTTTGTGTCATCAGTCTGGAAAGATTTGGATCTCTCGTTACCGGGAAAAGGATCAAGCGCTCACGAAATGAGGCATTAGCTGTTTACTCCGACATTCCTTAAACTAAGTTGTGTCTGTGTTGCCTTGCTTGTAGTTTGTTTTTTAGTTACGGCGTTCTTCTTTCTTGACAGAACTGTTCGTGAACTGGCATCGCAAGCATTGCACAACTTGACTCCCACAGACCCAGAGTACATAACTAAGACCGGTATGGGTTATACACTTAGAGTCATGTTAAAATCACAAGTAATGTACGTTATAAATTGAAGTAACAAGTACCCGCGGTTTTCAACACAGACGTTGCATAGTCGGACATGATAAGCAGCTATTTCAAGAAGCGTTGCATGAAAGTGTTTAACCTACCTGTACGTGACTAGGGCCGGCTAGGTAGTTTGGGTTTTAGCCAGAATTTTGCAGTTGGTAGAAAAGAAATCTGCACACCTTTATTTTGGATATGAAGTTTTTGTTTTTCCTCTCATAACACTTTAAATTTTTTTTCATAGGGTTTCCGATGTTATACAGTTTGAAGTTTTGTAATTTTTTTCAAAATTTTGGCAAAATTCCCTCAGCGTAGTGTGGACGGAAAACATTTGATTCGTTTTCAGAGGGTAGTTCGGCCTTACCTCCCCCTAATAAAGATGGTCGGCTTCTACATGAGAAACATAAGCGGAACATGTATGGGTGGAAAATAAGCCGCAGCTTATCTTCCTCGTATAAGTGACCGTATTGTCACCCTTGTCGTTTGCTTGTACTGTGTATATGTCATTCCGTACTGGACTTAATTGTCAATGCTCAAGAAGTAATGCTATGGGATTTCTTTTTCCAGTGATTTTGATCAATCAGTACGAAAATTTTCCAAAAATGTCACGTTTACCTTCGACGTTTGTTGAGTTTTAACACTATTTCCGTTACTGTTTCTAGTTTTTCCCAAGATGCTGTCGCAAACTAACAGCATCGATCTCAACACTCGACACGGTAACATTCTGGGATGCGCTGAAGTAACTCATGCTCTGTATCTCTACACTCAACAAAGTAGCAGGTACAGAATATTAAAATGCATTATAAATTTACAACATTTAGAGAGGAAGCCACATCAGCCTTAGCTTGTTTTCATGCTGGTCCTCAGCCTCTATCCTGGTCGATTGACATTTGGAGATGTCGGTGTTTGTGGAGGGAGGAAAACCGGAGAACCCGGAGAAAAACCCTCGGAGAAAGGCGAGAACCAACAACAAACTCAACCCACATATGAGTGACGCCGGGTTCGGGAATTGAACGCGAGACACATTGGTGGAAGGCGAGCGCTCTCACCAGTGCGCCCTCCCTGCCCCCCTAAAGACCATTGTCAACTTATTAGAATTCTATCAGCGTGCTTGATCGTATTCAATTTTAAAAGCAAAGTGAGCGATGGAAAATTGACTAGCATGTTCCTACACATGATGCATGTTAAGGTTTAACACTCGAAGATTAGGAAGGCAAACTTAGTCATTGGTCTGGAACCGTACTATTACAATCGCAATTTAAGATTCTTATTAGACTATTACTAGTTGTTACAGCTACGTACATTCATTTTTATTGTAGTTATTTCCCTTTATATTGTTAAAAATGGGAATTTAAGCATGTGTGCACGTATGAAGTCTGCGCGATCTATGTAAATCTGATTTTGAATTCAACTAGCACTCGTTCTCCGGCGCTAAGTAAATATTTTGTTTTACAGATCACTTGCAGAAGTGCTCGACCAAGACTGCTTTGCAGTTCTGAGGGGCATTGTACCTCAGGTAAAGCTGTAGACGTTCGGTTGTTGTAATGTACATGCACAGTATTCAGTTTATGTAAAGTAGGTTTTAAAATGCTGAAAGCTAACTGAGGAGGTTCTGTGGAACCAAATTAATCCGGTCACCAGTGGACCTTGAAAATTTCCCCGCATTAACAGAGTGGCCGTATTAATGAAGTAGGGTTAAACATCATGACTGGTCCAAATTGAGTGACGTCTTACAAATATATCACAATTGCACTTTTAAACAACTGTTCTTTAATAAGCATCCGGAATGCCAAAAAAAATTGGAACTTGAATCAGTGTGTAAAATATTAACAATGGAAAGATGGACATAACTGGTTTGAGTGGCCGGGGTAAAATTATAAAGGATTGTACAGATTGAGATTTCAGAATGTGGTCGTTGGTCGTGTTAACGGGGTGGTCGCATTTACGGGGTTATCTTATAAGAAAATGTATGGGCGTTTCGCCGGGACAACAAAAAAATGGCCGTAATAACGAGGTGATCGCAAGGCAGCGTTTCACTGTAGTAGACATAACGTAGAAGCGGAAGGAAAGAGCAATTCGATTTATTTTCTGTTTCTTTATTTGTTTCTAGCTAAAAGCAGCTAAGCGTTTCAGGTAAGATTATAATGGTTGTTTACCATTTACACGGAGAAACAGGTTGGTCGACAGTTTTGGCAGATGGGACGCGTCAAATCCCGAGTAGAAATTTCCACGGGGACGCGCTCGTTCTATTACCAACGACTTTTTCCCGAAGGTAGGATCAAAGGCGATCCAAGCGAAAAGGCCTGGAACTAGTAAAAATTAGCAAATGGAACGCACATTTTCCATTCGGAAATTCCGTTTGGGAATTTTGGTCTACCTTTCAAGAAATCCCGTTTTCCCGAGAAAATTTCCGTTCGGTGAGACAAAATCAATCTTTCCATTTACATTCCATCCGAATTTTCCGGATTTTTTGGGTAAATGGTAAACAACCAATGTAACATATTGTGCATTTGAATGTTTGTGCCACGCAAGACGGGTACGTAGCAGGCACAATTAATTCCACAAACGGACAATCAAAGAGCATTACAACTTGAATTCTGCCGCCTGCGTTAACTGCAATTTTTCGACAAGGACGTTGTTTGATTTACTCTGGTGTCCTGTTTTCTGATCCCTTGTAACGATCACAAACCCTTAAGACCATAAAACCATAAGAGATAGCAGGCTCGTGTATATTGTGTTTAAGTGATTCTTGCTCTGTGGTCTTTGTAAGAGAGAACCAAACCAAAGCTGCTCATAGTCTAAGTAAGGCTTTTGCATGACCTGTATGTGATTTCTCTTTCAGAGGTCTTGGAGGAGAGTTCATGCGACAAGCAGGTAGATGACTAGAAATGTTATAAACATGATTAGTATCACCCAACTAGTGGACTAATGCAAATCCTGCATTTTGATTGGCTGCGCTACTAGTGGTCTAATAGTAATAGTCATCGAGTAGCGAAATTCGCCAGTTTTTCTTTCGTTTTTTTCGCCAAATAAATATTTTTTCAACTTGCATTTGCAAACTTTATTATTCCCTTTTCTGTCCGACTAGTTGGGTGATACTAAAACAATTAGACCCTTCGCCCTCAAGGGCCACGGGTCAATAGCCCATTCGGCTTCGCCTCATGGGCTATTGACCCGTAGCCCGAAAGGGCTACGGGTCTAATTGTTAATTAGAACTATTTTAAACAAGAGAGGTCGTCGTAGACCAGAAGTTGTTTTGTTTGTTTGATGGTTTGTTGACAGGGCTTGAATAGCAGATCTGTTCGAGCTGTAGGTTTTAAACTGTTTAATAAATTTTCTTTTCTCTTTTTTTTTTTCTTTTCAGTTTGTCATTTAATACAAAAGCTATCTGTATCTGAAATACCCTGGTATGACGATGAGATCATTGGTGAGACTGAGTGATTACTGTAATCGCTATTATTTCTTTGCCAGTAAAATGCAGTCTCATATTCGTCACAGTTTGTTCTTTGAACTCGTTTTGTTCCTTTTACTTGAAAAGCTAAAGCTTGATGTCAGTATTATAAGAAGAGAAAGATGTTTTCTATTCACTTTATTTTCCCATTATCTGTTTGAGCCTTCGTTTTCCTTCCTCTTAGCTAACTTGGACATAACGAAGTTTCCTTTTCTTCTCGCTCAGGCGTATATCAAGACATTATCGACGATAACCTATCCCACACAGAACCAGCAATACAGGTGCAGTTCTGTCGTTATAAACCTTGACTTAATCACAGGGAGCCCTCACATCCGTTTAGAATATGAATAAAGCTAGCGCGCGGACTATCGCGCGTGTTTTGTGTTTTGTGGCGGCCATTTTGAATTTTTAATATGCGCGCGGTCTGCTAGTACGAGGTCTGGAACCGAAGAGCCTCGCAAATTTTCGGAGGATCCGATCTCTCACCGAGGATAATAAAGTGACAAGGGATGAAACTTTGACTGGCTTTCGTCGCATGTCTCTGCCAGTTGGGGGGAACGGAAATAAGATGTGAATAACAGACCGGAAGTCAAAATGCGGGTTTCTAACATGGCGGACCGATTTGAAAGATAATTCAGCTGTGGAATGTGAAGGAATCAACATTGAGTGGACAAACAAACTTAAAACAACGGAGCGGTGAGTACAAAAGTCCAAGCTTAATTAAGGCTTAGTTCGCTAACAGAGTAATAATAAGAGTCCAAACAACACTGCTCGCTTCGATGTGTCACACAATGCCTGTTTCAGCTTGCGGTCTGAAAAAACATTTCCTTTGAGGTTGACATTGTGGTAAAAAACAAATCGAAGGTGGTTTAGCATGTTCTGTACTAAATTTGTTGTGGACTCACTCGGCTGCGCCTTGTGACCGGGTTCGTACGGGTCCTGGAAAACCTGGAAAGTCCTAGAATTTTATTGTATCATTTTCCAGGACTGGAAAGGCCTGGAAAAAAGGCTACTGGTTCTGGAGAGTTCTGGAAATCTGTTAAACTCAAGTAAAATATATGAAATATATGGCAGACAGTAAGGAGAATTAACACTGAGATCTTGGGAGTGAAAGGGTTAATGTGAATTTTGGAGTCCTGGAAAATCAATCTGAGTCCTGGAAAAGTCCTGGAAATTTGTTTCTGAAAAAGAATATGGACCCTGTTGTGAGTCCACAACATTTTGCCCACTGTGATGGTGCATATCATTGTCAATAAGAGTACAGACCACGTTATAACCACATTTGATTTGTTAAAAAGAGCGGTATTCAATTGAATTGAATTAAATAAATAACAAATTTCCAAGTGTAGTAAAACCAAAACCAAAAACTGCTCAAAATAATTAATGAGATAATTAACTACCTAAACAGATTTATTATATTTATTATATCCAATATTTTTCAAATTGTACTGCAGTGCAAATAAATGTTCTGATACATTCAAAATTTTCTCAGTTAATAATGTTATTAATAAATTTAAAAAGTGTATGAAATTGTATGAAAGCTAAAGCAATTAGTAAGTATTTAAATTACACTACTCATGATACATGTACTTGGAATTTTTTTCAAATTGCACTTGTAGTGTGATTACCAAAATTAGTATAAAAATCTTAATTGAGCACTTCGCCAATGGGGCTTTTCAGGAGTTGTTTCAATTTTGCAAATTCAAATTAAACTTGTCACCAGGAATTCTGAAACCCTGAACATGCATATTGTAAAAGTACCAAATAATTAATCTGTTACAAATATGGCATTCTTTATTGAGTATACACAGAGAGGATTAAGTCATAACTCATGACAGAAGTGGATAGTTTGTTAGCGTAGATATACTAAAGGAAGCTGCTTCTGATTGCCTGATCCATTCTCTTGACACATTATTTCCTTGGAACTTTTAAAAGTCAGAATATTTTTCTATTCCTCTAAGTTTATCAATTTGATGATGAAAATTACGGGTAGAAGCATATTTAAGACAACGCTTTGGTGTCCTCATGACACCATCATCAGGTCAAAAAATAATATTTAACGGATAACAAGAATAATAATGTTCAAGTTCAAGTTCGTAGTCCCTAGAGGCTAGGTGAAAAGTTTTGCTTTTATTTTATTTAATCAATCTATTATTTCCCTCCATCCATCTTAACAAAGCTGGAACAGGCAAGCCTGGACTGTACACTCACCTTTGTTGTAGCTCACTATAATTTGGCAAATGACAAGCCATTACTCTTTCTTACAGAGTCATCAGTGTGTGTCTCTCAATATGGTGCAGAAGCCCCAAAGCCTATGAAGAACTCCAAAAAAGTGGAATGCTGAAGCTTCCTTCTGGAAGGCTGTTACAGTATCACAAAAATGTAACTACTCAAGAACCTGGTTGCAATGAAGATGTTCTCCAGTGGGTGGTTCGTGAGGCAGAGAAGAAAAATATTGGCACAGTAGGAAAAACAGGAGGTGTTATACTAGATGAAATGGCAATAATACAGGTGCTATTTCGTGGCAAGTTTTGCTTTTAATATAAATCACAGTTACATGTATACTGCTTCTGATGCTACTGAAATGTTCATTACTAACCATGATTTATTGGCCAGAAAAGATAAAGTGCTTTTCAATAATTGAGTGTTGTAAAGCCAAACCAAAACCGTATTTGAGATTTTGTAGTGATAAAACTGTGAGGCACTTTCACAATAGTTTTGGGTGAAATTCTCCAAAAGATATAATGATATCAAAGCTTCACAATTTCCAACAAGTATCCAATTACTACACACTTGTAGGTCAGGCTTTATAGAACCACAGAAAATAAGTCTAGTTATAATTTATTTTTTTCTGGATCGAAATACTCCTATTGAACTTAAGATAACTGCATGTTTCTGATTTTGTAAATTTTTGATCAATGATGAAAAGTAAAAAGTAGAAGAATGCACTCCCCTATTAAGTTTCATTGATGAAATGTAGTTCAATAATAATGGGAAGAATACTTTGGCTTGTTGTTCTCTCTAATGGGCATATCAGAATGATCTCAAGAAGCACAAAAAAGAGTCAACACACGTGGACTCGACTGTAGAACTCCTGCAAATGAACAGCATTTTATTGAAAAATTTTACAAGTCCACTGCCGTATGCAAGCACCGAAGATGAGAGGTTTACTGAAAACAGGAAAAGTTTGAACTGGATTGAAGATTGGGAGGTAGAAGTCAGTGGAAGGGTAGACCTAAATGCATCAGACAGGAACAAGTTAATTTTTTCTGTCAAGCTGTTATTTGATTTAAAGTCGATGATCATTGCCGGGCTTTGAACAGATTTGCACCATTTCATTTCAGCTAAACCCTGGTTGCATCATTAAGTCAATGTTCATAAACAGTGACCTGGTAGAAAACATTTTTTTGCCAGATTAGGGGAGGCAATGGGCAAAATAACAACCCTACCGACTGTCAATATGGACCGACCCTGGGACCGACCATCAACAGCATTCTTTTGGGGAAGACATGCTCTACTTCCAAGTCTATCACTGGTAAAACTTCAAGCTTTTCATTTTCTAAGCCAAAAAGGATCAAGTATTGAAACTGAATTACGTCTGCGACGCATTATTTTTGGAAACAGTTTTGGCCGAAAATTCGTATTCTACGATAATTTATCCTGTTCCAGGCTCACGGTCAGTGGGATCTATCGAAAAAGTAGGCATGCGACGAACTGGGTCTGCGAGAGAAAGCTCGTCAGCTCGTCACCCGCCTGCTTTTCGATCCTTCTCAATGACCGTGAGGTTGGAGCAGTACGTAGTGAGTCAAGTAAAGTCTACATACGAGCCAAGTGGCTCATCCGTCCGGAGCTTATCCTGGTTTCAGTAGCATGAAGCAACTAGAAGTACTGGAAGTATGCTTGTCCATCGCAGGGTTACCCCAACAACAACGACAACATCGCCTTCGCCATCAATGCTGCGATAATTCACGAAGCCTCAGGGGATCACATCCCTACCCAGGCGCCAATTTTTGTCGTGTGTTAACAGTCTTGAAATTCCTGCGAAAATTCGTCGAAATGCGAACGAAATGACCTCCCGCTAGTGTCATAAGTTGGCCTTGTGGCGGCATTCTATTTCCGGAATATAATCATCTAACTTCCGGAGTTCCAACTGACCAATCAGAACAAGTGACGCTATCACTTCCGCTTCGATTCTGTCAATCAACTTTTCGCATTTCTGACTTCCGTGGCCCCCAACTGGCAGAGACATAGCGCGAAAGCGAGTTGTTTAAAACAACGCCAAAGTATCGCCGACCCTCTGGATGTTTGGGCTAAATGAGCTTGGATATATTTAGCTTAATGCTTCTTCTTCCTACATAGTAATTTTGGGCAAATTACGAAGTAAATATCCGCTCGAACTAATGCAAAATTCTGACCGCTATCATTTCAGTTTCATCCCTTGTCATTTTCTTAGATCTCCGAGGAGGCCCCGAGTGATTTCCGTATTTTCGGTTCCAGACCTCGTACTAGCAGACCGCGCGAGCATCTAAAATTCAAAATGGCCGCCACAAAACACAAAACACGCGCGATAGTCCGCGCGCTAGCTTTATTCATAGCGGAGCTCCGGCGGCCCGAAGGGCCGCCAAGCGGAGCCCCATAACCATATAGGAAAAAGAAACCCATGTATGGATTTTCTCATGGTTAATCATGGACAGCGGTATTGCTCGTGGGCGCGTACGCACGACGGCGACGACGACGGTGGAGTCGCGCAAGATGGCGGCCATAAGGGGATCATAAGGGGACCTCTAAACCAAAAGGAGGCTTAATTTTTCGCGGGCTTTCTGGAGCTCAACGCGGCTACACAATATGCTAGGTCAGCTAAAGGAGTAACGTTTGTCGTGTTTACGTGGAAACAGTGGAACAGTGGAAGCAGTTTTTTGTGTGTATCAGGTTTTGTGATTATTAAACACAAAACAGAAGGCCAAACAATATGCAGAAAACCTTGCAGCAAAGTTACAAAACTGAACTCAAAATTCAACCTTATCCTGGATAAGCCTCATCGGGCTACAGGAGCTCCGCTTTTAGGTTGACCTAAATCTATATATTATTCTAAACGGATGTGAGGGCTCCCTGTGCTTAATTTGCTGCCATTACCGTAAACTAGATTAATAGCGGAGCTCCGGCGGCCGAAGGCCGCCAAGCGGAGCCCCATACCCATATTAGGAAACTGAAGGGAACCCATGAACTGATTTTCTCATGTGTATCATGGCTAGCGGTATTGCTCGTGGGCGCGTACGCACGACGACGACGACGACGACGGCGACGGTGGTGGAGTCGCGCAACATGGCGGCCACAATTGACACGTAAACCAAAACGAGGCTTCAGTTTTCGCGGGCTTTCCTTGTAGGTTGACAGAGCACATGTACCCTTGGTTTAAAGCGTCCTGCAACATCCATGTTGCAGTCAATTGACACCTGTCAAAACAAGGAATCCGCTGACCAGTATCACGTGACCATATCGCGGGCTCAAGTTCAGGGCTCATCGAGGTCACGTGTTTTTTTAAAGTTGACCGCTGCCCAAGTGCTGCTTTTTTCGATTAGATCGCGGGCTCATGTCAGGATTAACTTGCTGTAAACAGCGTAGGGTTGGTAGGAAGCCGGTTAACGCTAACCCAGGATTAAAATTTAACCGAATTATAACCTTTTCTTTTGTACAAAGTTTTTTCACTGCTTTTGTTTTGCGTATTTTGCTTTCATTAAAATTCAAAACACAAAAACAATATACAGAAAATCTCACCGCAAAGTTACAAAACTCAAATCAAAATTCTACTTTATCCTCGGCTAGTTTGATCGGGCTCTGAACAACCCGGCCCAGGAGCTACGCTTTTAGGCTGGCCTAAATCTATATATTAGTTTTTGTGGATCCTTTCAGGAAGGTGCTGTTCGAGCCCTTAGAGCCTTGTGTCAGCAGTATTACGTTAAAGCGGATGGATTTGTTATCGATGGAATACAAGGTGAAAAGAAATCACATTTCCTTTATTTTTTACTAGTGTTACGATTCTTATTAGAATCGCATAATTGAATAAAATCTTGCATTCTGATTGGTTTAGGAAGCGAGGTATTTAGCGTGGAATTGCGAGTTGAAAACGAGGCTAAGTGATATTGTTTCGCGTCTACGTAAAAACTGTCGTCAAATTGTAACACAACAACTGCAAAAAAGTTTTTCTACAATGTCTTTTTCTACAATTTTATTCAATTAGGCGATTCAAGGAAAATTCATTACCTGACTCGTGAATTCCGCGTTAAATTGCACTTGAAAACGCGATTCGTGATTCGCTTCGCGATTCGTTCGATATCGGTTTTCGCGTGCAATTTAACGCGGAATTCCCTCGTCAAGTAATGAATTTTCCTATAGAATGTTCTTCTATATTTTGCAGATAGGATTATTACACATTATGTCGAGCAGTTGAAAAGTTCGTCGGAGTTCTCAAGGTGAGTACTATTTAAACACAAGTCATTAGCATTCCTTCCCTGTGAGTTCTCTTCTTCTTACGTGGTCAAGTTATAAGATACTTCTACTGACTATGTTTTGAATATAAAATTATTAAATCGTCTGCGAGTGTCGGTTTTGTTTAGTGTCGAGCAGGGAAGAGGAATCCGAGAGTGTAAAATTCTCGCGTCGCGTTCTCTACTTTCGGAGCCATTCGTCTTGAACTCAAAACATCATACTATGAAAGTTACCTGTTTCAATATTATTCCAATCGCACACATCACTGGCACTAACCATTAGTTTATCTTTTTAGAGTTGGGTTTGCTCAAGCTTTAGGATCTTTGCCAAATTTTTTGCTGTCACATAGGTTAAAAATGGTGAGTTTCCTTTTTTAGTTAGTCGCCCAAAAATTGAGTTATATCGAACAGCCTTTTCTGAGCTATATGCCAACCATTAACTCAAAGGCGGCAGTCTTATTGAAGGATTTCGTCATACTGAAAATCTTTTTAAATATGTGACTGTCTACTTTTGGCAATTTTGAAAACAAACAAAAATATCAGACCACTATATCTTGTAGCACGTTACCGAATGTAACGCGCTACAACATTGTTACTTTGTAAAAAAATCACCTAGTGTGAAGAATTACGTTATGTAATACAACCATTACATTGTACCAATCTTGTCATCTCGTTACTTTATTTTGCAGGTATTTTCTGGTTTAATTTCGGCTTCAGAGTTGTCCAAAGACGCAGGAAAGTTTGCTGAATCTCGAAGAGACGCGCTAAAATCTCTTGCCAGGTACTTAAAATTGGGTAAAATTATACCAGAGACGAATTATCCGACGCCGAATTTTGTATTGGGAGATATTTATCCTTGTTGGACAATTTATCCCTTTCAGGCAAACAAATTTCCCGTCTCAGACGGCTCATTTGTCTCAAATAGATAATTCGTCCCTAGTATATATGCGGCCATTGTATAAAATAGCTGGTTACGCTCAATTTTGGTAAAAACCGATCGCGTGTGTAATTATACGGAACTGAATATCGTCATGTTCGCTACATAAGCTACGCGTTGATCCTTTTAGTGTCTCTGATTGGCTGTCGGTTTCCTCTAGATTTTTGCGCGCAAGTATCAACCAATCAGGGACAATTTCTGTTTGTTTTTACCCCTGCACAGATTTTTCTGGGGCCAATCTCAGACAAACTTAGGAGTAAACAACTGACATTGCAAGCAAGCACGTCCGTGGTTTCTATTGACAGACGTAATTTATTTCCCTTGCCCTTTTTATACTTCATGTCGTGAAAATCATGGGAGAAACGAGACATTATAAACTCTCGATGACGTGTTTTTATTCCAGTATCGCTTGCACCGTTGGGCTGAGTAGAACTGGTGACGAAGAACAAGTTGTAACGGAACAAAGTCTTCATCAGCTCTACGATGCTTTTATCGCGGCCATGAATGACTACACGATCGATAGCAGAGGAGATGTCGGAGCATGGTAAGTCAGCTTGAACATTAAATAGATAGCCTGCAGTACAGGCGTCGCTGATTTCCCTTTCGTAAACGGTCGATGCCATAATTGGCAACCAAGGGTTTTTCCGGAATTGACGATGTCATGCCTGCTAAAATACAGGCCTGGGCTAGGTCAAAACTGGCTATAATTTGGTAACTGACTAATAGACTCACCAAATACTTAATTGATCACTTTCACACTGGTTTGCTTGCGGTTAGCTTTTATTTGTTGGTTAGGGCAATACCATATAAGTAAAATAGATTGAGAAAGTCACCGTTTAAAATTGAAGTTTGCGGGATTTGGCGTATCAACTGAGTGTAGCCTGCGAGCAGGCTCACGTTGGAGCACAATGAAAAAATTACAGAGATCAAGGCAGGCTCACTTTCTTATCGCCTTCTCACCATCTTGTCATTTGTCGTTGGCTCTAAGGTACTTATGGCTAACTAACCATGAGCAACGTTTCTTTCTATACGAGATAATTCTCCTAACCAGCCCTGAAATAATGGAGTAGAAAACAGCTTCAAGTGAAAAGAGTGTTTTTTTACTTTTAGTGACTGGCGTATATTTATTATGTTGCAGGGTGCGAGAGGCGAGCATGACGGGACTAGAAACTCTGTCACGTTTTGTTGTGGAAAGTGATCCTTCGCTCTTGACACCACAAATGTAAGTACAATACATCAAGACATCTTAAAATGTTTGGCAAGAACCGTTGTCTGTCGCTAGGGACACTGTCCGAGGGAGACAGCTCTAAAGAGCTAAGGGGGGGTTAACTGGGGGTTTCAGGCAGCTGTCACATTGAATAAAGACAACTGGCTTTGCTTTGCATGTCCTCAGTTATAGCAACACTCACGACTGGCTAGCATCTCAGGTCTTGAAGTCAAGGAATTGTACAGAATTAAATTTCATGTTTGAACGATAATCAGCCGTAATCGAAGTTTCGATTATGTGAACGAAATGTATACGTAAGTAAGACCTTTATGAGTTGAAGTTTACATGAGATTTCTGTAAAACATAGTTAGTAACAACTTGAATGGGTCACAACTCACGAAAACCGCATTTAGATGTCGCCTAGAAAGTTGCTCTAATAGTTTGAACGCGGTTTAGACCAGAAATTCGCTGCTCAATATTCGCTTATGAAATCATTCCTAACTTATGAAATCATTCATTCATAACACTAGCTGTTATCCCTATCGAAATTTCTAAATATCGACTTTTTTTGGTCTGGTTCCTGACCTGGTAGACGCGATGAAATGGCGGGAAAAAATTGGTTAAGTTCAGTGCTTTGAGAACGGAACGAACAAGATGCCACAGGTTAACTTTCCGAGGTATAGAACTGACATTAAACCAGAGAAGATGATGTACATCTCCCGTAACACAAATGTAATTTTTTTAAAAGGTCGTTTTCATGAAAAGAAACCACCAACAGTTGGGTGGTGAAACAGAATCAATCTTTCTAGTTTTTTGAAAGTCGAATTCTAATTCCAATTTTCAGGGAAAAAAGCGGAGCTAGATGGAATCTAAATGGACGCGTAATTCTCACTTTTCACTCATGATACTCGCTATGTTCCTTAGCGAAGACCTGAAGTTCAAATGTAGCATGGTGCATTATGTGCCCATGCACTACGAAAAATCAACTTTTTTAGTGGACTAGATATCTTTCTTACTGAGTATGTTCCTTATTTGCGTTATTTGGACTGCCTTGTTGGTGTATATTTTTTTAGTAAAGCTCGCTAAACCGGAAAAGTCGTGTGTACAAATATTTTTTTATTAAGCCAGGTGTTTACTACCGTGCAAGCATGTACCTAAGCACAAATTCATAGAAACACTTACTAGTATTAAAACTCAAGCCCAAGCTGTAAGATAAAATATTTGAATCCATTTGTGCCTACAAGCAGCTAGTTATGAATGAACGAACTAACGAACGAACGAAAACTTTCTAAACGTGTCAGTGTATTGGATGTGCTCAATGGCTTGATCTTTCCGCGGCATGAACTGACAAATGAGGGAAACCTTTCTGCGTTTGACTTCTAAGGCCACTCTGAGAATGGATTATCACGGTTGTTATTACGACGAAGGAGGCTTGCGAACCCTGTGGAGCATCAAAAAAACTCGCTTTCATTGGTGTAAAGATTGGCAGCTGCCAATGATCTTTTAAAGGATATTTCATAACACATTCGATCATTGCAATCTAGAGCGACATAGCTGAAAAACGATTGCGCATGCGTCACTGGCGACCCAGTCGGCCAATCACGTTCCAGATTGCTCAGTCGGCGCGACATTTGGCGCGAAAATATCGACTTGAACAACACATTCCGAATGAAAGACCCTCGAGTCTCTTGACTTCGCAGTAAAATTTCAGTCGGTGTTCAGGTATAAAACTGTGATGTTCAGGAGATATGTCTTATCACTCTTACTGGTCGGTCTTTTGCGAAAGTTTGAAGCTTATCTGGTCTACCTAACTCTTAACTGAGGTAAATTCCAGTGCTATCCATTTTAGTTATATGTTTCCCTGTTTTCCCGCGCGAATTAGTGACATGCGCAATTGTTTTTCAGCTCCGTCATCTAGAGCCAGAGCTGGCTCGCACGATGCAGTTCGTTTGGAGTTGGCGTACTCCATCGCTTGTCGTTCTTGGACAGCTTCCAGTGAACGGAGCTGATCTTTTCGTCTGATGGACCGCGCCGCACCCACTTCTGGCTGAATTGCTTCAGGTTTTCTAACTCGTAACAGCTCTAGCGCAGCTTTTCTAAAACGGCGGTCTCTATAGAGGTAAATCAGTGGATTTGCTGGAGTGTTCAACTGAACCAATGTCTCGGCTAAGTGGAAAGCCTTACTCCTACCAAGAACTGGGAAAACATCTGGCAAGGCGATGACCGCGATGAATGGAACAAACGAGAGAATCAGGGTCGCAGTTATCAAACCAAAAGAAAATTAAAATTACTCATCACAAATTTGACACTTTTGCATATTTCTATGCCATCAGTAATTTTTATTTTCTTTTGAATATAAGTGTCGCGCATCGCCCAAGGATTACAAATACTTTCGTACTTGTTCATCCTCTACAGTTATCAAACCAGTCGTCTTGGACTATTTTATTTCCTGCTTCGCTTTTACTAAAGCAGTGACTTGGCCGATTGCGGCTAGTTTACGTTTGCGCACTCCAATGTAAACCATAATGTAGAAATATCCTATGGCTGATAAACATGATGTTCCCACCACACTCTCGCCGACATGCTTGATTCCTTTGATGCTGTGGTCCATGCCAGCCACTATCATCACGACAGGCGGAGACGTTGCAAAAGCTGCCAACATCAAGGCCTTTCTTCAGTGCAAGTTCTTTCATGCGGTCTCTTGTAACGATAACCTTGTAGTCAATTGGCTCAACAAGGAAACGTATTTTTGCATGCCGAGTGCACCATCATAATGAAATCGAAATTAATTAACTGATATCAGGAATCAATTAAACCAAACAGTAATTATGGAAATGAATAGTAAAATCCTTTTGTCTCTGAAAAGAGCGGAAAGCAAACGTATTTACCTGGAAGTACGCTTTCTGTTGCAAGGAAGGACAAAGTGGATGCCGCTATTTCCATTTCCTCAAAGGTGAAAACGAAGTAGTAATAGTAGATAACGACCGGCGAACTACTCAAATATCAGGTGATGGTGAAAATCGGGTCGTGAACATCAAACATTTCGCATTGCAACTTACTTCAGCGGAGAACATTTCCATAATTAAGATTTTCCCTCAAGTTGCCAGATGTGACATAAACTGCAATAACATAAATGGTTTCATTTTTAAACTAAATATAAATAACAATCATTCCGTGAGCCCTTGTTGGATATGAAGTGATAAAATAACCAACGAGCGCGTAGCGCGAGTTGGTTATAATCACTTCATATCCAACAAGGGCGAATGGAATAATTGTTTTAGTAAATTCTCAAACCGGGTTTTGCCGCCGATTTTTATTTCGGCCATTATAGAGAGCTGAAGTTGAAAACTTCGTGCGAAAAATTTTTAAACCTGGCGCACTATTTTCCATATGACGTAAAACTCCAACTATTGGCTCATAGTCGGAGATTTTTAGCCAATCAAAAAGCTAGAAATGCAATAGTCGGAGCTGAGAATTTACTAATAGCGATTAGTAATGATTTTAAGTACACAATTGCACACCTGTTTGTTTTGTGTTGTTGTTTTTTTAGCTGTGAAGGCGTGATGTGCTGCCTTGCACAACAAGCCTCAGAGAAGATTGATCGAACAAGGGCACACGCTGGAGAAATTTTTTTAAGGCTTGTTTACATGGACAGGTCAGTAGCGAGTTAAAACGACGTTTTTATTCTGATGAGTGTTGGTATAAGCTTTCTTTAAACAGCTTAGTTAAAAGCACTGACACATCGTTTTCAATTTGTTGATTTATCTAATTGTTTACTTATGTTTTTTTCAGCCCTTCATTACCCCATATACCTCACCAGGAAGAACTTCTTAACATTTTTCCGAGGTAAGTTGACAGATACAGGGTATTCCAAAAAAAATGAAAAAGATATTGTTGTGTGTTTTTTAGCTTCACATCTTTTTCACAAGCTTTTTTGTGACATGCGCAAATGAATCTGAGCGAAGACGAATTCTTCTCTATCCCAAATGGGTTTAATTCGCAAAGTGATGACGAGTTAATACTGGCAGGTACATTATTGATTCGAGACAGTTGGTCAAACAAACGCCCATTACATTTTATTGAAGTAAATATTAATCGCCTATAGCAAGCATGCACAAGCAGTTCTCGTTGGTTGTCTTTATGTCAATAGTTAAGCAATAGCGCACCTTTTCCGTTTTGTTCACATAGCCTCGTCTAAACACGAGGGAGGCTCGGAGAATTCGAGACAGGTAACTGTCTTGAATTCACCCCCCTCCCCCCCCCCCCCTCCGAGTGCTTGGATGAGGCTATGTAAACACGGAAAAGGTAGTCTGTTGCTTTTATAAAATATTTCTCAAAAATACAGGCGAATCTCTAACGTCACAACCGTGTTTACATACTCTCATCCAAACACACCTATCGACCAGTATCTCAGTTATTTTATAAACTAAAGCCGTGTTCACACTAAATGTTAGTTATATTCAACTGAATTATGATTCAATCCATCATACTCCATTCGATTTTATTCAATTATGGTTCTATTCACATCTGCGAAAATTCAAATAAACTAGGCAGGGCAACCTCGCAACCTAATGTTGAAAACAAAACGGCGCCCTATCGAACAGCTGCCATGTTATTCACCGCAATACTTGATTTGGAGGCCAGAAGAAAGGCAAAGGAAGCTTCGAAGGCTAGAAGAAGAAAAATACGCCGTCTGAAACAGCAACAACGGATGAGACAAACCACCACGTGTCCGCCATCACCAATCACGCACTGTAATTACTTCAAACAACCCCAAGGGGGTTGTTTGAAGTAATTGTAATCCAATTATAATCAGGGACTGTAATTAGTTGATGTGAACCCATTTCATATTTAATTCGATTATAATTCGATCATAATCGAGGCCTAATGTGAACACGGCTTAAGATATGGAACATTTTATTTATTTATTTGGTTTCCTTTTTCTAACGTTATTTATCAGACAAAGTTTCTTTATACCAAATGATATTCTATTGATTTTGTTGTAGAAGTGAGTGTTTAGAGATGAACTGGAGTGCGCCTGCAGACTGCTTCCCCAGAATAACGAAGCTGCTAGGTTTATCTTCATACAGACGATCTGTTCTCCTTGGTTTGACCGTCAGCGTTGGAGGGCTGACAGAATCGCTGGTGTGTATGAAAAAATTACATGTAATGATGAACTATTTTAAAATAGGAGAAATTTCCCAACGCTCTGGTTGTGGTAATCTATTTTGTTAACGTTGCTTTTGTGAAGTAAAGAGTAGTTTTGGAAAGAACTAATATTAACTCTGAGGTAATTTAGGGCGCTTTCCATTCGATCAGGAGAGGAAGTCACCCTCAATCTACGCCCGTGAGTTGGAAACCTACTGCTCGTAGATGAATTTCGAAGTAGATGTTTCATTATGAAACCGTGTTGTTGGCACTTTTTAAGAACGAAACAGGACGTGCATTATAAATATTTGTACATTTCTTAGCCGTCCTCTGCAAAACAACGACGTGAAATGACTAAGTTCTGCGTATTTTTGAGAACGCAAACGGCGGCGGCTAATTTTTCGTATTTTAATTTGGAATTCAACCCTGGCATTACACATTTAGCTTGAGTGAGTTCCGAGAGAGATACGTCCTCTGAACAAATCTATACAGCTGCGAAATTCGAAGGTAAAATATAAAACAATTTTTTACTGGACGTTGTCCTTGGCGTCGCCGTTGTTATTGCTTAAGGTCCCTATTATCTCGGGTAGATGATCGGGTGAATATCGCGTTTTTGATCCTCTTGTTTTGTCTGTGTTTCTCTCTCGGAACCGGCTTTCAAATTACCCGCTTAGTTGCAGTTTACGAGTTGCGTGTCAAGATGCACAAAGAGTTATTTTGTTCCTAATACAAAGTACTTCCCAAGTTGTTGTAACTAGGTTAACTTTCAAACATTTAAACCTACTTATTCCTACATTGAAATTATATTGTCATTCTTTGATCTTACAGGTTCGGCACTCCTATACGTCGCTTCTGAGTTTCTTAAAAGGCATTAATGACAGGTATTAAAGCACAATACTGTACCTGAAATTTTCAGGCAGCCTTTAGTTGAGTGAAGTAACATGTCGTATGATTTCATATCATTCTAGCGAGAAAGAGCTGACTGCATTTACTGAGACGCTTTTGGATATTTATCGAAACAATGAAAAGAATGACAGGCAAGTTATATATTTTATTTATTTATTCGAAATTTTTAATTCAGTTGCATTCTGATTTGATGGTAGTGACCCTCTCGAGTTTGAAAACAGTATGAACTTTCTCGCTGTTGGCGCCAGTTATATGTTTTCCCGCGCTCGGCGTCGATTTGCACCTCTTTCTGGCATATAGTTCGTCGTCGGCCACCCATATACCGTAGAATTCCGAAAGTAACGGCCCCCGTTACGTACGGATTTAGCAAGCAAAAGGGGCCGTTACTTTCAGGTAGTCGTTACTTTCGGATGGTTTAAAAATGTTTGTGCGGTAACAGTCGTTTCAGACAACACGTGAAATCAAAAGTTTCGGTTCTTTTTGTATATTCCTATTTACCCGGCCCTTGCCTCCCTTTGCGCCAAAGTATAATGGTAATTATAATGGTTGATTAATATCGCAATGCAACTCATTACTCTTCGATGCACTTGCAGTATATCATTTGACTCTGCTGCTAGAATACAGCTTATAAATCATAGTTTCAAGAAACATTCAGTTTTTTTAATATCCCAAATAACTCTTCCAAGTTGGTCAGTCCTGCAGTCAGACTGTTCCGTCTGCATTGCGCTTGCGTTTCTCTTTTAGACTAGGTTTACACTAGAGGAGATATTTCCGGATTCGTAAATGTTTCCGGATTCATCAGTTTTAGAGTATTTGTTGGCGTGTACACTGAAAGGATATTTGGATACGTAGCCGTTTACACACAACGCCACAACTCCGCGGATATTCATGATGAAATGATCAACAAGCTGTTTGTTGCGTCGACAGCGAGAACGAAAATGCCGCCAAAAAAAGGTAGGGGGAGTTTGAGACAGTCTGAAGTTTTCTTTTCACTCGCCCACCTCGTTGTTGCCAATCATGTAGTTCCACCAGGCATTTGGCCGGATCTTATCCAGAATCGCCCAGGTTTTCGATCGTGTCATCATCATCTCCAATTAAGTGTGGAGGACGACAACATTGTTTGCGTCGATAATTTTGGTTTTAGTTTTAGGAATATGGCATTACCCATTATAAAAGATACGATTGCCTGGACCTGTAACCGAATGAGGCAGCCGGCGACCGCCATCAATGGCCATCAATATGACATACGACTAGGTCCGCCATTTTGGTTCTACCGCAAACTCATATTGTTGATTTATCGAATTGTTTATTTATGTTTTGTCAGCCCTTTATTACCCCATATACCTCGCCCGAATATCTGGATTCGGATTCGGATTCGAGAGAAAATCGTTTACACGACAAAACTCTCCGGATTCAAAAGGTTTCGGATTCAAAGTTCCCACTTTAAATTCCGGATTCAAAATCTCCGGAGACACGACCAAACCGGGGAGTTTTTTTTCAGATTCGTCCATTTGTGTGTAAACGGCAAAACCAATCCGGTACTAAAACATTCCGGATTCGTCACGACTCCGGAACAATTTCCTCTAGTGTAAACCTAGTCTTAGTGACCTCTTTAAAGTGCTACTATGATCAAATTTGTACCCCTTGATTTTTTAGGTTACTCACATAGAATTCTACGAAAGATTAAAAATGCCGTTTACCGTTTACCGTTTACAAATATCTGCATTGGTTCAGGAGATATTTAAGTTTGAAAAATGAGTAAAATATGCAAATGAGATTACTGATGACGTCATACACTCAAACCAAATATTGCATGAAGTATTTAAATAGCGCTATCTCGGTCAATTTGCAGTAGCAACCATTGCAACTTGGTAGGCAAATAGTTCTAAATGCAACACATCTACAGCTATAACAATTTCCGTTCCCATGGCAACCCACTCTTTTCCAGTCCCCTCTAGCCTGATATCAATATTTTAGTGATTTTAAGCTTGAAAAACATTAAACAAGGCTATGAACTCAACCTAATGTATTTATATGCTTGCTGGATTATGGAAATGAGGCACCATTGGCAATATCAATAAAGAACCCGAAAAGTGGTCAGAAAATCCTTTAATATTGTGGAGGTCTGGAACCTAGTATGTTGCCATGGTAACAAAAATTGCTAAGCTTATATTGCAGAGCATCTCTAGTAGAATCTTACTGTAAAAATTCAAACATTTATTACACAAATTGGCTGAGATATCCTTGTTTATCATATTTGATCAAAATGCGGTTTGTGTATGACGTCATCACTTGGCTAATTTGCATATTTTAAAAACTTGAATATCTCTGGAACGAAAAGAGATATTTGAAAACAGTAAATAGCACTTTTACTCTTGTACAGACTACTTGTTTATGTCTTAAAATGGCTCAGATTTGAAGGATGCGATTTTCGTCATAGTGACACTTAAAGGGCCGCTACTTTGGGGGTTCAACAGATAAAAAATTAACGTTCTTTCAGGGAGCCGTTATTTTCGGGAGGGGCGTTTCTTTCGGAATTCTACGGTAGCTGCCCTGCAATTTGCTTTTATTTACTGCTGTTTGCTACGCTTTTCGCTCGGCTATTTCGCGCGCGCCTTCGCGACTATCTTGAAAGGGACTGCTAGCAGTCTAGCTGTTTGCTTGCGGTTAGCATTTATGGGGTGAAGGGGAAGTCGACTATATCTGTCCTACCATGACATTCCTGCCCTCTTTCTCTCCAGCTAATGTCCTTCTTGTTTTCAATCGTAGAATCATAGTTCCTTTGTTTAAGATGCTTGATATGCTGTTCTCTAATGGATGCTTTGAGCTGTTCACGCAGGATCAAAGGTATATTCCCTGACCACGATAAAAACGAAATCATTTGTAAATAAGAGCATGGAAACTGTTCATGTCCTTGAAAGGTTCATCAATCCATATTCCGTAAGCTTAATATTTAATGCATAACTAATCAAACTCTAGCTGATTTCTTTTTTATGAGTTCTTGTTCGATCCATGTAAATTCTTGAGTTATCTGTTAATGTATGTGTATACCTATTTACTCTGTTATCTTATTTCTATGGACTTTTTTCCAGTCATTTACTCCAGTTTCCGTCTCTTCCATTTGTTTCATTTCAGCCATCCATTTCCTCAGACGGTGTTAAGTCTCACAAAGAAAGAGATCTTCAAACTTGGTGACGCCAGGAAGCTGATCACAAGTGTTAATGTGTAAGAACAGAATTTACTCAAGATTACTTATTATGTTGGTTGCTAAACTTGAATCGCAATTTTATTGCGACGAAAGTTTTATTGTGTAGTGCTGTCCCTTCCCAGTACCTTGACTAGTCAAACATTGCGCCAGCACTTTTACTGTGTAAGCCTACGTTCTGTAAGATACATTATTTTTCTCGCGGTTGGTCTAAATCTGCTTCTCCTTTGTTCCGAAGGTTTTGCGGCCTGTTGCAGTTTCCAGGAGAGACACGAACGAAATCTTTCCAGCAACTTTGCATTTTTCTTTGCCATAAATACCCTCAGGTAATAAACGCGTCAATTATGATTTTCTTCATATTGCGATGTCTATGTCGGCAGACAAATACTTTGTAGCCAATGAACATCTTAATCCCCTTTGTATTGTTTCACCGCATTAGCTTGCAGCGGTCACTATGAAAGCGATTTATTGCCGCAAATATATGAAATTAATAACTTATCTGGAAAGTTTCCTTATTCTCCGCTTGCATCCGTAGGAAATACGCCACATTCGATATATCAATATTCTAACATGGCTCTGAGGCTTTCAGGACAAAATTACAAGTTTCTTCTATTCCCCAATCTGCAAAGAAACTTGGATATAAAGAGCACACCAACAAATAAGGAAGCCTCGGGGCCATGTTGGAATATTGCTGTATCTAGCAGGGCCTATTTACAGTGACAACACTCGAACCGTGATCGCGACAATGTTTTGTACACTTTTTTTAGTGGCCGCAGTATTTGGGCCCTTCATATTAACAAGATAATTGAACGCTCTTAGACTGTAAAACCCTCATCTTATACATTATAATGAAAAGCCATCTTTCTATGCACACCAAAACAAAATATACAAAAAATTTCAAATGTTCTGGGTGGAAGTGTCTGTCACTGTAATGTCTGTTCTAGAACGGTATTCAGTTGAGTGTCGCCAAAACGAATGTAATCACTCTGGCCAATCACAAAGAGCAGAAACAATACAGTGAACCAATCAAAACTCAAAGTAATCACATGTAGCTGACGCGAAGCGCGGGAAAACGAGTGCGAGTGAGTCACAATAGACCTTTTTACCTATACGGCGGCCATTTTGAATACCATTGTTTCAAACGGCTATTATAGGTGGATTCATGCTGCCGTCATTGTTTACATTTTTGCTCATTTGCATACGGCTTTGCGTACAGAAGGCAACATGTTAGATATGAATTGACTTCAGACAGCCAAAGAGCTAGTGAAACTTAGTTCATGGTGAAATTTTTAGCTCTTTGGGTGTAATATTCAAGGAGAAATTGTCTTTCAAAAACTGCAAAATTTCTGGGTGGCAAAAGCGCTAATGAGCTCATACATTCTTTGTTAAATTGTGAGTTTTTAAACCCGTGTTGCACAAAAAGTATTCAATATATCAGGCTCATATTCACTGGCAGAGTTAATCGTACTATGACCTTTCAATATTCAGAACTGATTTATTTGTAACTCCATCAAAAACTGAATTGCTTATGCTAATGACGCAAATATTGTAAACAAGGATTCCCCTATAGGACGCTCATGGACTACTTGAAACAATGGAATTCAAAATGGTCGCCGTATCGGTAGAAAGGTCTGTTGGTTACGGTTTTACGTCTGATTGGATGAGAAGTGGCGATTACTTTTCGACACTTAAATGATAACCGCTCATTGCACATGTCATCATTAGGTACGTAAAACCACCGCTGACCAACTGTACGCGGCAGTCCTGACCTACGATGACATCATGCCAGCAGAGAGTTTGGACGAAGTTTCAGTAATACTTAGTGAAACGTCATGGTAAGAGGTGATTGTTTTTGAGACTGAGATGTTTGTTTTTTCTTTTTTCTTTTGTTTTTGTTTTCAGTGTTTTTTCCATACACCTTCCGTGGACTTTGTCCGAAACGTTCTTCACTAAAATTTGTGATTTACATATGGTATTACATTTTATGCAAAATTGACATGCGTTTCAGTTTTTGCTGTATATACATTGTTATTAAATCAACTGTAGTTCAAAAGTAATTTCCGAAACTTTTGTACACTTTTTTTTCAGGGACGCAAGTATAGAAGAGCTTCGTGTGATAAGGAATAGACTTTGCGACATCTTAGGTATCCCTCACCCGGTCTTAAAGGTAACGACGTTTGTTCAACTTTCGTTGTTTTTTAACGGTACCTTAAAAGGAAAATTGTACTGTTCGCTTTCAATAGAAACAGTTGAAGCCAAATAACTTATGACTTCGAAAGGTTAAAAACCGTACCTAGTTGGGCAAGGGAGAATGTAACTGGACTTATGACGAGAAGCTAATAATGAAAATGTTTCCTCTAGTCAGAAGGAATGGAATTCTATTCCCCAATGTCAGGAAAAAGTCAGGAAATTTAGTGCTTTTGTTTTGTCTTTAGATGTGGTCGATTCTAAAAAACTAGGTAAAGTTCATCGTTGTTCTATTTTCAGTCATCCACAGCAAAACCCTCCGTGCAGAAAAAGAAAGACGAATTAGAAAGTTACAAAGGTAGATACACTTCAGTTCCTGGTTTATATCGCATCTTATTTGCCGACCAATCGATCCGTGTAACAGCAGATTGAGTGACTGATTTCGCTTGTCTTTATTTTATTTTCCAACAGACCTGGTCAGTCGTGGTTACTGATTGAGAACGGTTTGGATTAAACAAGCTGTAAAGAAACACATTGGGTTTTATATGAATATCGTTGGTCTAGACGGTTTTCAAATGCACTTCAAAGTTTTTCTTTTGCAGCAGCTACGGGGAAAGTTCACGATACTGCAAATGGCGAAGAGTAAGAATGCCTCCTCGTGAACGAATCAGGCCCGGTCCACTCTACGCGGAGAAATTTGAAAACGCAGCTTTATTTCTACGGTTAGGCCTGCCGTCCACACTAATCCGGATGAAAACGGAGCTTTTCGAAAACGCAAACCGGAGGAATTTGAAACGTCGTCTTTGTCTTTCAGTGTGGACGAAAAACATTTTGAAAACGGAGCTTTTCGTAAACGATGGTGTCACGATAATCACGTTATTTCTCTGATAGAATTTTTCCTCAAACACAAATCCAAAAAGACTGGTGAATGTTGCGTTTGTAAATTTCTTCGACGTATTAAGGACGGAAAACATCTGATGTGTTTTCAAAGTGACAACGCCGTTTTCAAATTTTTCCGGCGTATTGCATGTAGACGGAGCCTCGGTGTCTTGTGATTCTTGGTTATTATGTCTCCGCAGTCAAAGCGTGCAAAGAAAGTAGTGTCCGATGGTCTCTATCCCTCGCTTGCTCAATGGACACGTTTTCTTTCTTTGGGAAAATTTGAGAAATTACAGAACTACTCTAAGAGGTCGCAATATCGTTTTAATTAGCCCTTTGTGAGTCCTCGAATTATCGATGAATTAGAACAATCGCTTTCCAATAAAAGCCAAAAAAGCGAAATAAAACGAATGAGAACCTGCAGAGCACTTGCGCTGCTGGCAAGGAAAACTGGGCAAGCTAATTACATGACCTTCAGGGCTTGTTGGTTTGGAAAAAAATAGTGTAAAAAATTAATTTATTGTCTGATTTATTTTTATTACCGTATTTTATGACCAGCGGCAAATATTCTTCACACACAAGAGAAAATTATTTAAAAAGAAGGCGGGACATTTTCGGGTGTACTTTGATATTGCCACGTATCTGCTCCGCTTGTATACTTATTTCGTTTTAAAAAAGAACGAAGTTAATGCTTCCTCTGTGTTGAAAATGTAAAGAAGTGTTTGTACAGTGCACTCCTGAGACAGTAAACATTTTTTTTGCTCATTTTTTGCTCAAGCTTCAGCTCGTTGTGCTATAGTCATTTAACAATTTTTGTACTCTAATCACGCTGAAACGATTATAAATTATTTTGCAATTAGCTCTTATTAACCGAGCTGGAGGTCTGTATGGGAGAATCTTGACCGAGGTCGTGAGTACAGACTGAACGCAGTGAGGTCTGTACACAACGACCGAGGTCAAGATTCTCCCATATAGACCTCCTGCTCGGTTAATAAGATGTTTATTATATGGCAAACAAGAACAATTTGATTCGTTTGATATAACTGGTTTGTACTAACTGACATGTGGCTTGCGAACAGTGATGAGCTGAACAAACTTTGCTCGCCCTCTTTACTTTTTTTTTTCTCATCAGGCCTTTTGGCACTTCCGTTAGTAAATATTGTTAGAAGAAAATAGTCAACATTTTTGCATTTCAGTTTGCAACTTTTTCACCGCAACTTTTTCACCGGTCTAGATGCCGGTCTAGATGGGAAAATCTAGACCGCTTCCAATATCGATTTCAGCCAATCAAATTCGTGAATTCGGTAGTTCCCAGTCCTTGTGAGACACAGACATACAATAACTAATCTTTATTAGTAGAATTCTACTAGTATACTAATGCAAATGTTGCAATCTGATTGGCTGAGCTACTCGTATACTATCAGCCATTAGAGTACAGTTTGCCGCCGGTCGTCCACGAAATGCGATGTTTTTATAGTTTTTCCGAAGTTTTGGAAGGAATTTTAGATGTAAACGAGTAATTAAATTCCTGAGAAGACTAAAAGAAGCACTTCTAAGGTTTCTTGACTTTAAAAGCTTGAAAATATTGAAAAAGCGGGTACGCGCGTAAACAACTGCAAATTTGCCAAGGACAGTTCGATACGTTCAACTTTGTTTGTGGGTAAAGTTCAATAATGCGTGGGAAAATCATTGGAAACCGTTATTTGCGTTAATTTCAGTTCGAATTCTACTAAAACAATAAGATTATTCGCTCTAGATTTCTATGAGGTGATAGTTGATTCGGCCTTCGGCCTCATCAACTATCACCTCATAGAAATCTCGAGCTCATAATCTAATTGTTAATTAGTAGAATTCTACTAATATACTAATGCAAATGCTGCAATCTGATTGGTTGAGCTACTCGTATACTATCAGCCATTAGAGTACAGTTGGCCGCCGGTCGTCCACGAAATGCGATGTTTTTATAGTTTTTCCGAAGCTTTGGAAGGAATTTAGATGTAAACGGGTAATTAAATTCCTGAGAAGACTAAAAGAAGCACTTTTAAGGTTTCTTGACTTAAAAAAAAAACTTAAAAATATTGAACAAGCGGGTACGCGCGTAAACAACTGCAAATTTGCCAAGGACAGTTCGATACGTGCAACTTTGTTTATTGGTAAAGTTAAATAATGCGTGGGAAATTCATTGGAAACCGTTATTTGCGTTAATTTCAGTTAGAATTCTACTAAAACAATTAGATTATTCGCTCTTGATTTCTATGAGGTGATAGTTGATGAGGCCGAAGGCCGAATCAACTATCACCTCATAGAAATCTCGAGCTCATAATCTAATTGTTAAATAAACCAGGAGCGAGCATCTCCTTTATTGATGCTGGGTACGCGATATAAGTTGAAAGAGATGCCCTGGAGTGGCGCTTGCATAACTCACAGTATGGTCGTCAAGTACTGCAACTCCTTATTGACAAATCAAGACACAACCTACAATCTACGGTGAACTTTATTGACGCTATTACTGCGCCTTTCAATAACATGCGGACTCTAAAATTCAAAGCTCAACCGACAAATGCGTTTTTCGCTACCGTCAATCAAATGTTCGGCGGCTCCTCCCAGCTTCCGACTACAGGTACTGCCGACGCGCGGTAATCATCAAATCAAATCGTTGAGCACAGTTCAGACAACATAGTCGGAAGCTGTCGCAGAAATTGTGATGCAACACGCGGAAGAACTCGCCCTTGCAACTTGCCGCCGTTCACAACGACGAAATTGACGCTTTTCACGACCACCTTATGAACAAAACGCCGACATCCAGTTTACCAAAGAAATTGAAGAAAATCGAAAAATTCGTTTTGTAGACTGTTCCGTACTGGTACTGTTTGGTACGAACTGCGAACGACTGTGTACAGAAAACCGACGCATACCGACAGATTACTTGACGAATCGTCGTACAACCCGACTTCACACAAATTGAAGTCACGACTATAAAGACTGACGAGACGCGACTAGTTTGTGACAGCTTACGTGACGAAAACAGATACCTTGAACGTGTTTTTCACAAGAACAACCACAACGCTGACTTTACTAGACAAAACATATACCGACCTACTGAAGCTGAAGCAACGAACAGGAACCCGACACCTGTTACTACAGTGACTATACCTTACTACTAACTATGATTAAGGGCACTTCTGAGACCGGGAGACAGGGACGAACCCAACAACAGACGGGGAGCAGTTTACAAGATCAAATGCTCCGACTGCCAGACTTCCTGCGTTGGTAAAACTCGCACAAACCTTAACACGAGACTGACTGAACACAAACGAGCCACGAGAAATGGTGATGCCAACAGTCGCATTGCTGTACATCATCAACTGACAAACCACAACATTGACTGGGACACTGCTCAATGCTTAACCTACGGTACAAAGTATCTTCAGCGACTGACTCTGGAAAGCTGGTATACTAACTTAGAACAAGCCCCACTTACCAGGTGTACCTTATCCACGACTTATCCACGACGTAAACAAAACGGACTTCTAACAGACCGATTCAATTTGGCTAACAATAGACGGACCTCAAACCGACGGATTTGACTAACAATAGACGGATGGAAACCGACCAGTAAGTGATGACAAACTTTAGAAAAGTGTTTCAGCCAATACCATCATGGCTGAACTGATCCTTCACTTTCAACGGACCAGACTTACAGCACCATCGACTGACAAACACTATGAACTTGACTCTGAAGACGATTTCCGCTCATGTTGTCGAAATGCCAATCACCAACAACAGTTCTTTTCAGAACTACCTTCACCTCGACGATCACACGACGAAAATCTTAAAATAGCCTACTAGCCCATCATGCCTGCAAGCGCGCCTGATATGCTTCTACAGTACAGGTTAACAAGAAACACACGATGAACACACTGTAGTGTAATTAGCAAACGTTTCAAACTATGTATTCGTAAAAATGTTAAAGTTTGTTCGTTAGAAGTACATATTCGTTAATTTCCATAACTTTATTTCGTGAAATCTAATAATTATTACTTAGACTTACATTTATGGACTCATGGAAATAAAGCTTCATGTGCAACATATTCCGGAACACGATACGTCGGACACAAGGCCGGTTAAATTTCATTTTGGTTGAGCTTTACAATACTAGATAACTTATTTGCATCTTAGAAGTCATTACTTACTTTTATTATATAAACCACTCGCAAAATTCATACGAAACCACATCCGGGACTCGGGTGGCGTATTTTCCATATCTTCAATAGTGAATTAAAAAAGAGTTGTGACTTCACTGATGTCATGTTTGACCGTTTAACTGTACTTATATTTGTTCGCGTATGATCGAAATGTCCTCGGATCTTCCTCGAAAGTCTTCAGCAATCCTCGGTTATCGCCGGAAATCTTCGGGAACTTTCGTGTGGCTTCGAAAAGTGTGATAAGCCATTTCCAAGTTGATCTCCCCTCTGTTTCAAAACGAGTCTTGGTGCAATGTAGCAAACTCATTTCCATATGAAAGGTTGTGCGCCAGGTCTCGTTTCGAAACAGAGGTAAAAAAGCATCGGAAATGGCTTATTGTTCCAACCTGTTTTTTAAAACAAGATAATTTGGTTTTATCAACTGGGTTGATAATGTGAATTGTCCACCGTAAAGAGATTCGGATTCGCTCCGACTAAGGGCTAACGCTCGAAACGTCAGCTTCCGAATCTTTTTACCGTAGCCAACCCAGTTGACTATAAAACCAAATTATCTTGTAATACTCCCCACCGACGCAGCACCACACTTTCTTTAGAAACTTGCCTCCTTTATTTGTTTTTTTTTTAAAACATTTGATACATGTACATTTCGCTACACCACCTGAATGCCTTGTTCGCTTACTGGCGCGCACAGACTGGATGATGATGATGACCTGAATGCACATTTGCGGGATGTTTTTTGAAATACGGATCAAGGGGACTTTTGGCATTTCTTTTCATGTCCGCGAAACGACTGTTAACAAAGAATTCCAAAGCTCCACCTCGATTGACAAAGAACAGGAGGGTTACTGGGGAAAATAGTAATTTTTTTTTCAGGAGAAAAGGGGCTAAAACTTGGGCACAAGTGTTAATGTTGTCAATACATTATGTCAATCACGGATAAAACGAAATATTGTATTTTAAAATATGCATCAACGACATGAGTTGATCGCGAAGGAATGTTACACACATAGATTTGAATATTTTAGCATATTTTTTTATATTGGGATTTTGTAACGTAACTTTTTCGTGGGTTCGAACGCCTACTTCATCGATAAAATTAAAAGTGTTCCAGTGTATTAATGCTAATGAAACTTTGAAATAAAATTGTTAACATTATTAGGCATACATGGTTAGCGTTTAAAAAAAAAACTATTGAGCCTTTTTTAAGATTTCAAATAAGCGCTTGAAATCGGAAATTGTTCTTACTTTATTACGGAAGTGATGTTGAAAACGTCTCCCTCTCGAGATCAAGAAAACACAAACCAACCAAACTGTCATGGTTTCAAAACATAACTTTAAGGCACATTTTGGTATCTTTTGGAGTAATTTCATTAAAATAGTACAAAATTCACGCTTTACCGACTTTCATGTTTTTGGTTTATCGTTTCCATGGAATTATCGATTATCTTAAAAACACATTCAACCAAACTTCAATCCTTTTCCAAAAGCTAGTGTAAATTTTACATCGATCAGATCAAGGGAAGGTTGGTAGGAAAATTGAAATTGCAAGGTATGGTCCAGAAAAAAAACTGTATCGAGCAACCTTAACACAGCTCAACACTAGCAGCTGGATGATGCTTACACGCCTTTAGTACGTATAGTATGGTCATCACTGCAATTAGGAAAAGTTGTGATTTCTTTACCGAGTAAAAAGGAAGGGACAATTGTGAAAATTGCTCAGTCCATTGCTTTTGTTGGCTAAGCTTTGTTCTATTCTATTGTTATGTTCAGGTAGCCGAGTTTTAATAACGCTGTTAACAGGAAATAATCACAAGCGATTTTCAACAGGATTGAAGATTTAATAACAACAAGACAAATAGGAACGTACTAAGTTTTAATTAAATTGTGTTGTATAACGAAAATGTTGTAAAATAACTTAATGACTTCTAGTCATGTTCTTACAACTGAAAAATTTAGCGCCAAATTTACAATGCATATTTACAAAAGCCCTTTGTATCTTACTCTACCGGTTTGTGATATACGAAGGCAAATAACTCCAGTCACATCTGGTGGTTCATTCAGTTGTACAGTGCACACGCGTTGAGCGATTCCACGTAAATTAGTAACGGTTGATAAGTTCTGAGAATTTAAATCTACGAACCATATAAAAAGCAACACAGTCTCAAAAAGTAATAAATATCAAGATATGTTTATCATTTAAGCACGTTCCCCGCGGATTCGTCTCGCAAGTTGAATGTCTTTGGGCATGATAGTGACTCGCTTGGCGTGAATTGCACAAAGATTGGTGTCTTCAAACAGACCCACGAGGTAGGCTTCGGCAGCTTCCTGTAATGCTAGAACGGCAGAACTCTGGAAACGCAAGTCCGTCTTAAAATCTTGTGCTATCTCGCGGATCAAACGCTGGAAGGGCAGCTTGCGGATCAGCAGCTCCGTCGACTTCTGATAGCGTCGGATTTCTCGCAGTGCGACGGTTCCTGGCCTGTAACGATGAGGTTTCTTGACGCCGCCAGTTGCAGGAGCGCTCTTTCGCGCTGCTTTGGTCGCAAGCTGCTTTCGGGGAGCTTTTCCACCGGTTGATTTACGAGCGGTTTGTTTGGTGCGGGCCATTTCTGTCAAGACAACAAATTCTTCGTTGCGGTTAGATAAATCCTTGATGGAGGAGCCAACGCGAGAACAAGACTTCTTGGTGTTGTGAAAAAAGTTGTTTGTCAAAGTTTTTTTATATGGTGGCCAGCACACGTGTGATTGTGCAGGAAAACAAAGTCATTATTGCGACGTCTGCACGAAGAAAATGCAAGCTCGTGATTGGCCGATACAAAAATCAACTAATTTCTGATTGGCTGTTCAGTATGCTTTGTTTTAATGTGACCAATCACGTACCGTTGTATATACTTTGGGCGGGAAAAACATTACTAAGCGGCGATATGGCTTGAGTCATTCCTTCGTGAATCTCGCCCATCCAGTCTCGTCATTTTGCATGGCGCGAAAAAGAAAGACTCTCATAGGTAAGCTTACAGTTGTTTGTCTTTAAGTAACCAATCACCGTTTAAGGATTTGTAAAAGGCAATGCATGCTTTATAGCACGTTTATGTTGCTTTTACTACTCATGCTTTTCACAGTTAGTTGTCACTTTTCAATCGTTTCCAAGCGAGAATTTTTCTCTACTGAGAGGTCGATATCTGATTCTAGCATCGAACGGCCATCTATCTGCCTCTGAGTCTACAGGAATAGAACTTTTGCCTAGACTGTACAAAGTACAAACGTGTGATTGCTTTGTTGTTTGTTTATATCCATTCAATGGGGAAGATATTTGATTACAAAAATGTTTTTTGTTATTTAAATGTTCAAAACGTTAAAAAAGAAAAGGATTCTTTGTTCCACTAGCCAATAGTTCTTTAGCTGACATATTAATAACAATAGGTGACGATTGTGATAACTTTTCCATGCGCGTTTAGACGTTTGACGCTTTCAAATCGCTCGCAGAAGTTTCTCGTCCTAAACCAATTGGGTATGAACTATTCCCCTAACCTGGGAGCATCGTATCGTATCTCAGTATTGGACTGGAACCAGCTGTAACTAAGGCTAATGCGGGGAATCTTTTCAAATATGCAAATGACTATAATCTCTTTTTAATGATATTCCCCCACATGAGCCTCCAAAATGTTTTCCGTCCACACAATGCCGGGAGAATTTAAAAGCGCAACAATCAACGGTCATATTAGATTTGTGTTTGAGGATTCCTATGGCGGAGAAATCACATGATTATTATTGTGACGCCGACGTTTTTGGAAATTAAAAGCTCCGTTTTGAAAGTCTTTTCTGTTCACGCTAAGACGCAAAGCCAGCGTTTTCAAATTCCCCCGGTTTGGAGAGCGTTTACGAAAGGCTCCGTTGTCGTGAAGGATTAGTGTGGACGGTAGGCCTAGAAATAGGTTCTGTCCTCGTGTACCAGTCAGTACACAAGAACCGGTACAATAGACCCGACAACAAATAACAGCTAAACAAAGGCTTGTAAACAAAGGAGTACAATAGTTATTCCCTCGGTGTACCGGTACACCAGGACACAACTTAGAAATAAACCTTGCCAAGTGTGGACGGCGATGACGTCACAGTGTAACAGGCGCTGCTTAACTGCAGCTCACTGCGTCTGCGTATGCTGCTTATATGCCAATGCACCAGTGAAACATTAGCTAGCCTTCTATTTAGATTAAGCTCGCAGGAAATTCAACCTGATTTAGAAAGAAAAACAAGACATGCAAAGACCTCTTATATGACTCGGGCTTTATTTACAACATATTTACAAAATAAACACCCTTTGAATGTCGGGTTTGTGGCCATAACTATCGTTTCATGCTATGTACAATAGTTCTTTCGTTTATTACGTATCAAAATACTTCATGCCTACGTAAGGAATAATAAAAATATTGTTATATTGTTATTGTTATATTTTAGAAACATCGAAGCTGCGGCTCAATTTCAAGTTTCAAGCTTGTGTTGTATGCGTGTTTTAATACAACTAACTTCCATTCCATGATCGCTTCATTTAAACCTCGTTTCTTCACTTGTATGTCCTCAACACATCCTAAAACAACATAATGAATAAATATTTTTCACAAGTGAAACAATATTCAGATATATTTTCCACTTGGTTAGCCTTTTTGGTACATAAACTCACCTTGGTACCCCGCTAACGCTGATTGTCTGGTTAATAACTTCCACTGTATGTTTGCTTCAGTTCCTTTTTATCATGAATTGAATGAATTGACAAGTTGTATAATTGAGTACAATTTACCTCAAATTGATGCAACAATGTGGCAAAAATACCAAAGAACTCTTCAGGTTTGTTGGAATCCTCTCCGAAATACTGAACAAGGAGGTTGAACTTCCTTTTTGCATTTTTCCGAAGTGACAACACGTCTTTAAGCTCTTCTTTTGCGGAGACAGCAAACAGCTAAAATATTTGTTAAGAATTTCACCATGACTCGATTATAACACCTTTCGTTGGTCTCTCAAGATCCTAAAATTTACTTTCTGATCAGTAATTGTAGGAAACTTAAAACCATATCCGCAGGTATACGTCAAAAACGTTTCGTTTGTACTTGTAAACGAACATTTTCATTTACGCACATCTTGGCAGTGACGAAATTATATGACAATGAATTTTCTTTAGCAACAGCTCGAAATAATCAGTTAATGGCCAGAACGTCACCAAACAAAAGTTTTAATGAGCAGAACAATGGCTTTGCACTTGCGTTATAGATCTTTGTATATTTCGTAGCCGTCCACTGCAGACTAACAACGTTTAATGACCAAGTTCTACGCCTTTAGGAGAACGAGAGCTACGACGGTTAATTTTACGCATTTCTTAGTGGAATTGATTACTGGCATTACTAACTACTTGTTAACCGAGAGTGAGGTCTTTAAGGGAAAATCTCAGACCGAGGCCTTGCTGTATTGACCGAGCGATAGCGGGGTCAATACTGAGAGGCCGAGGTTTGAGATTTTCCCGCCGAACTTGTGTAGACAAAAGAAATTGTAAAAGGCGTTTGTAGACACTAACGTATACTTGTTGCGTTGACAGGAAGTGAGCGCGCACTGTCTAATGCAGGTTTACTTATGCAATACACCATATTTGTATTCTCGGTATTGCACTGGAACTAGCTTGCAATGGAGGCTCATACAGGGGAATGGCATTAAAACGAGGGTGATGTTATTTGCATTTGAAAGGACTTCTCTTATTAGCCTCAGTTGCAAGCTAGTTCCAGTCCAATGCCGAGAATACGAATATGGCCTATTCTAGCTGAACAAATTCAAAAGGATACTTCGATACTGGCGCGGAAAGAGTCTTCATCTTCTATTACGCAGTCATGATTTATTTTCTCAACATCATCTTCCAGAACCTATTAGAAGAAGTACAGTGTTTGAAATTCAGTTATAGACATGTCATACGAGCAGGGCATGGTACCCTGATTTTTAACATTCCTCACCTCGATTTCAGTGGACAGCTCGCATATTTCCTTGTCTAGTGACTTGAATGGAACTGAAATCGAATAAGATGGCAGATGAATTAACGTCAGTGACTCTTCAATAACTAATAGACATGCTTGATATCTTGATTTGTCGCTTATTGTTGTTTATCATCGTTATTTGGTTGTAACATTTGTCGAAATTCTTTACCACTGCTGCATCTCGTAGTAGACCGAGGGGCAATCAAAGCCCAAACAACGGGAAAAACTTCGGCAACAACTGACTGCCCTGGGGTCTCCGAGAAAGCTACTGGTGTGGAGCGATTTTTCTTGGAATGCTACAAATGTACTTGAACTGACCTTGCGATGCCTGCTCCACGTGTCTGAGATCATCTTCTAATGCTGCGATGTGGGGACATTTGGTGATGATGATCCTAGTAAGATAGTCCAACACTGAAATTGCCTTGTTCGCGGATGATTTGTAATCCATCAGCTGGTTAAAGTGACAAGAAACAAAGCGTTATCGAAGGAGCTTAGCATCGGAAGATTTTATTTGGATCTGGCTGCCTTGAAGAGCGGCTGGGTCATAACAACAATGAATCAACCGTTTCTGAGTTAGCAAGGCAAGACAGCAGCAGTAGCGCTTAGACAAACATGGTTCGAACATTTGAAAAAACTACACAAATATAGATACCTTACAAGAACGTGTGGTAATTAACCATGTCAACGTTTAAACGATATTGATAGATGCTGCACTTTATCCAAGATGCAACCTCTCACCGTTTGTTTGCAATCGACCATTTTTGCCCCAGCTAGGGTGGAGAGGAAATTTGAGAGTAAAATTTCCGGCTTTCGCAAGCACACAGAACCATATTCTATACAGTCTCGTTCGATTTCTCAAGCACTAAGTCTAGCATAACCCCCGACCCCACCCCCCTGATAAGTGTGCTGCATTCTGGATCGACTGGCCCCGTTTCGGTCACTGAGTTGTGTTCCCGGATAAGAATCTTTACTAGCTCTCACTGGACAGTGCCATTCGACCCAGAAGTGTTAATTTAATTACCAGGGCAACCTGATAAGAGTGGGGTGTGTCTAATGTAGACATTATACCTAGCATTTGCTACATCTATTAAACTCACCTTTGTAACAAACGTTATCTTAAAGGCACAAGCGTCGCTCCCATTCATTATGTTTCCCATTGTGAGGATCAGCTGTGGGCATAACAAAATATATTCAGCAGTGAGATCATTTGGCTGTACAGTATCTCTTAAATATTGGCGGATAGTCTCGGCCAATTTTCTTATACCTCAATAAACGCTGCAAGCTTTTCACTGGACATGAGTTCCTGGCAAGCGGCAATGACTGTTTCAAGATGCTGAAATACAAAAACAAAATAAATAAACTAATTAAATTCTGGGTACGATTACTTGACTCTTAGTGAACCTGCAACAGATGGCTGTCTTGAGAGTTTGGTTGGGGTTGGTAGAGTCTCAGGTACCCGTGAAATTTTCTGCGATTTCTTTTCGATTTTAGTCTGTTTCCCAGCTATCAATACATTTTACAGGTTTCAAATTCTAATAGTTAAAATTTGGACCAATTTCCATGATCAGATATCACTTAAACCCGTCCAGACCTTGAACAGAAATTTGTGTAGTATCTCGATCATTAGTAGTCGCTTCGTTTGGAATTTTCACGCTAAAGTAACAAAGCCAATCAGAGACATTGTACGGATCTATATAACTTACGTCATCCGTTATGGAGTTTTGTTTTACATCGAGTGTCTGAAGAAGTCATGCGTCCTGGACTTGCGAATAGAAACGTATACTGATTGTTATATTGTGCGAGGATATCTGCGAGGCAAGGGGGTCAAAGAAAGTTTGCTTATGACGTGGACGTGGTCAGAGCAATACAGGGGTCGTCGTTGTTGTCCTCGTCGTCATCGTTATCATCATCATCACAATCATTATTAAAATGATAATAGTTAAACGTTTTCTTTGTCAAATTTCTTACTGGTTTTATTTGTACGATCCTCTCTTGAAACTGGGCCTTGAGCAATACTGTACGAAGTCTTTCTTTGTACGAAGGCACCGAAGATGCAATCTGACAAGAGAAATTTATTTGTGAGTTTTCTGTACACCTGGTTGTTTAACATCATAATCTCTAGGAATGCAATTTGGTCTCTGGACATATCAGAATCCGTTTGTTTTACACTACAATACCTGAAGATAGAACAGCTCAGCTGGTTCCAGTGAACACTCGTTTTGCCGTTCACGTTTTCTTAAAGCTATTGCCTGAAAGATAGCAGCAAAAAGTCGGCTAAAAACATAGATGAAAACTATCTGTCCGGACTGGATCAGTATCTCTTAATATCTCCCCCACCCC
This sequence comes from Micromussa lordhowensis, assembly GCA_964020085.1. Taxonomy (NCBI): domain Eukaryota; kingdom Metazoa; phylum Cnidaria; class Anthozoa; order Scleractinia; family Lobophylliidae; genus Micromussa; species Micromussa lordhowensis. The sequence continues at coordinate 23,405,278 of OZ026605.1, forward strand.
TCAAAAACCCCAACATTTTTTCTGTTGCGTGGTAGAGGATCATCTTCTTATCGATCTTATTTCAAGGAACTTCCTTCCCAGCAACTTCGATTCCACTAAAGAGTAAATTAAGAATAACGCCCGGACTGACAAGATCTTAGGGATCTTTCAATGACGACGACGCCGCCGAGCAAGACGCCTTGTAAAAACAGGATATCTTTATTTTCGAAGGTCACAACTTTGTAGATTTGTTCAGTATGTCTATAGGTCTTGAAACGTGCTCAGGCTAAATATGACGCACGACTCTACAGATCAGAAGTCATGCGTTCTGGGCTTACGAATAGAAACGTGATGGAAACTTGATGTTCTAGCAGTAAATAAAGGTCAAAGGTCTCTTACCAGATTTGTGTCAAAATTATTTTCAATATGCAAGTAGCATTCATGGTTATAACACCAGATATGCGTCCAAACAAAATTTATATAAACCTAAAGAGCGAACTAACTGTTGCCTTTCCAGCAACTGTTCACTGGGGTAATATCCCAGTAGATTTAAGGAGGGGGGTTAACCTAAAATTCTGTGAAAAGATTCGAATTTTTGCTCTTGCCGGAACTTGAATCTTAAGGTATTGAAGTTTTATTTTGAGAATTTCTGTTGCTTTAAGTTCCAAGCTCGTTTTCCCAAAACGAGTTACTTTTGCCTTTGAGAAAAGATATTTTGAGAAGGATTTGTCCACCTGAGCTGAAATTGTCAGGATTTGCTGTTCCAAGTAAGTTTTGTGTTTTAAGCATAGAACGTTTCCATCCAAAGTATTTTGTCGAAGTTATGCATTGAAATGTATGCTGTATTTCCTCACGCCTATCAGATTTGACTGGTCATCATTTCATGTGTTTTTACCTTATCTCAAGTAAGCCCTGGCATTCCCCAACAGGTCGTAGATTTAATCAACCTGTGTCAGGTTAAAATACGGTTCAAGGGTACAAAAATATTTTTTACATAATCTTTGGACTTTAAGCTTTTTGAAAGTGCATACTTTGCCATGGTTTGGAATTAAATCTTAGCCACGAGAAAATTTTGAAAAATGGTGTGTTTTTAGGTGTATCCCCGTCTTAAAAAACCTAAATGTCTCCATTTTTTCTAAAAAGAAAATTAAAACTTTATTTGCTGGCAGAACAACACTTTGAAACCGACTTTCTACATTTATTCATTTATTTATTTTTTTAGTTCTGTTCTCCTTGATTCATTCTGTAGTAACTTTATGTAACTGGAGGCTACATAACTCATAAACTCATAAACTTCCCAGTTATTTAGCCTCCAGGCTCAATCATTGTTTTCATTTTTAGTATGTGTGTGTGTTTAGATATATAAAATTGTAAGTACAAAAGCGAATAAAGTTAATTGTTGTTGTTTGTTGTTCCAGAGAAAAATACGTAAAATTGGCCACTGCGGCTCGCGTTCTCCAGATTACGTAGAACTGGGTAAGAAATGTACCTTAAAAACGCACGTGCAGAACCATTGTTCTACTCATTAAACCTTTTGTTTGGTGACGTTCTCGTTGGCGTCACCATCGTGGTTTGCTGAAGCTCCGTCTTTAGTTTCCGCGGCTACGGAAACCTTACCTTGTACTTCAACTTTTGAGCAATTCACTGGCAAAAGCCCAAGCTTCATTTAATTCAAAATAAACATTTATTTTCCTTTTCCGTGTGAGTATGTATACCTCTCGTTCATCTGGGGCAAATGCCAGCAGTTGTCTGAGCACATCGGATGTCAAGTGAGAAGTCCCGGATGTTAGACATTGTACTACGCCTTCTGCCTCAAGTTTGTAATGCATCAAAATGATTGCTGAAAAAGATGGCGAAAGACAAGTTATGTTTGGAAAGTATTCTTACAAGAAGCTTGTTGAAGGAGACTAAACGCTTGCAGATATAAATGCTGCACACACAAACACTCTCACGATTCCTTGCTTCAACGAAGGTTTCACAGCGCGCAGATGCCATTGAAAGGACTTTAGCCAAATAGACAGCGCAATCTGAATACAATTCTTGATTTATCTAGTTTCCAGTTCTCTCGTAGGGGCAATACTTACAGATATTGAAAATCTTTTTCTCTGCCAACGCATTTTCTCTTTTGGCTTTTTTCCGTGATGTTCCTTTAGGAACAAAAAACGCATAGCGTATCAGTTATGACTTAAAAACAAGGCTTGTCCCAAATTATGCAAAATAGAAAAATGTTTCGAATTTCCTTTTTTACTACACATTACAGGCCGGAACTAAGTCTGACTCTCTCTCGTTCAGCGAGGATTCTCACCCCGGAATAGGTCGTTAATCCCTCGTCGTTACAGATTGTTTTTCCCTGAGGCAGCTCAAGGACTACGAGGGGAAGGATTAAAGTGCCTCGTTTGTTCATGTACTGATAAATGTCCCTATATGGCAAATGATTTTGGAATATATAAATCGATAGTAACCATCAGAAACGACTGGACTGTATATAAACGTTCAGGTTATCTGGCATTTTAAAACACAGGGTATTTTAGGATTACTATTGCAACAGCATTAGTTTTAATTTCGTTACATTTGATGTACCTGTGAATGGTCTGACTGAAAATTCCTTTATTATATCCTCTGAATCGAGAATACCCTCCAAAGGTAAATGTTTTCTAACCTGGTAAAATGTTGAATTAATAAAGAACAATACCAATTTATTGTTTCAGCTTACTTACTTGTTTTTCTCTAAATCGTATCTATAATAAAACTCATGATTGTGATTGGTTCTCAGCGCGCCTGTTTCACCCATAATCGGTGTCCAATCAAGCGGGTGTCCAATTACAGGTATCCAATTACAACTTTCTGTAATTGGATACCTATGCCATTCTCACGCCAATTACGCGCGCTTTAATGGCTTCCCTCTCGATGTTCCTACAGTTTTTAAAACTTATGGAAAGCGCTTATGACTTTTTCGCTCAAAAGAACCCAAATACTTTTTTAATTTCGAAATTCTTTAGAGATAAGATTAATTCGTAATCGGACCTCGTGTCGCACAATTCAGGAAGTAAGCGTGCTCGCAATTTCAATTCGGCCTCGCGCTTCGCCTTCGTCCGATTTGAAAATTACTTGCGCGATTACTCCCTGAGCATGAATTGTACTCCACTCGGTCTAACTACTATTTCTAAGCGTAATGATACCAGGTTTTGCGGGGCGTGTATTTCGGGTACCTTGCTTATATATTGTTTTACTTCTCCTTTCTCTAACAAGAGTGAGGTCAAAGAGTGGATCTCGAGATACTTGTTGGTACAAATGTTTGAGCGTTTAATTTGCGTCAATTAAAAGCAACGAACTCAAGTTGAAGGCTTTTTCGGTGAAAGTGTTCCTCCCAAAGCGGGTGAACAACATTCAGAGAAACTTGAGAAATATCAAAAATTATCAGAGTAAGACTACCTTTTTCCAAATCGTGTCCCTATTCACGACATCTGGGCTGAGCTGTTCCCAAGAAAGTTTTCTGCAATCCACCCCATGCCATCTGTGCCCGTTCATCGCATTTGGGGGAGGAGGGGGAGGTGCAGATGGCGGTGGAGGGGGTGGGGCAGGTGCAGGGGTTACAACTGGAACAAATGGCGGTCCGTGATGATTGTGCCAGTAGTCTGTGTAAAGATTGAAATCAAAAGCACTATTGTTTGTCTCGCGTGTAAAGTTAAGACCGCTGTTGTTACTATGCTATGTCAGTGTTCTTGTTACCATTAGCAGCGTAATGTCCTTCCTGTTGTCTTCGCCAATTTATATTTATAGACCCTATTCCGTCATCTATTCTTTAGACGCCAACTGACGCATAGGGTATCAACAAGATTCGAACATCTCTATCGGTCCTTGGCAAGCCATTCGGCTTGCTTCCGGTTAAGGTTTAGGACCTGAAGTTCTACCTCTGCAGTCCTTCTCCGGGTGGATTTGGACGGTCTCTCGTCCTTTTACTCTCTCTGGGTGTCTATGTGAGTGGTTTCTCTACGTTTAACAAGACCAATTCCCATGTGTCCCTGCTCTGACAGTTTGAAGAGCTCATTTTATGACCGAAACTAGCTAGGGATGTTCATGCAGGGGAATATCATTAGAAAGGGATTAATGTCATTTGCATTTGAAAAGACTCCTCTCGTTACCCTCAGTTGTAAGCCACGATCCAGTCTACTACCGAGTTGATACGAACACGGCCGATTGCATAGTGTTGTGTGAATACTTCATAATCGCCATTATTACCTGGATGTATGAGTGTGGAAATCCAAGCCAGCACAGCAAAACCTGTTTAAGAACAAAGTGGTAGCGTTTCTAAACAAAGAACATTTCTATCCGCGTTTTTTAAAAAATCCTGCTTGATGTGAAAAAAAAATTTCTTACCTGGAAACACCCAGATGTTAACGGCAAAGGTGACGCCATTGTTTGTGATAAAAGTAGCGGAAAATAACAGAATCACAACAGAAAAGGGCAGAATTAGTTTCCAGTTGCTAGAATAAAGCAAATCAGAATACAATCGGTTAGTGTGATTTTTGTTGTGATCAAAGAAAAAGGAAAGTTGTAACCAAACCATAACATAATTGCAGGAGTTGGGAAAACTCCATCAATGAAGTTACCATTTGAAAAAGTCCGAGGTGCTGTTGATAAAATTCCAGTTATTTGGCCTCGCATCTGAAAAATAAAACAATAAAATATGAGGACGATGGTGCTGTTGACAAGATTGAAAGTTTAAAACAGAAGCCATCTTTACCGAGCTTCAATTTTGAGAATACTCAGTTCCCTTAAAGGAGCTGTGTCACGGTTAACGGTTTGAAAAATTTAGCCTAAATTTTAAAAAAAATGTTGTTTGCAATCCGTGTCAATCTTCTCCATCCTTAACCATCCTTGTTCCTTTATGGCTTATTATTATCTCTTTAGTGCTTTCCTAACTTTCTTAAGCAGTATTTTCAGGTGTCCTTCAATTTAAAGGTAATTTTGTCGATGGTAGAAATAACTCAAAATATCGTGACCGACGTAGCCCCTTTAACGATAGAGAAGATAACTACTTGTTCGTTCTCTAGTCGGATCACTGCAGTCAATATTCTCATTGCGCTACGAAATTATGGGCTAATTATTATAGTCAATCCATTTTTTACATTCTTGACAAGCCGGTCTCAGTTGTATCAAGAGTTCAACATAAGATTAATTCACAAATGCAGGTTTAGTTGCTTTCAAAAGACAACATTGACATTCTTGTAGCTAGCTTTTCACTCAATTTCATTTTGTTTCAGCATTTTGTTTAATAACTACTTGTTTTATAAGTAACTGAACAATGATAAGTGACAACTCTTAATTTCTCAAAACTGATGGCAGAATTTGGCAGTTTACAGTTCTGTATCTATCTTTCATTAAAGTCTTCCACGAACACTTTAGAATGAATGGAGATCAAAGAAAATTTCTTAAGTAAATAAATCAATGAAAACTTGCCAGCAATCAAATCAATTTGGGATTTAGGGATTAAGATATCGCTATTTAAATGAATGCTTTGAATCATTTTGCAACGAAGTGTAAACGACATCATGAATAGCTTGCCGCAATATTCCTCGGCTGATAAAAACAAAAATGATTTCAACTACAGAAAATTGCCGCTTCTTTATCGTACTTCTGAGAGTTTCCTTACAGCTTTTCAGTCAAGTTGTATAACTCAATGTTGCAGATGTTTCAGTAAACCATCTTTGAACAGATCCCGATACCCCGCAAATATGTTCGAACTATGCCTGATACTGAAGGAATCCGAGAGTATTTTCTTTGCGACTAGTGTCAAAGATTTTACTTCTTCGGCAGTGCGTAGAAAGAAAAAGATAATTTCGATCACCTATCCACACAACTCTATCGGCTTCTTTAAAAATGAGCAGTTTTTTTACGTGAAGTAGTTACTTTTTAGATAAGTTGACATTGGATTAGTGTTTGCTCTTATCGCGCCACATCAATTAAAAATTTCAACTTTCACACTTTTTATGCACTTAAGTTGATCACCATTTCACCACTTTTTGAACTAAACTCAAATTTCTAATTTCGATACAAAGATTGCATATATTATATATCTTCCAAATTAATACAAGCTGGCGTTCTTTCACTAAAACACTTATTGTTTAACGTACTTGCCGAACTGCTCATAGCGTTATCACTATGCAGTGAGAATTAAGGTTATGAAGATTACTGTGAAAATGAGTAGAAAGTGTTGACAGTGTTAGCGCTGACCTTTTGGAGCGAGGTCTTTATCCTTGTCTGTTGTGATCATGCTAAAGACCCTTTTCGTAACTATTGCATGCTGCAAATCGATAACCAAGCTTCCAAGAACCCTTCATTTAGCTGGAAAACTCTGCACGAAGCGCCTGTTTCCCAGTGGCTTGGTGTGAGCTGAATACTCTAATGCCTTGTAATACGGCGGCTTTATGACGTCATAATTTGTTCTGACGTGTGTGACGTCAGTGGATTGAGCGCGCGAGCTTTCTGACTCTACGCGCCCCAGAATTTTACACACGCGCGCGCACTTCAGGCCCCGGTTGTTCAAAGGCTTGATAACACTATCCACCGGATAAATCGCTATCCAGCGAATAAGTGTTAACAAAACAAACCGCTATCCACTGGATAGCGATTTATCCGGTGGATAGCGTTATCCACCTTTCAAACAACCCGGGCCTGGATTATAGTGTGGCTAATGCGAACGGCTTAATAGCAATAGGATCTTGTTTTAGAATAATTTAAACGTGACCATTTTCACACTGTCATCTGACGTGACATCCCTGCAGGAATTTGTCCACCTCATATTAATCTGTGATTAGACACTTTTTTTCGGAACGGAAGAAGGTAAATATACATTTAGTTTTTTTTTTGACGTCCAAATGACGAAAAAAGTCGGGAGTCTTTATATTTCAAAATTTTCTGAAGGGGTGGGACTCAACCTCACTTGAATACCGTTGTCATGGTAACCTGGTTTGATGAGTACCTTCAATTTCAATTTCAGTTTGTTTCTTTTTTTGTCAATTTTTATTCATTTTAGTGCAGAACATTGAGATCGACGTTAACCGTTATAAATTTTTTTTCAGTTTTTTTTTTGTTAATCAATTTTTATTCATTTTAGTGCAGATCATTGAGATCGACGTTAACCGTTATAAAATTTTTTCGGCTAATGCTTGGGTCCTGGAGTCTTTCAGAGTAAAGTTCTTTAGATAATCCGTCTTTCCATATGGACTGTTTCCATTAATCAAGTATGACAGCTCACCCATGGATCAATTGCTCCGATGAACGCTGGTCTTTGTCAAGAAAGTTGCCTGAAACAGGTCCTGTGCGGGTCGACATGATCATTAGTACGTGACGATAGGAAATGTCGATAAAACACTGCTGCTAAATTACGTAATAATTTACACAACCATGATGGTTACTTGCACAAAATCAGAAGGCTAAAAATAGTTGTTCAACGGTCATCAACAGTCATATGATTATGGATTTTCGGTATTTTCGGTAGTTAACTCCACCTTAGTCTCCGCGCGGTACATTTTTTCTGATTGAACCCGTGATAAACAATTTGTTAACAAGCTTGAATCAGTTTTATTGGTATATCAAAGCTGGGAAGATCTTTTTTTCTGGCGTCAGAAAAAAACAGTTTGCAAATGACCTCTGTTATCTTATGGAGGGATCTTTTTAACAAACTGATAGCGTTTCTGATTTCCTTCTTATCAGAAATTGAGCGTCATTCACTTACTTGTGTGTAAAAGAATTCCTGCCAGAATGAAGAAGTCGAGGACAAAGTCTTCAGGAATATGATTTGAATGATTTGACTGAAACAGCGGGAAGTTATAGGTTTAGTCATCGATTCAAGGGACGTTAACAAAGTAAGAAAACGTGACGTCACTTGATTTGCCTTTACGTCATCCACTTCACCTAAAAGATTTAACCTACAGTTTCATAATTATCTCCGGTAGCGACACTAACGAAATAAAATGGAAATGCTAATATGTAATTTTAAGGCTCTTCATCTATTCATGTTGACTATTCAGCATTTCACCGCTTTGATTCGAGATAAATTGCTATCAGATAACCCGATGCAAAAAACAACCTGCATTTTTAAACAAATGGCTGAATTCAGGGGAGAACGAGTTATTTGATAAAATATATAAAAAAGAAACACGAAATCGTCAAAACAATTAACGGCCTGCTGTCCTTGAACTAAGAGGAACAAAGAGTTTGGTAGAAAGTTAAACAAAACTCTGAAACTTTGATTAAATGTCACTAAAATGACTTCTCGTCTAAGGCAAGAGACTGGAAGGGCAGAATTGAATGTCCGCACTAAACTGCATGCGGTAGGGATAGTTTCAATCGTGTGTTGTTAAGTTAATTATCATTCTTTAAATGTTCTTAATTCTTTTGCTCGTGCAGTTGAACCCAGCCGTGGAAGATCATCGGTTAAACAAACGTATCGAATCCATCAAACAACAAAGTTCTTAGATAAATATTTTGAAGAAAACACCTTTTGAAGTTTTGCATAACTTGACCATTGGAAGTACTGCAGTACCGTACTGGAGATCTGGGAACGAGGTAAGGAAATGCACTTTATTCTTTAATCAAGTCTGATTCGTTAAAAAATAAAAAAAAAAACTGTTTGCGTTACAGCGCCTTTAGTGACCTTACGCAATGACGACGCCACCTAGGTCGACGTCGTGCATGACTAAATTTACACTTATTGCGCATGCGTGCATAATTTACCTAATTATTTCCCGACGTCGCCAACGCGCGCCGTCGCCAAATTACATGGCAGTCGAAGGAAAGCTAGGGAAAGACGCTCAAACTGCTAAGAAAAGGTGAGCTTTCTAATGACATAATCCTTTTTGGGTGATTTAAGCGAGCTTTTGCAAAAATTGTCGTGATTTGATGATTAGCGTGTGTGTATTTACAGTGAATGTTGAGCAGTTTACCTATTGCTGTTGTTGTTTTTCATCGGTTTTCTTGGTCATTGACCAGTAAAGAAACAGTACTTGCTAAGATAATCAATGGAGCCCCAGATACTGCCGGATCTTACTATTATATTCGTTTGTTTCATTAACATCTTTGTACTCTTTTTGTAGTGGTGTGATGAAGTGGTCCGAGATGCACGACTTGTATCTTTGTCGCGAAGTTTTATTCATCAAACCGTACCAGTTTAAACCGGGGAGTACTTACAGTGGAAATGCTTGGACTAGCATCGCCAATGACTTATGTGCTGTTGAAGAAATATCTTTCACAGTGAATCAAAAATCGGTGAGGGATAGATATAGATTGCTGCTAGATAAGCACAAGAAAAAGATGAGAGCACAAGAGAGTGAGAGCGGCTCAACCACAGATGAGACCGAACTAGATCAACTCCTTCAGAATATACTCGAAGAAACAGATGAGGCATTAAGTACCTATGATAAAGAAACAAAAGAAAAACAGGACAAGGAATTGCTGGATCGAAAAAACGCAGAGGAAGTTCGCAAGAAAGCTTTGGAATCTCTGGGACAAACGCAAAAGCGGCGTGTGGAAGAAAACGATGATTGCCAAAGAAAAAAAAAGCCACGAAAAAATGGAAACGAAACCATGATGTATCTGCAAAACAAAGCAGAAAGAGAATTCGACTTGAGGAAAGAAGAGATGCAATTAAAGCGTCAAGAAATGGAATTTCAAAAAGAAATGCAGCTTGAAGCCATTCGGAAGCAAAATTCAACTACTCAGAATGTTGAAAAAATGTTTGAGCATTTTCAAACACAGCAGCTTAACTTGCAGCAGCAGCTGATGCAACAACAACAGCAATACCAGCAGATACAGATGAAACAAGCACAGCAACAACAACAAATGATGCAGCAGCAGTCACAACTTGTATTCACTCTGCTGGAGAAGATGTCTGCTAAGAACTAAGGTCCTAGCTTCTAGATATATTTTGAAATGTTCCATTGACCTGATCACTGTGAAGCCCACCTTTATTTTAGGGCAAGGCTCAGTTCAGTGCTTGAAAGTTTAATGTATTTTATACTTTGCCGTTGATGTTAACTAGAGTCAAGGCATTTCACTGTTTTGTGGGCAGACCTGTTGTTTATAAGCATTTATCAGGACTTGTTTGTTTGATGTGTGTTGTGACTGTAAATTATTTTCACAAGATCAGAAATAAGGAAGGTTCATTAATAAAATTATGTTATTAACAGTGATAACAAACCATGTCAATTCAACTTTGTGTGTGGGGGCATTGGTAGATTTCAAATTTTTAAATCTAATTCACAGAATATAAGGCTACGGTATTTAATCTGTATAAATCACCCTCCCTCACCTTTCCTTCGCATTCTGATTGTCATCCCATAACTGTACTTAACTCAAGATAGTGCACCACTTGAGGAAACATGTGCACACATACCATAAATGAAAGGGCTACTGCAACTTTTATTTTTGAGATACAGCGTGTTTGTAAAGGTTACACAACATATTGCATTCAGTTAAATTTTGAAACAAATGGCCTTTGTCTCAGCACATGATGTCAAAATCTGTACATTATCTAAAATTTTCCTGTACAATCACATAATTTCAGTTTCAGCTACACAATCACTAGGACTTACATTTTGTATCTTTTTGAACTTCAATTCTGCAACATATTTTTTTTTTATCTGCCAAATAAAATTATATCAAAAGTGAAGGATATTAAGATACAACAACATGATTTCTTGAATAGCTTACAATACAAAAAAAAAACAGAGAAAATTCAAGCCTAAACTCATTGCCTTTCATTTAGCATATGCAGGTTCTGCCTTGCTTCGGTAGCATATGTCTGGCCATCTGACTAACTTGATTAACTTGGCAAATATATGCCATTGCATATACTTGTTTATTTTTGAACCTACCAATTAGTCAACAATATTTTTTGATGGGTCATAGGTAACTTTGGATTTGCTAGAGGTTTGACTACACAAGGTCATACAAGTAAATATATATGCAAGAAACTTTATTTGGCTCAAATGGCCAAGAGTGTTAAATTCTTAAACTGCAGCCTGTAAGGTTCAGTTGGGCCAGCCCAGCTATGCTATTTACATTTTCATCATGAAAAGTAATCTTGCAGTGAGGGAGGGTCTAAGCTGAAATAACTGCCAGTGTTCGAAGAATATAAACAGGTGCGAGCATTTGTTAATAGGGCACAAACAATGTACATCTTGCCCACTGCACTTAGGCCAACTTTTAAGTTCTTCTTATAATCAAGAAAACTAAAGTAATTTATGATGTCCCCAAACACCCATTCTACACTGGTTCTAACTTTACTCATTGATAAATTAAAATCCTGCTGCAGTGGAGTTAGGTGTAATCCCCTAAAGGGTGCTTGTAGTTGTGGCCGCAAGGGATATGCCAGATCTCCGTAAATACACAATGGGTCTCCATGAGGTGAATGAGAATAAAGCTGTAACTGCGTTAAGAGATCAGAATCACGAAGCATACCACTATCGTGGCGTCGCCCTTCAACTGGACCAAATAGGTTTGCAATTAGACCGTTTGGAGCAACCACTGACTGAAACTTTATAGCATGCACTCTTTTGTGTCCGTTATATAAAAGCCTTTGCAAAGTCCCAGGTTTGCAAACAGGTCTGACTGTGCCATCTACGAAGCCCCAGCAGTTTGTGTAGGGAGCTCCAGCATTATGAATCACATCAGCATAGTTCTGAAGACTTGCAGGAGAAAGCCAGTTCTGTTGCAAACTTGTCAGGCGGTAGCTGTGATGGCTGTATACCAAATTCATCATTTCGGATGCAATCATACTAAGCTGTGGAACAGGTCTAGCAAACTTTGAGCACATATCACTGTATCTAATAGGGTAAGCAAATCGTTTTAACAAAACACAAAGTGCCTCAACTCCACGAACAACCAATCTGTTATAGCAGATTATCTCATCGGGTAATTGCATGACTTCTTTAAGCAGATATATGTCGTTTTTCCAAAAACGAAATTCAGCTTTGCATTCTTCATCGGTTAAGGAATCCAAGTCAAACGGCTCGTACTGCCAGTACGGGAAATCTGGGTTTTTCGAAGAATTCATTTCATTGAGGAAAATGAATTCTTCATCATCGATCAAGTTTTCATCAAAACTTAACAGAAGACAGTCTCTGGTATCTCGCAGTTTTGCCATTCAGAACAAGAACTCCGATTGTTGACTAGGATAATTTTTCTAAACTCCCGCCATTAAACTCCCGCCTCTGCCACTACGCATGACTACTTGCGTAAGTACCGCGAAATGCGACGCCGGCGATCAGAACGTCGACGGCGCCATTGGGCTCCCAGCGACGTCGACCTCGGCGACGTCCTCATTGCGTAAGGTCCCTTTTGTCTCAGATATGACGTGGGGTCAAGGGCAGCAATCAAAGAATGTTTACTTTCCTCAGAGCTGTTTTTCAAATTCTTCAAGTTAGCGCCAAAGTGACTCTTGAGAAAAATACCCAAGGTTCCCCTGGTACCTACAAAGATCCGATTACGTTTAGTAACTCACTGTTTTGTTGGCATTTTTACGCTTCCGATGTTTGTAAGGATGTTAAGAACGGCGGCGTCGATGGCCGAGTTTTAAAGATATGCAAATCCTGAAGTCGTCATGCTATTTGCATGAATTATTATAGCCTCACTGCTGAGAGGACATCACAGCGTAATTGAGAACGCAAGTGAATTGTTTTAGGTGATCTCGCGCTGCGCGAGAACTAAACAACAACGTCAGTTTGTTTTTTACCTTGGCCATTGGAGATGAATTCTTTAGTGGAAAATCGAAGTTAAAGTCTTCAACGAACGAAATATTGTCCTCGAGACAGTTTTGTAGCGGTTTTTGTCTGGGATTTCGTTGCTAACTCGACCAGCTTCGTGCGAGGTTCTGGTTGCCTGGTTTCAAATTTTGGCGTCGTCGACCTGGCTTGTCAATCCGCAAAATAGTCCTCGAAAACGTGTCCCGAATTGGACACGCTTTACATGTCATCAACTTACCCTGGATTTCAACAACAAGGATTCCAAGCCCAAAAATTCGTCATTGAAACGAAAAGTGTTCACAAAGACTTTGGAAGACAAGTTTTGTGGAAAGTTTTATACTGATGGTCACCCGGTTATTAACGGGATGATTTAGGAGATCAATTTTGTGATATTAATTGCCGACTTTGTGGTTGTAAAAAGACTCGTGTATACAAAAGAAGAGTGTTAAGTTTTAGCTTTACGTCTAGAGTTGTTACATCGACATGCGAACGAACGAGAACTGGCCCGAAGCTTTCGGTTTCACCGTCGGCGGAAAGGTGCCTGTGGTTATTTTGTCTGTCGACGAGAATTCCGTAGCACAGCGAGCAGGACTTCAGCCTGGCGATCAAATACTCGAAGTCAATGGGGAAAACGTCCAAGGTTTAAGCAAAGAAGAAATAATCTTATTAGCAAAACGTTCGCGAACAGTTCCACCTGCTCTTGCTGTAATTTCTCGAATTAGAACGTTCGATCTGCGTCGTCGAAGAGGTCGCTTTGGATTTTCGGTTCGCGGTAAAGGACCCGTGTTCATCGCAGATGTAGAGCAAGGAAGTCCCGCTCAAAATGTCGGCATTCGGCGCGGCGATCTTATCCTTCGGATAAATGGTGTTAACTTGAGACACATGAATGAAGATCAAGTCGGACAAATGATCGATACTTGCCGACCAACGATTTCTATAGTGCTAATCGCCGGAGCGGCCGACATTGGAATAACTGACAAACGAGGTGGAAAAAGTTCTTCCTCCAGGTACAAAAGAGCGAGAGATTTCTTCGTGCAGGTAAGTTTCATTATGATATTCTTCTTGTAGATTGTTATTTATTATTGATCAAAGTTCTTGTCTTTTGTGTAGATATCTTACACAAAAGTTTACATTTCGGTCATGAAATTAGTTTACTTTAATAAAGTAGTAAAATTTACAATACATGTAAGCTTATATCTTACTGCAATTTTCCTCTGAGCAAACCTTACTACTGAATGCTTATAAGAGATCGAGATAATTGTCATTTATGTTTTAATCAAGGGGGTTTTGGTAGGGAAACACATTATATAAATTTAATTATTGGGTAATTTTCAGATTTTTGGATTTGTACATAGCAATTAATTATATTTCTGCGTGCACTTGTGGCCGCTTTCTGAAATTTTCTTAAACCTGACCTTTAACAAATGGAATAGTCAATAGGTTAACGTTTTTAGAGCGTTCGGGGTATTAATTAACAGGTTAAAGTTTTTTGTTTGAAGAGAACATACCGTGAGTTAAGGGTTGTCAGTTTTTGCTTTTAGCAAAGTCAGACTGGGTTATCATAACGATTAGACTATAAACATACAGTCACACAATATCAGTATCACATTAAAAGTGTTTGATTTAAACTCTCAGAGAGCTTTTGAAGTAATATCAGTTCAATGCTTTAACAATAGGCCTTATCACGGTTTCCGACGTCATTTTGACGGGTAGGCAAAGCGGTCAGAAATTACAGTGTTTGTATGGGAATCCGATGGCAAAGAACTTTTTCCAAAATCGAATTTTACGCAATTTGTGAATCGCAATGTTAAAATATCAGGTGGAAGATTGTATTCACCAAGTTTGAAGGATGTAACTTAACTAGAAGACGCTCAGTTAATTTTTATAATTTAGCATACATTTGTCTGTAATTTTTTTTTCGGCGCCGCCGCGTCTTCCCAGCCAAATTTACAGACAAATGTATGGAAAATTATAAAAATTAACTGAGCGTCTTCTAGTTAAACTACAACCTTCAAACTTGGTGAATACAATCTTCCACCTGATATTTTAACATTGCGATTCACAATTTGTGTAAAATTCGATTTTGGAAAAAGTTATTTGCCATCGGATTCCCATACAAACACTGTAATTTCTGACCGCTTTGCCTACCCGTCAAAATGGCGTCGGAAACCGTGATAAGGCCTATTAGAAACTCAAAGCATTCATCTACTGGTTTATTAGCACAAAATGAAGGAGTACAATTTCTATTTGGAATGATGATCCTGGTTGGCTGGTGACAATTAATCTAGTTATGAATAAATTTGTCTGAGAGAAACCAGTATTGGCCTCTCTGAGGTGAACGAAAAAAGTTGACTGAAAATATTACATGTATGTTTGTATCATTTATCATTTAACTAAACAAAAAAAATGCTCGCAGTTTTAACAAATCCTTGATCATCTTTACTGATTGATCACTTTGATTAATTTGTTTCCTTTAAAGATGAATTATTATCTAGCTGGCAATGAAGCTGTCAAAAAGCAGCTCATCAAGGCCCTTAATCAGTATGCACGAGACAGGTCCATAGAGCAACTGGCACAGAGCCTGAAAGGAACCCTTCGGACCCCTGTAGAGAGAAAACTGTTGGGAGACATAAGGTGTATACCATTTTCGTGTCTTGATTTCAATGTTTTATTAAAATAAATAAACATGTTAATATGCATTGATAAAACAGGCTTCTCAGTCTGTAGTGTAGATGAAATGTAGCCTTAGAGATTCATGTCTTTCTCTACAAGAACGATTTAAATGTAACATGAAAAACACCCAACCTCTGAATCTTTACACTGTTTGCAACTGAATGAAGGAAAAGAAACAAATAAAGCACTGAAAGGATGTATATGTTGCAGGTCAAAATGAAATTCAGGTTAAAATGAAATTCCTTTGTTCTTCACCCTGATTATTCGTGGATCATGAATAATATTAGTGTTAGAGGACAAAGGAAATTGAGAATCAAACTAGGTTAAAATCATTTTAACCTGATTTTCATTTTGACCTGCAACATATATACAGTAACAGGTAGAATGATTACTTTAAGGACCCTAGTCAGCCTTTGCCATTTTCGATACCATCAAAATTATTGATATTGCTTGATAAAGTAAAATCTTATTGCTTTACAATAAGTTTTGTTCCTGAAAGTAATGTAATATATGTGTAATGAGGATCTTTAGGCTTCATTTCGACATACTCCGAATAAAATATAATAGCCAAAGTCTCGCATGTAAATGAAAACAAAGGTGTGGCAGACTATATAGGTCCCTTTAAATGTATTCTAATTGCACCTGCATGGAGTTGCAAACGATGCCAATACATAAACTCTCTATAGCTCTACTGCATTTTAATTTCATTTTATTATAAACTAATTAAGATACACATAGATCAGCCATGGATTTTATCAATAATTTTGAATGTTTCCATTTTTGCTGAGTTTCAATCATTTCTTATGTTTTGGCATTATCAGGAGTTTTATCCCCAAGAGTGAACAACCATTATTTGACATCCTTGTTGGAATGAATGGTGAGATAATGCATACCAAGAGGCAGCCAGCTGCTGATGAAGATTTTTTACCGGATTTTTCAAGTGCCTCTGACTTAGAATTCTCAGACTACAACGGCAGTAATGCTGCTGCTCTTGGCAGGTTTGGGTAAGTTTAGCAAGTATATAGGACTATCTCAATTTGTGAATCGCTTGCAGGAGGCAAGCACAGTGTTAAGTGGTTGGAGTACAGGGCTTGTAATCCAGAGGTCCCGGATTCAAATCCTCCTCTTGTCCACTGGATGCTTTGTTTATAGTCAACTGGTCCTTCTCCAACAGTGCTTTCAATAAGATTTCAAGTATGTGGCTAACTTAAAAACAGCACCCGCCGGAGTAATATGAAAAGTCCAGGAGAATTTCTCTCTAGAGAATTTTTAAAAGTTAAATATACATGTACCCGCCTGAGGTCCGGCGGGTGCCGTGTACTATTGAAAGCACTGTCCAACCAATTAGGATTTTTAACAATTTTCTGTGTATTTGTACTATTAATGTTTATTAATAATGCTTTTTAATACATAAACAAATAAAAACTTGTGATATAATTAATGTCCCATGTTTTGGTGACCTTATGATGGCATATATTATCAAGGAATAAATAAATGAGAGCAAGGTCAAAAGAGGAAAGGTCATCGGAATTCCGGGACATTATATCGTCTGGTTTTACTTGCTCATGCATTTGCAATCTTTATTTGATTATTTAAGGGTCAACACATCGTGATCCAATTGAACATCAGTAATTTTGTTTAACCTGTAAAGTTTTCTTTTATATACATGTGTATATATTTTTTATTGTGTTTTTAAGAATTGTGATGTTTCCAAAATAATGGCTACTCAAGACTTGTACACTTATACAGTCATCTCACTAAGGTTTAAAATTCTGTGTTAATAATTTCTTTCAGTACTTGGTCACTTGGAACAAGTAATCAAAACAGAGGTGGAACAAGACAGCCAAAACAATCGAGGACTGCTGGACCTCCGAGGCAAGTACACCATAGATTTTGTCTGAGAACTACATTTATGAGTTACATTCTGTACACCTGTAGATATTGTAAATGGAAAGGAAGTACTGTCTGTTGCAATTACATGTACTGGAGGGAGGTGGTTACTCCCATAAATTTTGGATAGGTGTGTGCCATGAAGGGTCTTACACCCTTACCCTATTAAAAGATGAAGAATATGTTATTACGCCAAAGTGTAAGAAAAATTCAGGCCTCAGGACTTTTCATTCCAGTACTGCAACTCATCTGTGGAATGGAATTGAACCATCTGCTTGAGAAATGGAAATCCAAAGAAAAAAGACATTAGAAAACCTTGTTAATGAACATCTTAATATTAACTACACATATTGATTAATTTATTAATAATAATATTAATAGTAATTAGTTTAGGTTTACACTCTGGTTTTAGATTAGTGTAGGGAGAGCCATAACATGTATGTAAACTACGTAGTCATCAGTAATCAATGTTACCCTCATAAAATAAAGTGTTCTAGTATTATTAGTAATTATAGTAATTGGACCTCCTGTCGTACAATTCAGGGAGTAATCGAGCGAGTAATTTCAAAATCGGACGAGCGCGAAGCGCGAGGCCGATTTGAAATTACGAGCACGATTACTCCCTGAATTGTACGACAGGAGGTCCAATTACTAATTAATCATATCTATAACAAATTTCGAAATTAAAAATGTCTTTTGAGAACTTCTTTTGAGCGAAAACGTCTGTAGCGCTTTTCCTAAGTTTTGAAAACTGTAGAAAACTTTGCTAAGGAAACCATTAAAGCACAAGTAATTGACGTGAAAATCACGTGGGTATACAGGTGTCCGATTACAAAAAGTTCAAATTGGACACCTGTAATTGGACACCCACGTACGCGTGATCACGCGCCGATTACATGGCAAATAGGCGCGCGAAGTTATAATCGTATCAATAACAAAATTCTCGATCGTGATTGGTTCTTGGCGCGCCTATTTGGCACGTAATCGGCGCATGATCACATGGGTGTCCAATTACAGGTGTCCGATTTGAACTTTTTGTAATCGGACACCTGTAATTGGATACCCACGTGATTTTCACGTCAATTATTCGCGCTTCGTGTCGTACAATTCAGGGAGTAATCGTGCTCATAATTTTAAATCGGCCTCGCGCTTTGCGCTCGTCCGATTTTGAAATTACTCGCTCGATTACTCCCTGAATTGTTCTTCAATCAGTCCAATTACTATTACTTACTATTATTATTATTATTATTATTATTATTATTATTGTCATTTTTATTAAAACAAAAACTAACATCAGGAACCTCAAAAATCATACCCTATCCCATGGCACATATTGAAAACTTGCTAAAAGTTACTAACTTTAAGTTAATTTATTATATGGTACTAAAATCTCAAGAGGGTGTAATAATACTCCTGCTTTTTGAATTGCTGGCTTGCTCAGAATGACAATTGAATTTAGCTGTCTAGCAATATTACAATTGGACATTATATCTGGCCACTAGGTACACTAGGTAACTTACATATTTTGACCATTTCACAATACCACTTCTAATACTTGGTATTCTGGAATGAACCTTTTCTTATAGGACTGTACAGGTGAGACGAGAAGGACCTGGGGCAGGGTTTGGTTTTACACTCAGTGGGAGTTCACCAGTGTTCATCAAAACTGTTGATAGAGGCAAGCCCAAGCTTATTATTTTATATAATTATATAAAAAACTAGTTGTAGTTAAAGGCAATCTCGGAAAGATGTTTGTATCTTTCAAAATCTAGACAAGCTCCTGGAGAGATCTTTGCAATCTCGGCAAGATCTCTCCAAACTCGGTGAGACATAGAAAATCTTACCTTGAGCTTACCAAGATTTGAGAAACCCACAAGCATGATATGGTGAGTTCCCTGCAATCTCACTGCAATCTTGTCAAAATTCAGAAAATCACAAACAATGACAAGATCATCAATCTCGGCGAGATCTCAGTAAAAGTTAATGGACAGGATGGTATCAAGAAAGGCTTGATTGTGTACTGAAAAAATTCAGTTGACTCATGGGATATTCCATGGTATACAACTGAAACGCGTTGCATGGCTTGTATGTAATTAATACAAAGAGGGAACTGAGTGGTGTTTGCATCTCTTGAACTTAGGAGGAGCAGCGTCCCATGCTGGGATCAAGGCTGGTGATCATATACTAGAAATAAACGGATTAAATGTCAGGTGAGACAAACTTTATCATGCTAAGTTTGTGTTTTTAAATTGATTTCTTAACGAATGAAAATGCAGAAATATGCAGGAGCCAAGAACAAAGAAAATAGTCATTTTTAAGACATAATCTATTAATGTAACAAATTGATGTCAGTTTTTCATGCATCTGTCCTGTTATTCATTATGAATTTCACCATAACATTGTCAACCCCCTTGGACCCTTGAAAATTGATAAATGCCCCTGGCGTTTAAAACATAATTTACGGTAATTCAGGCTAGCACACAATGTCTCCATTGAAGATTTGTTTATTTTCAATTCAGGGGAAAGTCCCACCTTCATGTTGTACAGCTTTTGAAGGGAAGTGGCTCGCAGCCAACCCTATTGGTTCAGTGGCGTCCCACAAGTGCATTGAAACCTCAGTCATCGATGTCATCACTTCCATCGTCTAGCAAGTCTTCTCAGCTGTCTGTCACATTTGAGAATGAACGGCCGGCAACTGTGTCAAGGTGTTCATCTATGGCATCAAAAGCTCTGTCATTCAGAAGTGATTTGTTTATGAATGGAGCAGGGTACAACAAGAATGACCTTCGATCCCTTTCCAGGCAATTTAAAATCCAGGTACAATATACTGTCTGTGTTCAGATTAATGTAGACATTTAAGATACCTTTGAGATGCATTAATCATATGAATAAGTCTGTGTTTGCGGACACAATCAGAGTCATAAGAGGAACAAGTTAGTGTGCCAAATTTTCATGTCAAAGCCTTCTCAATCCCTACCAGTAGGTTAACAACTCTTACATGTACACATACATGAACACTGTACATACTACAGCTTCCAAATCACAAACCACAGTGTCCTAGTAAATAATGTGCAGTTCTAGAAAATATCAGTACTCCACCCACAAAAGGGATTGGAATATCCTGGGGGTGGGGGTGGAGTTCTGTAACACCCAAAAATTTAAAGAAATGTATGAAGCTTAAGAGTGTGTCCATGAGAAAACCAGGCAGGAGGTGATACAGTTCAAATCACCGATTTTGCTCAAACTTGGCCTAAATGTTGGGTTTGGTGAGTAAATGATTATGGCAAAAACTTAGGTTAAAATATTATATCCCCTTCAAGTTAGGGGGACTACCTCCAAAAATGGCCCTTTGTCACTAATTTATGCATATTTAATTAGCTGTCTTTGATTTAGGATTTCTATAACAAGAAAGGCCGTGTGAAAATGAAATAAACTGGATCATGTTCTACTATTATTAGTCTCAAAGCACAGATATTCATTTGAACCAGACAACTTGATTTCACTCTGCGGCTCCATCCTAAGTAAGGTGCATATTTTGTAGTGTTGTGAATAGCCTTTAATTAATGGCCAATATCTTCACTGGGCAACAGCAAATATGCATTATTATAACATGGATAGTGAGAGCAATCACTAAAGTTCTCAAAAAAGCCATAAAATGTTTGGGGACCTCAACATTTTTTATGTGCTGGCATACTGTTTAAATAGGACTTCACGAATTTTGGCCACTTTATGAAAATTCACTAAAACACAAAAACCATTTTTCTGTCTTAACCTAACACGAAACTAGCAAGAAATATCTACCTTAGTATTTTCCTATCAATATGCAGTATAAATTCGGCGAAAAAGAGCACTTGAGACTGAAGTACATTTTTGACATTCTCTCGATATCGAAAAAATGCGGAAGAAGAAGATTCAACGCATAAGTTCCCTCAACTTGGGTTTTCAGGCGTAAAATAAAATTGAAACAAGAAACACCTACTACATGTACATACAGCGATTACACATGTCACTTGGACGCGATTTTGCGCTCTCTTTGATTCTTGGATTGAAGAAATGTCCATGCAGTTTTGTGCCATCTGTTTCGTTGCTTCGACCCGAAGTTTAAAGAGAATATCCATTGCCATCCCGCCTTCATCAGAGATATCAACAGCTGTCGAAAAGGCTACTCAAAAGGCCGTTTAAAATCCAGGGAGAGTGATCACTTTAACATACAGTTTGCTTTTTAAATCCCATCACAGAACACTCCGCCAGGTCCACTTAGACATTGAAAACTCAGCGGTTACGCCTTGTAATCCGATAACTACGTCATGTATGGTTTCACGAATTGTACCGCTTAATATCGACAAAGATGGCGGAATGTTTTGTGGTGTGTTTTGTAAGAAATTTGTATCCTATAACACTCACAGCAGTGATAGCTCTTCCTGGATTTTTAACGACCTTGTGAGTAGCTGTTTCGACAAACGTTGATATCTCTGATGACGAAAGCGGGATGGCAAAGGACATTCTCTTTAAACCTCGGGTCGAAGCAACCGTCGCCGAAACAGATGCAACAAAACTGGACATTTCGCGGTCCAAGAATCAGCGAGAGTCACAAAAATTGCATCCAAGTGACATGTATGTAGTAGGTATTTCATGTTTCCATTGTACTTTACGCCTGAAAACCTAAGTGTAAGGAGCTTCTACGTTGAATCTTCTTCTGCCGCGTTTTATCGATAACCGTGAGAGGTAGCTCTGAAAATATTTGACAGAAATGTCTCAAGTGCTTCTTTTCGCCGAATTTATACTGGATATTGATAGGAAAATACTTAGGTAGATATTTCTTGTTGATTTCAAGTTAGGTTAACACAAAAAATAGCTTCCGTGTTCTAGTGAATGTCCATTAAATGGCCAAAAATCGTGAAATCCTATGTAAAGAGTATGCCAGCACAGAAAAAATGTTGAGGTCCCCAAACATTTTATGGCTCTTTTGAGAACTTTAGTGATTGCTCTCACTATCCATGTTAGAATAATGCGTATTTGCTGTTGCCCAGTGCAGATATTGGCCATTAATTAAAGGCTATTCACAACACTACAAAATATGCACCTTACTTAAGATGGAGCCACAGAGAGAAATCGAATTGTCTGGTTCAAATGAATATCTGTGCTTTGAGACTAATAATAGTAGAACATGATCCAGTGGATTTCATTTTCACATGGCCTTTTTTGTTGTAGAAGTGCTAAATCAAAGACAGCTAATTAAATATGCATAAATTAGTGGCAAAGGGCCATTATTGGAGGGGTCCCCCTAACTTGAAGGGAATAAAATATTTTAACCTAAGTTCTTGGCATAATCATTTGCTCACCAAACCCAACATTCATGCCAAGTTTGAGCAAAATTGGTGATTTGAGCTGTATCACCTCCTGCCTGGTTCTGCCTGGTTTTCTCATGGACACACTCTTAATTGGAATTTCCAGAGGGGTTCCGGGGGAGGGGGGGAGGTCTATTCCAGTGGGGTGGTATGGATATGTTGTAAAAATAATGATCTTAGGTTAAAATGTTTTCAAACTAGCTTGATTTGTACTTTTCTTTGTTTTAGGATCATGGTAACAAATATGGAACAAAAGAAAATCGAAACTAAACTAGTTTGAAATCATTTTGACCTAAGATTCATTTCAAACAACAACAGATATTTTCGGGAACTGCATGATGATATTGTCAGATATAAATGGAGGTACATGTATATTTGCAGATTGCAATTCAGTATGCATCCAAAACCTAACTACAAATTTCAGTTTTGACGTTTATTTTATTGACAGATGAGTCAGCTTCTCACACGCGGTGAACAACTTGTCGTCAAACAAAGCCTTAATCAATACAGTAAAGACAGAAATGTACAAAGACTCATTGCAGCCTTGGAGCCTGTTCTGGATGACGGAGCTAAGCTGCAGATGCTACACTACTTGAGTGAGCTTCTACCTGAAGCAGAACAGCAAGCATTTGACAGGGCAGCTGCAAGAATGATCTCAAGGAAAATGGACAGTATGTAACGAGTGTCTAGTTAATACAATTTCTTTTCCTTACCGTCGTGACTCTGTGGGGGAGCATGCATAGAGCCTCTTGTATGACTCTTCACTGGGCTCCTTTGAGCATGGGTTTTTTTGTTTCAACTATATTTCAAGTATACTGTGACTCCATGACTGCTAAGGCTGGCCCCTCTTCATAAAACCTTGGGGATTCCATTCTAAGGCAGTCCTAGTGATGTTGTGTTTAGTTTACCTAATACACTATATGATCTTAATATGAATACCTCTCTAGATGAATCGCAATCTGATAACATCACTCAAGACATGTTGATTGTTTTTGTTCTAGCTGGTGTTGTTTCTAGTCTGGACACCAATAATGAGGAAGTTGTTGATGTACTGTACCGAGTGCAGGCCATGCGGCTTGCTGATGCACCGAGGCCTCGTAATACCACTCCGGGAAGAGGTAAGTCCAATGCTTGAATTAGCTCTTATGAACCGAGCTGGAGGTCTGTATGGGAGAATCTTGACCAAGGTTGTGAGTACAGGCCGAACTCTGTGAGGACTTTACACAAGACTGAGGTCAAGATTCATCCATACAGACCAACATAACTAAGCTCAGTTAATAAGATGTTTATTACATGGCACAAACAAATTAAAAACAATGTAATTCATTTAATGTAACTGGTTTGTACTAACTGACATTTTGCTTGCTTATGGCGATGAGCTGAATTTAATTCTGCCAAAGTTTGCTGATCCTCTTTACTTTTTTTCTCATCAGACTTTTTGACACTGCCATAAATAAATATTGTTAGATGAAAATAGCCAATGATTTTGCATTTTAGTTTGCAACTTTTTAACTGCAAACATTACCGGCCTAGATGCCAGTCTAGATGGGAAAATCTAGACCATTAATATCAATTTCAGCCAATCAAGTTCATGAATTTGGTAGTTCCAGTCATTCTGAGACAGAGTCATATAATAAATGTAAATTCTTGACTGCAATACACAGCTACCTGGTGCATATAATTAAAGATTTCATTGTGTAGTTCCAGAAACTATCCATACCCCCTATGGAAGGGATTTTTCCCCCTCCCACCCCTCTGGATATTTCAATAAGCTTCATACACTTTAAATTTTTAGTCTTATAGAACCCCCCACCCCCAGGAAATTCCAATCCCTTCTGTGAAGGGGGAGGGAGTATGGATATTTTCTGGAACTGAGCATAAGGCCGTGCATGGCCAAACATGAGACAAAAAATTTGAGTGACTTTGGAGTCCAAACATAAGCTTAGAAGAAATAGATTTAGAGATGGAAATTTTGAACCCGTTGTGTTTCTCTTAAGACTCAGCATGCTCGGATAAGCTGTTATAATAGGAATGTTGGCACAGGAGATTGAGCCAGTCACTGATTTTCCTTTTTCAGTCCATTGCCAGTCTCTTTAAGAACAATGTTCCGACAATGTAAGGAGAAAATAACAGAATGCGAGTAATGTTTTGAGGGGGAAAGGAATTAATTGATTTTCTAAAATCTTTAGCCCAGTTACACTTCATCACAGGATTAAAATAATCTACACTGTAGGATAAGTCATAAATTTGAATTTATTTTATTTTGTTTTTCTTGTGGATTGTTTGGTGCATATTTGTAGATGAACTGATCCCTTGGTTTTCTTTATTATACCTAAATGTAGTATCATATGAGGAATCATATGATAACTGGCCTTCATCAGGAGCTGTCAGGGGTCGCATAAGCCCAGTGTTTGGTTATGGTATGTGTTACATGTTCCAATAATTATTGCTGTTTTTTACCTTCACTGTCTAATTCTCATGTTTCTTGTTCTAACTTTTGATCATTTTTTTGCTGCAATCCATAGAGACTAGGCCATGAAGTGGAAGTAACTTGGCTGTTATTTTGTCTGTAGGTTCAGACCTGGATACAGTTCCCGTGCGTGACACGAGATCCAGAAATGGTACCCCTGATTCTGGATGGGATGATGACGAGGACGATCTTGATCTTGCAGGACTCGGTAAGACTCAGAGTCAAAGATCCTGGTTGCTCTTGACGAGAGCACATTATGAGCGGCAAATATTTCCAATGGTCCAGCTGCCATTGCCATGCCATTGGAGTGATTGGACATGGGGTGGGGTGCACTCTAGAGTGGGTGGAGTCTTGTGAATTTCCAAGAATTAAAATGCTGTTTAAAAATAGAAGAACCGTAGCCAGGGTAAAGCATATGAAAAATTTATAAAACGCTCACTGGCTAAAAAGACTTAAAACTTTCGAGCTTTCGTCTGTCAGGCTACAGCCTTCAATGGATAAAAATGGAAAAAATGACAACTACATTATTTACAAAAATAGGTGGGACTATAAAATGAATATATTAAAAAAGGGAAAAAATGTGTATAAAATACTGTTCTCAACACTGTTTGGGGCAGTCTGAATGGATATAGAAAACAAAGGAAATGATTACAGTGTACCTGCCATATTTTCTATTTCTTCTTAGCTATGTTTATTTTGCTCAATGAACAGAAGAGCTGGCGGATGCCTTATTGGCCGATGAAATCAGGAAGTCTAGTGTAACGAGTATTCAGACTCAAGCGCAGGTCCATCACAGCCCTGTAGCAGCATCCTCATCTGGGACACAGGCCTTCGCTGGTACAGACATGGTCACTTCAACCCCACGCTCAGTGAGTGGGGATAGTGGTATTGGAGATGGTTCTGTGGAAGGGTCAGGAGTCTCTGTGGAGAAGATTCAGCATCAGCTGGCGATCACTACGCAGGAGTTGATGGAGACTAAAGAGGCTTTA
Source organism: Micromussa lordhowensis (assembly GCA_964020085.1). NCBI lineage: Eukaryota > Metazoa > Cnidaria > Anthozoa > Scleractinia > Lobophylliidae > Micromussa > Micromussa lordhowensis. The sequence goes on from OZ026605.1 coordinate 23,431,373, forward strand.
GATAAGAGCGAGAAAATGATATCAGAAATGAAAGAGATTGGAGGTAGGGTGTACATTGGATAAACAGTTTGTATAGCTATTGACAATACTACCAATACTGATATTTCTGGCTTAATCTCGTTTTGGTTTTCATTTTATCGTTTAGCTTGTGCAAACATATCTTTCTCGCTAAATTCTGTCTTTGTTAGAGAGGTTCTTACCCCCGAAAGGCCATACTCAGTGACTTAAGTCTTCAAGTATTTGTTCAGGTTTTCTGGCTGGCTTCTCTTGTACGCAAAAATTCAACACCAATTAACCGCAGCAAACAACATTTTTTTCTTTCAAGACCGTGGTAGTGAACCAAGCTCACCAAACGAGACCGAGAACCCATTAGACGCTGCAGTAAAAGCACGCCGAAAGGACAAAGACGAAGAGAAAGAAACTGGAGGTACATGAAATGTTTAATACAGACTATTACGAATTATCTTGTCAGATGGAACTTATTCTGATGTTTCTTCTTTCCCCAGAGAACGAAGCAAGCACAAGTGCCGCCCCTCCACCGCCACCTCCCCCCATGGGAGCACCACCTCCCCCACCTCCGCCTCCACCACCCCCTCCCCCTCCGGTAGCTCCGCCCCCTATTGGCGGTCATGGAAACCTCGGCGCACAGATGCAGCTGAAGAGAGTAAACTGGGAAAAACTGAGTATAGCTGGGCTGGAAGATACAGTCTGGGGACAGGTATGGTCTCTTTACACACACAGTTTGAATACAATTTGCCGTTTACATTGTCCCGCATTTTGTAAGGCCTAGCTCACACTAGCGACATAACGACATAACGACATATTCGCTTAAGCCTAGTTCCCACTAGCGACATAACGATCATAATCATAATCATAAGCACGAACATAACGTTGTTATGTAGCTTATGTCTTAGTGGGAACGTCTAGAAACATATTCATAGGCGCCCTTATGATCAACATAATCATAATCATAAGAAAATGATCGACTATTTTCTTATGATTATGATTATGTCTGTGACTATGACTATGTTGCTTTTCTTTGTAGTGGGAACGCAAAAATCATAACGACATAATAAGAAACATAATGACGCAACGGGGTCATTGTATTTTTGGCCAATGAAAGTCTAGGTCCAGTACTTTCGGAATAGCCTTCTTTACGTTTTTAGCGCGGACGTTCTCACTAGAACATAAGAAGCTTATGTTTATGTTTAGGATTATGATTATGCTTATGATCCTTATGTCGCTAGTGGGAACTAAGCTTTATTATGTCCCAATGTGAACATCGACAGAGAAGTATAAGAAAAAGATCATTTTTCCTTATGTCCTTATGTTCATGCTGTTATGTTGCTATTATGTCAGTATTTTCACACAGCCAACATAACATCATAAATATAATGACATAGGAAGGATGTTATGTCGTTATGTTAATGTCGTTGTGTCGTTATGTCGCTAGAGTGAACTAGGCATTAGAGATTGAAGCGTTGCGTACGAGACATCTGTTGCGAGAATAATAAAACATTCTGCAAGCTGAGTCGCATTATCTGTGCTGACCAAATTTACGTCTAAAAGAAACTTCAAATTTCTAGTCTAACAAGATAAAGAAAGACGAAAGAGGTAATACTGAGCCAAGAGGGAGAAAGGATGTTGAACTTCGAGAAAGATTGACCAAGATTGTGAATAACGAACTTGATAAATTTGCTTCACAGTTGAACAACCTGGCTTCGTTGTATCCCAGCCGAAGTTTGCTGTTACGCGTCCTTAGCTTCCCGCCTTCAAGTACTGTACATTGCTGTGAAGTGAACTGCCTCCTCCATACTGTAACATTCTAACTCCTCAGTGCTTGTCTTTGTGAAATAACTTAAGCTTTACTTTGTCTGTTTTCAGTTGCGGCAAAACGAACCATCAGGAGAAGTTATTGAGTTCATTCAACTCGAGCAAAGTTTCAGTGCTATACAGAAGGCATCGAGTGAGTGTGTGGTTTTCCTCGATATTATTTTCAAATTAGCAAATTAGCAACTCAAACATTCTGCATTTCAAGTGATTGCTTTATTTTGATTTCTTTTGTCAAGGTAAAGAAGAAAAGAAGCCCGAGAAACCAGCAGTGATGAATCCCAAGAAATCTTACAACATAGGTGAGTAACAAGCCTTATTAAAGCTCTCAGTTACTACGCGCGCTTTGATTGGTCAAATTAGCAGGCCGTATTCTACTTAACAATTAGACTGCGAGCCCGAGTTTTCTACGAGCAGATAGTCAACGAGGCGCAGCCGAGTTGACTATCGCTCGTAGAAAACGAGGGCGAGTAGTCTAATTGTTTTAGTATAAATTTACCGTAGTCTCATTGCATAAAAAGAAAAAAAAGTCAAGTATCGCGTACAAAAGAACTGTTTTATTATGTTACATCAGGTTCAAACGTGACGCGCGATGTGCACTGATGCGTAACTGTTGACTATCAGCAGATAGGGAACTTAAGCAAACCACGACGGCAACGGCAACGAGAACGCCACAAAACAAAGGTTTAATGAGCAGAACAATAGGTGTGCACGTGCGTTTTAATCCTTTGTACATTTCTTAGCCGTCCTCTGCAAAACAACAACGTGAAATGACCAAGTTCTGGGTATTTTGGAGAACGTGAGCGACGGCGGCTTATTTTTCGTATTTTCGTTTGGAATTGAACGCTGGCATTACATATTAAGCTTGGGCAAGTTCTGAGACCGATAGACGCACTGAAAAGATCTAGCCATCTGCGAAATTCGACGGTAAAATATAAGTTGATTTTTTTTAGGCGTCGTCCTTGGCGTCGCCGTCGTCTTTGCTTAAGGTCCCTAATATGACCCGTACGGCCCCGCGAGCAATTTCCTTGGAAAATTATAAGAAAAAATTCCCGTATGAGGGCCGTACGCGTCAAAGTGATAGAGCCGGAAAAACGCGTACGGCCCTACTAGAAATGCGTACGGCCCCGGCAAAAACAATGCGAAACAATTTTGTTGCTAAAAAGTGTTTCCTTGAAAATGAGTGAAAGCGAACATTCCGACAGTGAGTTCTATTATCCCGGTGATACGGTGGCCCAGAAGGGACATCGCTTCCTAACAAAAATGTAACTATTTCTTTAAAATTATGCCATCCGTCTTTGAAAAATGTAGTGGTGTTCTGTGTAAATCTAACTGTTCTGTGCAAAAATGAAAGATCGTTCCTTAAAAATCTGCGATCGTTCCGTGGACTGTAGAAACAATCACTTGATCGTCCTAATAAAAAGGTGTGCCCGTTCCCGACGGTAGAAATGAAGCTCTTCTGTAGAAACAATCACGACCTTCTTCTCTCAAAGAGAGAGCGACCCTTCCGTAGAAATCGAGCGCTTCCGTAGAAAGTTCAAACTGATGCGCACGCATTTACCAAGGAGGGTACTGGGTGCTAGCTCGCCTTCGCCTGACTGTTTAGGCTGCACCCTCCTTTTCGTTATCGGCGATGAGTTTTTGCCAAGCCTGTGACACTTGAAAATGCAAAGTACTGTCACAATTGTGGAGCGGTAGCAGACTCATTTCAAAATGGTAAACCTAAAAAACGTCGCTTTCAATCATTAAAGTGCATTTTGTGCACCTTGTTTGACGGTGTATTTAATTGTTTGTCCACTCTGTTTCATAGACCCCGAAAGGGAGATTATTGAACACTATTTTCACCTTGGATACAAATATGATGTTATTGTCAGCTTTATGAGAAGCAGGCATGCATGGATGTGCGAACACTCAAACGTAGGCTTGCGATGCACAAAATTATCCAAAAACGAAAGTTGGAGAAATGAAGAAGTAGTAAAGAACCTCATAAAAGAAGAAATGCGAGCGTCTGGTTGCCTGGCAGGTTACAGGAAAATGTGGCATTTACTTAAAATAAAGTATAATGTACATGTCCCGAGGAACATGGTTGCAAAACTCTCACACGATCTCGATCCCGAGGCAAGCAGTTTGAGGAAGAAAAAAAAGCTTAAACGACGTCATTATCTATCCCATGGGCCAAATCAATGCTGAGAAGGGTGGCAGCATCTGAATTGGTGTTTAGTAGAACAGGGATTGTCCTTCCTTTAACTTTTTTTAACTGTTTTGAATCCGCAGTACCACTCACGAGGCCAACTTGTACTTGCGGGCTACGTCATTTGATGAGCTTTTCTGGGGTGCACGTGGTCATTTGGCATGCGCATTTGCCTTTTTAAATTTTGATCTTCTCTCCTCTTCTTTTCATGCTTGTCCAATACTGTCGAACAGATACGACCCGTGAATGGCTTGACACGACTCGTACAACCCGTACGACCCGTACAGGTCATGAAACAATGGTTTACGGGTCGTACAGGTCGCGGAAATATCCTGTCGAACAGACAATGGTGACCTGCATATCATTAGTTAGACAGCACTTTAACCAGGACAGCACGACCCGTACGACCCGTACGGGTCGTGAAACAATGGTTCACGAGTCGTACAGGTCGCGGAAATATCCTGTCGAACAGACAATGGTGACCTGCATATCATTAGTAAGACAGCACTTCAACCAGGACAGCACGACCCGTACGACCCGTACGGGTCGTGAAACAATGGTTCACGAGTCGTACAATTGGTGAACTGCATAGATATTTACATATTTACATACCAATGATAAACAATTCTGTCGAACTCATACGACCCGTGAATGGCTCGAGAAACAAACATGCTAAGGACAATGCATGCCCCAAAGGGCAAAACACGATGAATATTCCTCGTTCTCAAAGCGTGAGAAAGGAATAGCGCTATACATATACAGTCCTTTCCGGAGTCCTATTATTCAAAGTGCAAAACACGGTATATATTCTTCATTCTCAAAGCATGAGAACCCAGCAACGCTGTATATTCCCTAGAACACAGTGAATATGCTTCGTTTTCAAAAGCGCAAAACTCGGTAAATATTCTTCGTTCAACCCAGCAGCGCTGTATATTCCCTAGAGCACCGAACACAGTGAATATGCTTCGTTCTCAAAGCGTGATCTCGAGAGCACTACATACAGTATACATTCGGAGTCATAAAACGCTATGAATATTCGCCGTTCGCATAGCGTGGGGACTTTGGCTGTACTAGTATTCCCTAGAGCACCGAACACAGTGAATATGCTTCGTTCTCAAAGCGTTAGAGCGAGAGCTCAAGAGTACTACAGACAGTATATTCGTACTCTTCGGAGTCATAAAAGACTAGCAAAACACAGTATATACGTACTCTTCGGAGTCATAAAACAGTAGCAAAACACGATGAATATTCCTCGTTCTCAAAGCGTGAGAAAGGGATAGCGCTATACATATACAGTGCTTTTCAGAGTCCTATTATTCAAAGCGCAAAACACGGTAAATATTCTTCGTTCTCAAAGCATAAGAACCCAGCAGCGCTGTATATTCGGCATATCTCAAAGCCGAAGGCGTTAAATTTTTTGTTACTTGAAGATTGGATCTAAAGTGCGCTATATGCAGCGTACACTCTCTCGAGTCCTTGACCGGGAGTACCAGTGTGGCTTATCTCTCTCTGGACCAGCTGTCGACCAGCGGTTTGTTGTAGTTTTCATTGCGCCAGTCGCATAGCAACGACACGTGTAGCCGACTTGCTTGCTTCAAAATCTCTTTGTGAAAGATGGCTAGCATTTTCAACAATTTTTCCTATTTATCTCGTCTTTTGCTTGTGGTTAATAGTATTGGGAGAACCTTTCTTAATCTGAGGGAGTTTACAACTGTAGTTGAACGTTATGTGTTTGGCAGTACAATTGAGGGAGTAATCGAAACCGCGAACGCGAGTGACGAAGCGGCAAGAAAATTGGTGAAGAGTAGAGTTGAAATTCGCTTGCGGCATCGCCGCGCAGCTCGCGAATTTCCTCGCGGGCGGCGAGGAAATAATATGGCTAGCCTCGTTCGGGTTGTGGTAGTAACCTAAAGAATAACCTAGAACAACGCCGATTACACGGTATGACTTTATCACGTACAACAAGCTTACGACAGGCCTACGACATAACTCAAGTTCTACAAGACAATTTAACGGTTAACCGAGTTGTAGGTTTGATTTACAAGAAACAATTCGTGCCTTAGGCTTGTCTAAAACGTGTAGTCATACCGTCAAAAGAACTGTAGATGAGCCTTCAAAAATACTAAGTCCCCTAATTAATGATAACAATTCACCAACTGTATGATTCGAAAACCATTTCTTCGGCATGGTCTGTACGACTCGTACGGGTAGTACAATTGCATGTTTATAAGTTCTAAGTCGCTCGGATGATATGCAGTTCACAAAAGGAACGACTCGTAATTTATTGTTTCAAACCCAACGCGACAACACCACTGAAAGTCGAGTACAGTACTTGCATCAGTACGCTCTAACTTTTCGAGTCTAATGATAAACAGTCCGACAACTGAAATACTCGCAAGTAATTCTTTCACAACTCGTACGGGTCGTGGACTTGTTTAAACATTCTAAGTTTCTGTAACGATATCCATTTCACGAACTGTACCACTCGTAAACCACCGTTTCACGACTCGTACGAGTTGTACGGGTCGTACGAGTCGTGACCTTGTATATACGCCTAAGTCCCTCTAATGATATGAAGTTCCCACAAACTGTACGACTCGTAAACCATTGTTTCACGACTCGTACGAGTTGTACGGGTCGTACGAGTCGTGGACTTGTATATACGCCTAAGTCCCTCTAATGATATGCAGTTCCCACAAACTGTACGACTCGTAAACCATTGTTTCACGACTCGTACGAGTTGTACGGGTCGTGGACTTGTATCAACGCCTAAGTCCCTCTAATGATATGAAGTTCCCACAAACTGTACGACTCGTAAACCATTGTTTCACGACTCGTACGAGTTGTACGGGTCGTACGAGTCGTGGACTTGTATCAACGCCTAAGTCCCTCTAATGATATGCAGTTCCCACAAACTGTACGACTCGTAAACTATTGTTTCACGACTCGTACGAGTTGTACGGGTCGTACGAGTCGTGGACTTGTATATACGCCTAAGTCCCTCTAATGATATGCAGTTCCCACAAACTGTACGACTCGTAAACTATTGTTTCACGACTCGTACGAGTTGTACGGGTCGTACGAGTCGTGGACTTGTATCAACGCCTAAGTCCCTCTAATGATATGCAGTTCCCACAAACTGTACGACTCGTAAACCATTGTTTCACGACTCGTACGAGTTGTACGGGTCGTACGAGTCGTGGACTTGTATATACGCCTAAGTCTCTCTAATGATATGCAGTTCTCACAAACTGTACGACTCGTAAACCATTGTTTCACGACTCGTACGAGTTGTACGGGTCGTACGAGTCGTGGACTTGTAAATACGCCTAAGTCTCTCTAATGATATGCAGTTCTCACAAACTGTACGACTCGTAAACCATTGTTTCACGACTCGTACGAGTTGTACGGGTCGTACGAGTCGTGGACTTGTATATACACCTAAGTCTCTCTAATGTATGCAGTTTCCACAAACTGTACGACTCGTAAACCATTGTTTCACGACTCGTACGAGTTGTACGGATCGTACGAGTCGTGGACTTGTATATACGCCTAAGTCCCTCTAATGATATGCAGTTCCCACAAACTGTACGACTCGTAAACCATTGTTTCACGACTCGTACCAGTTGTACGGGTCGTACGAGTCGGGGACTTGTATATACGCTTAAGTCCCTCTAATGATATGCAGTTCCCACAAACTGTACGACTCGTAAACTATTGTTTCACGACTCGTACGAGTTGTACGGGTCGTACGAGTCGTGGACTTGTATCAACGCCTAAGTCCCTCTAATGATATGCAGTTCCCACAAACTGTACGACTCGTAAACCATTGTTTCACGACTCGTACGAGTTGTACGGGTCGTACGAGTCGTGGACTTGTATATACGCCTAAGTCTCTCTAATGATATGCAGTTCTCACAAACTGTACGACTCGTAAACCATTGTTTCACGACTCGTACGAGTTGTACGGGTCGTACGAGTCGTGGACTTGTAAATACGCCTAAGTCCCCCTAATGTATGCAGTTCCCACAAACTGTACGACTCGTAAACCATTGTTTCACGACTCGTACCAGTTGTACGGGTCGTACGAGTCGTGGACTTGTATATACACCTAAGTCTCTCTAATGTATGCAGTTTCCACAAACTGTACGACTCGTAAACCACCGTTTCACGACTCGTACGAGTTGTACGGGTCGCACGAGTCGTGACCTTGTATATACGCCTAAGTCCCTCTAATGATATGAAGTTCCCACAAACTGTACGACTCGTAAACCATTGTTTCACGACTCGTACGAGTTGTACGGGTCGTACGAGTCGTCGACTTGTATATACGCCTAAGTCCCTCTAATGATATGCAGTTCCCACAAACTGTACGACTCGTAAACCATTGTTTCACGACTCGTACGAGTTGTACGGGTCGTACGAGTCGTGGACTTGTATATACGCCTAAGTCTCTCTAATGATATGCAGTTCTCACAAACTGTACGACTCGTAAACCATTGTTTCACGACTCGTACGAGTTGTACGGGTCGTACGAGTCGTGGACTTGTATCAACGCCTAAGTCCCTCTAATGATATGCAGTTCCCACAAACTGTACGACTCGTAAACCATTATTTCACGACTCGTACGAGTTGTACGGGTCGTACGAGTCGTGGACTTGTATATAGGCCTAAGTCTCTCTAATGATATGCAGTTCTCTTAAACTGTACGACTCGTAAACCATTGTTTCACGACCCGTACGAATAGAACGGGTCGTGCAAAAGGAAAATGCTATAGCACGACTCGTATCAGTTCGTGTATATTGGACAACCCTCCTTCTTTTTTCTTTTTGAAGTCACCAAATGATAGTGTTGATTGATTACTTATGTCGCCTGGTACTGATCAACCTATAAATTGTAGACATAAACTTAATAATTATTCCTTGACATTTACGATATTCAGCTTTCGGAAACTATCGAATGCGGTGAACCGTAACTTCTGAAATCACTCCTTCGTTACGTTACTTACCATTTAATTCCAAGCCACAATTGTGACAGTACTTTGCATTTTCAAGTGTCACAGGCTTGACAAAAACTCATCGCCGATAACGAAAAGAAGGGTGCAACCTAAAGGTTGATCAGTACCAGGCGACATAAGTAATCAATCAACACTATCATTTGGTGACTTCAAAAAGAGAAAAGAAGAAGAGAGAAGATCAAAATTTAAAAAGGCAAATGCGCATGCCAAATGACCACGTGCACCCCAGAAAAGCTCATCAAATGACGTAGCCCGCAAGTACAAGTTGGCCTCGTGAGTGGTACTGCGGATTCAAAACAGTTAAAAAAAGTTAAAGGAAGGACAATCCCTGTTCTACTAAACACCAATTCAGATGCTGCCACCCTTCTCAGCATTGATTTGGCCCATGGGATAGATAATGACGTCGTTTAAGCTTTTTTTTCTTCCTCAAACTGCTTGCCTCGGGATCGAGATCGTGTGAGAGTTTTGCAACCATGTTCCTCGGGACATGTACATTATACTTTATTTTAAGTAAATGCCACATTTTCCTGTAACCTGCCAGGCAACCAGACGCTCGCATTTCTTCTTTTATGAGGTTCTTTACTACTTCTTCATTTCTCCAACTTTCGTTTTTGGATAATTTTGTGCATCGCAAGCCTACGTTTGAGTGTTCGCACATCCATGCATGCCTGCTTCTCATAAAGCTGACAATAACATCATATTTGTATCCAAGGTGAAAATAGTGTTCAATAATCTCCCTTTCGGGGTCTATGAAACAGAGTGGACAAACAATTAAATACACCGTCAAACAAGGTGCACAAAATGCACTTTAATGATTGAAAGCGACGTTTTTTAGGTTTACCATTTTGAAATGAGTCTGCTACCGCTCCACAATTGTGACAGTACTTTGCATTTTCAAGTGTCACAGGCTTGGCAAAAACGCATCGCCGATAACGAAAAGGAGGGTGCAGCCTAAACAGTCAGGCGAAGGCGAGCTAGCACCCAGTACCCTCCTTGGTAAATGCGTGAGCATCAGTTTGAACTTTCTGCGGAAGCGCTCGATTTCTACGGAAGGGTCGCTCTCTCTCTTTTAGAGAAGAAGGTCGTGATTGTTTCTACGGAAGAGCTTCATTTCTACGGAACGGGCACACCTTTTTATCAGGACGATCAAGTGATTGTTTCTACCGAAGAAGCACTCGACAGTCCACGGAACGATCGCAGATTTTTAAGGAACGATCTTTCATTTTTGCACAGAACAGTTAGATTTACACAGAACACCGCTACATTTTTCAAAGAAGGATGGCATAATTTTAAAGAAATAGTTACATTTTTGTTAGGAAGCGATGTCCCTTCTGGGCCACCGTACGGTGAGCTTTCGGACGCCGAAATGCTGCAATTACCTAATTAATCGTTCCCGAACCCGTCAGACGTACTGTAAGTTACGGATCCTCGTATGGGAGATATCCGCTTTCTTTCTTTCTTGTGTATGTTGTTGCTGTTGTTTTTGTCGCTGTGTGTTGTCTTTTCTCACAAGTTTGTGTTCCTTTTAAACCAATAGCAATTTTACTGGGTCACTTGAAAATTCCATTCGAGGAGATCAAAGAAGCGCTTCTTGCGATGGACGAGAAGAAGTTTACAGAGTCCCATTTGCAACAGCTTCTCGCTTATGCTCCGGATAAAGAAGAGGTGAGGAAAACTGAAAATAAAAAAATACAATAGTCAATTTTCAAAAAATTAATTGTGCACGGCTCGTTCGATGGCTTCAATGTTATTAGAGCTTTGTATTGCGTCACTGAGTTCACCAATCGCATTGAAATCTTAGTAGAAATGAGACTCTGAAGGGAAACTTACTGTACCTTTGTGTAGACTCGCTCCATATTTTATTTCATTTCATTAACTTGTATAAAGGAAATATCGTAATTTGTTTTTGCCTGACGTTTTAACCATGTTGAAATAAACCTCCCCGCCGACAATATCTGCCATATTCCCCTTACATGTATGCGAGACACTGCACATAAACCCGCTGCCTTGCTAAGACCAAACTCTTACTCCCAATCTTACAAACTAAATTGTATTCCTTGCCATAGCTGACTGATGTAACATGTGTGTTTCTCGTCTTTGTTATTTCAGCTTCAAAAGTTCAAATACTTTGCCGATGATGTTACCAAGCTAGATAAAGCGGACAGGTTCTGTTACGAAGTACGTGTGACTTAATGTTGTGGAAATCTGAAGTAACGTAAAGTCAAAACTACTTGCATGCACGAAGTTGTAACACATTACACTGCATGTCGAGAGAGTATTTTACGTTTTTGGTGAAATTGCCTTTCGAGATTCATGTCCTAGAGTCTTTATGCTAGCAGTCAGTTGAACAATAAAATTGTCCGCAGGGTGGAGTTACCTACGTCTCGCGGGAACATGTTTCGTCACTATTGTGAACTAAATTAGTGCAAATGGCAATAACTTCGACGAAATTACTCGCCTTTTAACGCACACACTCCTGTACTGTTGCTGATTTTGTACGCGTTAGTTCTACGCGCTGTGGAATCAGCAACTCTCCGGTCTCGATGGTTACAGTATCTGTGTCATTCTTCATTGCGATCTATTTTCATTAACGGTCAATAATGTAAGACAAAAGACAAAGTTAGGCAAGTGTTTGACAATGCTGACGTGTTTTAATTTTTACTGTTTCAGATGAGCAAGGTGTCTTGGTACAAACAGCGACTGAAAGCCTTGCTCTTTAAGGCTCGCTTTGCTGACAAAGTGGAAGACATCAAGCCGGTAAGTATTGTAATAAACCATCCATCTTTTTTTGGTTGATCCCGTTGCTTGGGATTGACCGATCGAAGTCAGTTGTCTGCGAGCCGCAAGCGTCAAACAAGCCACGTTTCAGATCTTTGGGCGTGCGGTTGTTTGGTTTTTGATTGGCAGAGAATTCTGGAAAACCAACATAGTTGTCAAGAATTGATCTGAAACTTTAGTGTCTATGGTACAATATGTTTCACTGCAAACGAAGTTCGTAATTTATGAGATTACTAAAACCTTGGTATACTGCGAGCAGCCTCTGTTTTGCTCGTAATAATACACATGAAATTGCTTGATTCTGATTGGCTGAGAGCAGTGCAGTTCAGGTGTAACACCGGTGCAAAAAGTGTAACACCGGTGCAAAAAGTGTAACACCAGTGCAAATTACACATCGTACATGTAATTCTGAATAATGATTGGCAGAAAGACAATGAGAAATTTTGTGGGCCAATGATATCATGTAAAGCAGTGACAAAAATTTTGTACGGAAACTCTGAAAAAAGTTTCCTCGAATGCAAAAAATAGCTTCAAGAAACATCTTCCGGCAATTATTCTGCGCGAATTTTTTCATGTTTGTATTATTAATAAGTAATCATACGGTTTTTCTCGTTCAATTTGGAATTAAGTTGCACCTGTGAGTTTTTCAAAAAGTTGAAATTGCACTCGCCGAAGCGGCCAGTGCAATTTTAGCTTTTTGAAAAACTCACTCGTGCAAATTAATTCCAAATTGAACTCGAAACCGTACAATTACCTGTACAAAACCCGAGGGGTAGAACGCAAAGAAGATCGCAACACAAGTGAACAGGCTTCAGCGTGCGTTGTGTTCTTACCCACGGATTTTGGAGCAAAAGAGAGATTGCTTGCAGTCTGTAATCTTGGTTTTTGCAACAACCTTTTTGCAGGATCTGGAATCAGTTCTTGATGCTTCAGAAGAACTGAGGAGAAGTCCAAAACTACAGAAGGTCTTAGAGGTATGACGATGACCTGCTTTTAGCGGTGTGGTTTGATGGAGCTAATTAATTACTGTACTGATAGGGAATCCACTCTTCTGCCTCGTCTTCCCTAAACCTTAAAGACGCGATCTCGGTTCTAGCGCTGGAAAGTTGGAAAGTTATTAACTTATGTTGTGTTATTCGTGAACAAGACACTACCGTCAAAGTGCCTATCTTTACTCAGGTATAAATGACATAAAAAGCCTTGAATTGTTTATGCGTAGTTTCCATTAGCAATGCCAGTATACGAGTCCATATGTTTTCTTGGAAGAAAACACAAGTGCTAGGATAAGACTTTTGTTGACTTCCCTCCTTCACCTCCTCCATCCTCTAACCGCCGGCCTCTAAACAGCTATCAGTTGTTCAAAGTGAAAATAACGCTATACACCAGTACATAATCACTATTTGGTGGATACCGTAGTTTGTTTTGTCAACACTTTTCCACTGGATAGTGATTTATCCAATGGATAGCGTTTTCCACATTTTAAACAACTTCCTGGTCTTTGCTGAGTACAATAAAATAGTAATATTCCTAACATGTAGTGTCTGCCTGATGTTTTCAGTTGGTTTTGACAATGGGCAACTACATGAATAAAGGCAATATGAGAATAGGAGCAGCGGCTGGCTTCAAGATTGAGTATTTAAACAAGGTGAGTTGATCATCTCCTCACTGATTCATTGCTATACATTTCTTTCAATTAAGGTCCGTCCACTCTACGCCGGAGAAATTTGAAAACGCAGCTTTATTTTTACGGTTAGGCCTGCCGTCCACACTAATCCGTCACTCAAACACGGCTTTTCAGAGCTCGACATTGCGACCAATTTTTTTTCACCGCGGCTAACTTTCCATGCATTCATTGATTGAAATACTTTTGCTGGTGACTAAATTTGAAAACTTAGGTGCCAGCTGGCCCCAAGGTTTTTCCTGAAAGTCGAGTCCTGCTTTTACGAAAGCGCTCTTCAAACCGGAGGAATGTAAAAACACCGGCTTGTCGTTTTGTTGTGGACAGAAAAACAATTTGAAGACGAAGCTTTTCGAAAACGATGGCGTCACGGTTATCATGTGAATTACCTGCCCGAGCTTTGCTCAAACATACATCCAAAATGACCGGTGATTTTTGCAAACTGTCTATTGAACATTGTAGCTGACGCTAAACTAACCCGGTTAGCCTAATTTTTTTTCGTTTCATTTTCAATATTTTCGTTCCCCTTCTCTGCCATTCATATATGTTTTAATCGTTCGTACATTTTGCTTTCTTTTTAAACCTTTCCAGCTCACCAACACTAAAACGTCAGATAACAAGTCCACATTGCTGCACTTTTTAGTGCAATCAATTGAATCAAAATGCCCCGAAGTTTTGAACATCAAGGACGAAATTCCTTCGGTTTCGACGGCTGCAAAAGGTAGGTTTTAACTTTGCTTCTGATTTTGGTGAAAGAAAGATCGCCTACAAGACATACAGGCATGCTGGATGATGGTGTAATGCAAATGAGAAAAGTTAACCGCGAAAAGGGCTATTGCGGATGGACCTATATGATTTTTGCTGTTTTCTCCTTTAGTGTCAGGGCAAATGGTCGCATGTGAAGTGGAAGAATTGTCGGCTGGAATGAAGGTTTGATAATTAGTTATTTCCTTGTATTATTTGTTATGTTTAAGTAAACTTTGGAAATTTTTTCCAGAGTTAAAACGTGAAAAGGCAAAACGGGGTTTTCTCTAATGCTGTCTTTCCGTGGCTACCTTATCGTAAAAAGCTAACAAAAAACATCCAAACAACAACCAATGATTTGCTATCAGCGATCATCGACGACTACAACTATATACAAGATAGTTTGGTTTTATCAACTGGGTTGATAATGTGAATTGGCCACCGTAAAGAGATTCGGAAGCTGACGTTTCGAGCGTTAGCCCTTCATCGGAGCAGCACCACAGTTGCTTTAGAAATTTGCCCCCTTTACAACTGTATACACAAACTATTTACTTTACAGCTGACTGCACTGGACTACCCCAAAAAACTTGTTACAGTCTACTCTTTTCCATGCTCTTCAGACAGTACGTACGCACATTTTTTTTTTAGTATCTGCTTGTCATTTGGTTTCATAATTCGGCACTTTTCAGTTGAGTGTCGAAATTTGAAATAACCCATTGTTAAAACTATTTATCCCTAAACTTAGAATTTTCTTTTTCCTTATATTTGAACTTGTGGCTTAAATCTAATTTTTGTTTTTTACAGGATCTGAAATCCGACCTTGGAGCCTTCCGATCATTAAAGTCCCAAGATCCAAACGATCGCTTTTCTCTGGCGGTGAAGGTAAGCTCTGCCTTACCTGAAATATTCGACTTACTAAAAATTGACCATTAAGAGTACAGATGCATTGTATTTTATACAATCAGAATCGATCGTGATTTGGCTCGCGCATGTTTCATTCAGCTCTTGGAACGGACTACTTGTTTACATTGCACGTGGTTTCCACGTGATTACGACGTTGTTTTCACGCGCAATTACGTGTAATCTATTTTGCCGTGGTTACCACCAGCCATGTTTTGGTTTCAAATTGTCAAAAGGTTTTTTTCAGTACACCTTTCGCTGTAATAGTGAATAATTTTTTTGCTGATTATGGACGAACTTGGGAAGCTGTTCTTTCTTCCATCAACACTCAACTCATCCTCTCTTGGAAGATTATTCGCGTTTAGGCTAAAATGAAAGGTAAAACCAAATCCTTGTATGTTATTAGGTAAAGCTTTTAACACTGTAGAGCTAAAGCAGTTTTGTTGAACCTTCTAGAGCATTATTGACGAAACTGAAGGAGAACTGAATGATCTACTAAGCTTGCAAGAAAAATCGACCAGCGAGTTCCGAGAAACTGTGAAATTCTTTGGAGAAAAACCGCAAACAGCCACCACAGAAGAGTTCTTTGGTATTTTTGGCGCGTTTCTAAAGAATTTTGAGGTGAGTGGCTATATAATTATAGTTGTTTTCATGTAGATGGATCTCTTTGCAAACTTTTTGTCACGTCACGTTGCCATCCCGAGGAAAACTTTCGTGAGGTGCAAGCTTGTTCTCATAAGAGACTTCGCTCTCTTTTAGCAAGAAAACAAATATTTCTTCTTCCTCTCGAAGCGAATTAAAGCAATGCAAAAATTATTAGCCTACTCAGACACACGTCTCAATTTCAAGAATCCCACCGCTGCGGTCTCTTTTCACCTCACTTTCTTACAATAATATTATGGTTGTGCGGGGATTTTGATTGAGCACAAGCTGGCTATTTCTCATGCGTTGTTTCATTTACCATCATTCATATGAAGTTTGTTGGATGAGTTGTCGACAACTGAACGCTAAATTTTTAATTGTCGACAACTACGCAGTTTCCCTTTTCGAAAAGGGAAACTGCTTTAGTTGTCGACCGCTACAGTTTGACCGTTTGTCCCGTGTGTGGGAATCATTCGTTTAGTTGTTGACAATCAAAACATGACACACATTTGAGCACGAGTATTCTGTTTTGAGCATCAGTAGTGAACGCTAGTTCCCAAGCTCTCACTGGCCTGACCCAATGTGTGGAATGCTCGCATCGAACACAAATAGTTGTCGACAACTAAGTGTGTAGCCTGTGAAGGCCCTGAAGGAGTTCAGGACTTCACGCCTATTTTAGTTCTTTTGGTCATGAACAAAATTACCAGTTTAAATTGAAGGAAACCTGAAAATAGTAGTTTACTAAGATAGAAAAACACCAAAGAGATAATAATAACCCATAAAGGAAGAAGGCGGGGGTAAACCAGAAGGCTGTTTTGAGGTCCGGGTTAACACGGCCTTTCTGCCAATATCTCGGTCACATTTCAAGCGACACTAAATCTCTCTGCTTATCTCATTAACCACTGCGGTTTTGTGCAAATTTTTGGGTGATTTTTTAGCTTTTTGGGAAAGAGATATTTTTTCTCCAAGGATAGGTTAAATTGACTGAGGAAAGTATGAAATGTTGAAGATTTGATGGAATTGGAAAATTGAAATTTGAAGTGAAGAATTAGTAGACGGATACCAAACAGTCCCCTAGCTACCTGGGCTCTCTTTTGCGGGGGTCAACTCTCTGGTAGTGTTTCCAACCCATCTTAATCCTAACAATTTCCCTTTTTATATCACTTCAAATTTCACGCCTATTCATGTTTACCCCCGCCTTAAGGATGGAGAAGATTAACACGGATTACAAACGACGAACATAAAAATTTAGGTTAAACTTTTCAAGATGTGCAAACCGTGACGTAGCTCCTTACAGCCCTTTCTGTAGATTACAACCTCGTTCCCAGACCCTGGGAACGAGGTTGCTCGCTTCGGGGGCAGGTAAGACGAGAGACCCTGGGAACGAGTTTGTGTAGATTTTAGTGTATGTTGTGTGTTTAAATTCCACAGAGGGCGCATGCAGAGAACGTATCCAAGTTGAAGTTAAAGGAGGAGCAAGCCAAAAGAGAGAAACAAAGAGAGGTATGAACGAATTGTGCAGACATGTATCTAACATTAAACTGTTCGCAGCCTTCTATTTTCCAGTATTTTTATTCTATCGTTAAACGCGCGGATGGAATCGCCAGAGATCTGGACGCCAGCGCAAAACGAGAGAATAGAGGGGGTAGGGGGTGGGGACCACAGAGGAATCGTGGACACCTTCGGAAAAAGTGAATTCCCTTTTTCTCCAGAACCGGAAAATTCCCATTGGTTGAAAGGCGACAAAAGCGTCATCACCTTGACAACCACTCTGTCCCTCCACTTTCCCTCCCTCCCTACCTAGTTTCAATCAGTCAAGCAATCCACTTTAATAGCCCAATTTCGATATATTAAAATTCAGCCTAAAACAATAGACCTCAGCACGAGGCTCGTGGGAATAAACCCCACTCTATTGTTTTAGGCTGAATTTTAATATATCGAAATTGGGCTATTGCGCACTATTTACAGAATTAAGTAACATCAGCATTATAAATAAACATGAGAAGAGAAACATATGTTGCATATGGCTATGGAAAGAATTAAAAAAAAAAACATGTAGGCGTGGTTACCAGAGTAGCCATTGGTCTCCTAGCTGGGTACCACCATTTTAAGGTAAATGCGGAGAACAACAATATATTACGCAGGAATACATTACTGAAAATACATTACAGAAATACATATATCTTATTAGACGTTTTGGTGTGTAGTATCACTGGGTATTTTTACGAGTTGTGCCGTATTTTGACGAGCCCGTAGGACGCGTGATAATACAAACAACGAGTTAAAATTCTCAGCGATACTACACATCAATACGTGTAATAAGAGGTTTATTATCCAACGATTTCTTTTCCCAAAATTCTAACTTGCCAAGTTTTTTAACCTTTACGCGGCCGATAGGAATGAGACAAGTACAAATATCGTGTGATATTTGTACTCGTTTCGCGTGTTATTTGTACTCTACGAAGCAGAGCTGGATAATAAAAGTGACTATTATTAACAATATTTTAAGTATTTAAGAGGTGTTGCTTATACTGCTTCTTAAAGGAATTATATCGTAAGTTTTTTAGGCTAAGAGGAACTGATTCCCAAATGTTTTATGCACAAACTTGCAATAGTGATTGTCCATATCTAGTTTTTTATAGCCTATAGACGTTTTTACAAATTGTTCCCAAAAGAAAAACCAAATTTGAAATTTGATACTGCTCTAATTAAAATTTGATAATGTTCTAATACACGGTTTTGTTTCCCTCTAGGAACGCGCAAAACAGCTGAAAAAAGAGCACAGTATGAGCGATTCTGATTTTGAACCAAAAGATGAACTGAAGAGGAGCTTAGAAGAATTCCAATTCAAGAAACGCCTTCAGAGTCAGAGCAGCAGTGAAGACGTGTTTTCTTCGTTGTCTTCTCCTCGCAAACTTTCAAATGACACAGAAGCAAAGTCTGTGGAATCACAGCCGACTACGAGTTGGACTGTCGTGGACGTTGGTTCATCGTCGCCGCCAAAGCAAGAACTTCCAAAGCTAGAACCGCCAAAGCAAGAAGCTTCAAAGATTGTCATAGAGCGCGCGAAACCACAGGTGCCTACAAAACCTAAACCACCACCACCACCGCCGAAGTCGAAATCGCCAAGTAAAGAGCTTAGTTCCCCTAAATACCCCGTGACCACAACAGCCACCTATGCCAAGTCTGGCAACAACGTGGCGCCTCCGAAGCGTGTGAGTGACTACGAGGAAATCAAAATAGTCGCTAACACTAGTAAAGAGGAACTTCCAAAACTGGAATTGAAGAGCGACTCAGCAGAGAGCAAAACAATACCCAGTACCTCTCCAAATGGTGGTGTGAGAGGTATGATGTCTTTGTTTGAAGGAGGAAAGCAACAGATGCCTTTGTATTCCAAACCAGACATGTCTCAAAAGAAGCCTAAATCGTTTTTCACTAGTGAGGTCAAAGCTCCCAGTGTAACGGAGAAAACGAAGGACGACGAAGACATTGTTGAAGCGTCTCCAGCGATTCCTGATCGCAAGTATACAGAAGAAGACGTATCATCTTTATCGCCGACTCCCACCCCCTCTCCTCCACCCCCGCCGGTACGCAACAGCTCTCCTCAAATGTCTCCAAAACAAAATCGTTTCAATTCGTTGAAGAACAGCACCAGCCCGGGCAACAGCACTCAAAATAATGACGAGAATCCGTACGAAGTTGTAGCACCTCGTCAAAAGGAGACTTCTCCAGTCCCGCCTACGCCACCTCTTCATCAGCGTCGTTTTGAAAGCAGACACGACATGCCCCCGGCCCCGCCCAGCCCGTTCAGGGATAGGCGTCCAGTGCCACCTACTCGTGATGTTAGTCTGGCAAGCTCGTCTCCATCCTTTCCTTCCGCTGTGACAATTGACTCAGATTACGCAGAAGTGGGAGAACCTGTCCGCAGACCGCTTGTTTCCATGGCCAGCTCGTCTCCATCCTTTCCTCCCACTGTCACAATAGACTCAGATTACGCAGAAGTGGGAGAATCTGTTCGCAGACCGCTTATTTCTATGGCGAGCTCGTCTCCATCTCTTCCTTCCACTGGGACAATAGACTCAGATTACGCAGAAGTGGCGGAATCTGTCCGCAGACCGCTTGTTTCCAATGAAAGTCCATACTCTGATGTGGAAGTTACCGCTCCCATACAGAATGTGGAAGCGTACTACACGACCGATATTCTTCGCAACTTGCCTACTAAAACTGGAGGAGATGCAAAGCGTGTTCCCCCTCCTAAACCGCTTCCTTTCCAACTGAAGAGCACGGTGGAAGATGATTCAAAGCCGAAAACTCTATCTGACCCAAAACCGGTCAGAAAACCACCGCCCAAACCTGCCCCATACCGGCCGAAAACATTTCAAGAGGATCTTCCAAATAACGCTGTTCCATCGGACGAGGGTAAACTACAATCTCCTGTGTCCCCGACTTCACCACGAGTTCCTGTTGTGATGCCTGGGTCGCCAAGACTTTCCTCAGCTAGAATTGTATCAGACTCCGAACCTTCGTCGACATCTTCATCTCCTAACTTAGAAAGGTCTCCTAAGTTAAAACTACCCCCACCCCCACCCGTAAGAGTGTCGTCCATAGCGGATGTGACCAGAGGGGAAGGGACACAGGCTGCGAAAAGCCCGGTTGAAGAGAACCGTTTGAATTCCTACAGTCCAGTCAATGGCGTCTTAGAGCACTATGACAAGAATGAAATTCCTACAAGAGATTTTGATACTACCTTGTCCTCCAAACCTAATTTACCGCGTAAACCTCAATTTGGTTCGAGACCGAGCCATGCTGTGGAAGACACCGGACCACCAAGCTTCAAGCCGCCTCCTCCGCCAAAATTATCATCTGCCGTACCCAGGGCTTACGGGGTTCAGTCCGGTTCTGTTTCGCCAGACCGCGAAAGAGCTGTATCCCAGAACGGTACGGATTCTTATGGAATTATTGCTCCACCTCCGATGGAGTGGATGGATGGCAAAAATGGACGTTCATCTTCAAAAACAAGTGTAGACTCCCAGGATCTCAAAATCGTTCCGCCGCCTCCTGTTCCCTTCAAAGAACTCGACAATAATAGCGACGAACAAACTGTAAGCTTGGCATTTGATATCCCGACTGTAAATCCACCTTCCGGCTGGCAAGAAGGACCAGATGACACGAGCATTAAAAACGCTTCCGTCAATTCAAGGAAATCGAAATCGGGGTTTAAAAAGGGGTATTGGAAAAGTACCGGGAATGTGGACTATGACATTGCGATAGTTCCCCCTCCCCCTCCAAGTGAACCACCCCCGACATTGCCCTTGTCCGATCCGTTGGATTACGAGTTAGATTTGGTACCTTCCCCCCTATCCGACGGCCCAGGGGGATTAAATTTAGAGGACATTCTTGGCGATCTTGATAACACTCTGTTAGCGCCTTCGGACGACGAAGATTTACCGCCTGCTCCCCTTCCCCCTGGGGAGCGCTATGCTGGAGTACCCCCACCACCCGGAGATGGCATAAGCAAGCCTCTGGTACCCCCACTGAGGAAGCAAAGATAACAGCCGCTGCTATTTCAGCTGAGTGTTTAATCTCGCCATGCTGATGTCACGCTTTGTGTCATGCTACGTTGTTTCACGTCACGGTCGGGTCACGCCAAAGTTGTGAAGGAAATGCGGTTGCATATATTTGTGAACAAAGTAACAATAATAACAAATTAAAAAAATAACTTTTTAGCTTTAACCGATCCCGGTAGGCCCAATGAATTTTTAGACTAATGTAGTGCTATTTTAAAAATGGAAAAAACGATGATTTTCGTAGAAAGCTATAACTCTAATCGTAGAGGTAAGTTAGGTTTTTGTTTGTATTGTTTGTTTTTCATTTACCCAAAGCGCGATGCGAACATTTATAACCGTATTTAAGCGACCAGTGTAGATATAAAGCTATCTTTTTTGACAAGATAGACTGCGTGCTATTCATTTGTACAGCTGAACGGTTTTTAATATACATTCCAAGTACGAAGTGTGATAAATTATGTCTATTGTTAAGAGCTACAAAGAGAAAATACTACAGTAGTTGCATTTTTTTTTTCATGTCAAACTGGGCAAAGGAAAGTTTCAGTCACCTTTAGTTATTTCGTTGCTAATAGGGGGCTTAAGCAAACGACGACGGCTACGAGAACGTCACTAAACAAAAGATTTAATCAGCAGAACAATGGCTGTGCACGTGCGTTATAAATCTTTGTATATTGTTTTTTTGCTGTCCACTACAAAACAATAACGTGAAATGACCAAGTTCTGCGTAGTCTGAGGAACGCGAACGACGACGGCTAATTTTTCGTATTTCATTTGGAATTGAACGCTGTCATTGCATATTTAGCAGAGTCTGATTCTAGAGCCATTGGCTAACTGAACAATTCTTGACAATTTCGAATTTCGATGGAAAAATATAAATTTGTTTTTAACCGGGCGTCGCCCTCGGCATCGCTCGTCGTCGTTGTTTAAGCTTCCTATTAGCTAAGAATTAACTAACTGAGGTATATTTACTTAGTGAAGGTTACATTATTTGTTCGTTGTAGGATTAGTTTTGAGCAATAATCACAGTCTATGGTGATATGTTAATACTCAAAGCAGTGCAAGAAGTTTGTAACATGAATACAAGAGTGAAATTTGGCATAAAATAATAAAATGTCAAACTGGCAAGTCAGTCAGTGAATTTTATTCCTCGTGATTGATTTTTTCGGAACGTTCTACCTAACAGACCAGAATAAACAGCTGCCGGTTTTTTCTTCGTGCGTTTTATTCTTTTCTCATGACATTGATGATAGCCTTTGTGGAAGGTGAGGAAATGGGAGAAGACGGAGATTTGACCGCGAGTAAGAAAGGGTCAGGGTCCTGGAAATGAGTGACAGATGTCACGCAACATGAAATCATGAGGTCATTATTGATACATGGCTAAGTGATGGAAATGCGGGACCCAACACATACAAACATACATCAACAAGTTATACCAGGGGGCAGACGCTTGCCAACTTGGTTGTGTTCAGTTAGTTTATTTAGCAATTGGAGACAATAGAGAATTTTACCACAATTGCTGCTAATCTCGCAATCTGATTGGCTAATTTGCCGTGGTCGATAAGAGTCCATACCACGCTGCTCGCGTCATTGTGTCACGCAATGCCTTTTTCAGCTCGCAAAAAAACATTGATTATTGCGGTAAAAACAAATCGAAATGCGCTTAATCGTGCTCTAAACTCTTATCGTTAACGAGTACGCGTCATTACTCGTTTCCCAGACATTTTTTTTTCGTATTTTTTCTGTATGTTGAGCGAGTTTGCAAAAGTTTTTGACAGGAAAGTATGACGCGTACAAATAGCTCATTTGCATAATGCTGTGCGTGCACTTTCAAGTCCGTGTTTAGCGAAGATTTCCTTCGTTATCTTTGATATTGTGGTAAAAAACAAATCGAATGTGGTTTAGCGTGGTATGTACTCTTATCGACAACGATACGCGTTATCACAGTGGTGTCAAAATTTGCTGAGGACTCACTCGGCTGCGCCTCGTGAGTCCACAACATTTTGACCACTGTGATGACGCGTATCGTTGTCGACAAGTGTACATACCACGCTAAACCACATTCGATTTGTTAAATGGCAAATGAACATAGTGCTGAAAGCTAACCTGCGATATAATTCAAAGTTTCTGGCCACGTTGGGAGAAAGCTCATCAAAGGAGCCCTCGGCGTGATCGGAAAATACGTTACACGAGATAGCCCAGAGGATCCTTTGATTTTAGAAGTAGCCGGAACCGGAAGAGAAAATGTTCAAAACGCCCCATGTCTCATTCTCATCATTCTCAATGTCCAACCTTGTGACTGTTCATCAAGGTTGGGCAGGAATTGTCCTCCTGTTGTCTACAAATCTCAGTGATTTTCATAATTGGTAACAGGTATACAAAATACGATTTCTAGCTTTCCGTTCTCCAGTTGAAATCAAACCACAGAAAGTCTGTCATGGGGTGTCAGTCAGCTTAAGTAAAGGGAGACAGCAAACCTCTGACAAGAAGTGTTCCTTTTAGAAGATTTCCAGGTGGCTTGGATATACAGAGCGTGACAGAGGAGTTGATGGGACTACCGTGAATGATCAGTTAAAAGTCCAGCAGGAGGCCACGCTTTGAACCTCAATCGCACAGGCACATTTGTAATTAGCTGCAAAGAACACACCACTGGAACAGTCGATGGTCTGGCTGTAAAGAAAAATCCGCTTTTTCTGAAATTTGTATCGTCACGCAACGTTCTCACAACGCGTAGATTGCGTGATGACTTGGTGGACATTTCAGGTAAATTACAACAAGTGCGTAGTCCTTTTCACTTGGGACGAATTTCGTGCACGGACCATGTTTTCAAAGCGTGCAGTTTTGAGCCAATTCCAACCTCGTGCTACATCACTGGGGCTTCACTATGTCCGCAGAAGCTTTAAAGCTTCTTCAGGTACTTTGCTATGTTTTCATTTGCCGATCAGCGAAGTTTAAAACCTGCGAAATTGGGACTGCAGGTATGGTGTATTTTGAAAACGCTCTTCGGCTGCCGGAGTCTTCTGTAGACACTCTACACGTCACGACAAACAGTGCCAATTTTTACGTGTTTTGTTGTACATTTTTCACGTACAGTATGCATGTACATACATTCAGAAACAGGAAAACAGGAGTTCACGACTGTGCTTTCTTCCAGAAATATAACAACGACGACGGACAGAACAACAATGGGCCATTCCATTTAATATCTGCACCCCCCCCCCCCTATTGAGGTTAAGGGAAATGCGAGGGGGAGGGGGGGTCTTTTGTGTGTCGGCATCTTTGATCTCTGAATAAATCCTGAAGGGGGAGTGTGTCGGCACTTTGATCTTTTTTTCTTGGGGGGTCAAAAGTTTACTTTTCCAAGGGGGTGAAATATAAAGTACCTCAATAGGGGGGGGGGGGGGTGCAGATATTAAATGGAATGGCCCAATAGAAACAAAAAGACAAATCTTGGCACAGAATAACTTGACCTACAGACCCTTTTCATTTAAAATTCGTTTGTATGCATTTAAATTAGCCTCACAAAACTCGTTTGGGAGTAAACTCGTGGTGATCCGTGTTTTTCATGAAGTCAGTTACATCCATTGGTATAAATGAAAGATGCCGAGTTTTCACGGGTTGGTAGACCAAATCTCTGCCACATTCCGTACATTATCTTGTACATAGCATCTTGGGAAATTTTGCCTATTTTTCTCTTAGTTAACCTTTTCATCCACGACCTATTGTTGTGTGCTGTGTATACCTGGTGCAGACATTTTTTTCAATAAAAATCGATTCTGTGATACGTACACAATTTGATAATTTTTTTTTTATGAAGACTGGGTATCAAATTGCAGGGTCACTAGACCTCAAAGCTACAGGCTATGGTTTCAAAATTTTGTTACAAGTGATTGCTGCCTTGTGGTATTTTTACACACATGTATGATAGCAGTTCTGTGCACATCTTAACACCCCCAGTTGAGTTGGCAGTAGAAGCCAGGATTCAGAGCATTGGGCTGGGAATCAAACTGTCACAGAACCACCATGTGTGTCCAGATCAATGTTTGTTTTAATTAACATTAAGGCAGGCAGGAAGTTTGTCTTTTCTATGCATGCATCTTTGGACCAAGCTTGTAATTGCTTGTTTCAGGACCCTTGCTACAAAAGACGGCTCATTTGGATCCCGGGTTGGAAATGCCGCCATGTGACTTTGAACCTGAACCATACCAGGTCTGTTAACATTTCTCCCTAAAGGCTGGTTTTCACTAGCCATGGAGTCACAGTCAAAGCCAGAGTCTTATGACTGCTTGTGACCTGGTGAAAATAAAAAATTGGAGTAGTAAGTGAAGTCATAAGCTTGACGGAATCGGAGTTGGGAGAATCAGAACATTTCCATTTTCTTCCAGTTCTATTTACAACTTCATGATCTGGTGAAAACTAGATTGTTGGAGTCAGAAGCAGAAGTGGAAGAACCAAGAACAACACCAAGAATTTAGCATTGTGATTGGTTTATTCTTTCCCTTCTGCTTCTGCTTCCGACTCTGACAATCTTACAAGTTTTCACTATTCTATAGCTTTTAAGCGACAGACTAATAAGCATAATTGGTGTTCTGCTTCTGACTACATCATAAATCGTAAATCACTCTGCACTTCTGATTATGACTCCAACTATCATTGCATTGCTAGTGAAAACCAGTCTTAAGTAACGCATGGTTGAATCGTTCTTTACTATATAGTTCTAATAAGTGCTATTTATCCTGGACTCAGTTGACCTAGTCTCCTTCCTACCTGTAGCTGCTCGAGATGCCTTTTCAAAAATGAGGATAGTTCCAGTTTAATTTGCAGATCGATATCAGTGAACTCTATGTTGTTTTATTTATTATAATTATAATGAATATTTATTATCTTTTCTATTTTGTGTTATTTATCAGGGGATCTCATTTGAACATGCCAAAGAAGTCAGAAAAACCAATCTAAATCCTGCTTTGTTTTCATACTACAAGAATCCAGTGTTCATTTGCAAGGTATGTGCACAAACATGACAGCTTAGGGTCGTTCCACAGTATTTTGTCCCTGGATATCAGTTTTTCAAAAGGTTTTGAAACTAGCCTCGGCCAGTTAATGTAATGTAGTACAGAGTCTTAACTTTTCAAATGATGAACATTGCACATTGACAAGACGGCATTGCTTCATAAATTAGAATTTATAATTATAATAAATATGAAATAGCCACTGCGGAGACAAGAATTATAAACTCTTGGTTTAGAAAAAAAGTAAAAGCTGAAGACCTCATGATTTCATTCACAGTGATAGGATTTGTGTAGCAAATATTCTAAAATTATTAATTTTCATCATGAGAATACATTTACTTCAGAATCCACTGTTTGTGGCCTCTGGCTCTTTTCATTCTCTACCATTCCCTGCTCAGTCATACCTGGCCAACATTAAGGGAACTGGCACTAGTGAACTTCTGAGCTTAGAGAATTCAATAATTTAAGGAAATTTAGCTATTCTAAGTAATTTAATATAAATGATATTGCTTATGACACTACATTATGTTGCTCAATTACCAAAATTTGTCGTTTATTACTTTTTGTAGCATTTTTATTCACAGTACCCTGATGTAGTCTCCACAACGTAGTCTCCGCAACAGCACCATCACTTAGAATTGCTAATTACAACGGAAACACATGCAACATTTCAACATGTTTTCACAATTATCTTAACTAGATAAAATGCCCTTACAAATAAAGCATCTAATAATGAAAGGTTTTGAAAAACATTTTAGAATAAAAAGTAGCGATGGAAAAGCATGACGTTTCGGTGACGACATGTCACCATTATCAAATGGAAATTATAACAAGTTAGTGAACGTGAACAAATAAAGCAGACAGATATTTTGATTTATCTAAGATTCAGAGAACTTCCCACTTAAGTTTGGTGGAACAAAAAACCTGGAATTTCTGTGTAGTCTCCGCAACAGCCACATCGTAACTTACATGTACCGTTGCATCCCACTCATCTGAGACAGAGTGAATTAAAGTACTGTTGTGCGTAGTTCTAATGGACATCTACCACACAACAGCAGTCTGCCTCTGCTTTGTAGTCTACATTTTTAAATGTATCATGATAATGAAAGTCTCTGAATGTACATGTAGTCTCTGCAACAGCAGAATACTGTGGAAGGACCCCTTTAAGTATCTGTTGTGTCTTAAACCATGTATTTATTACTTACCAGTAGATGTTTTTCAAGCCTGTTCAGCGGAATTGGAAAAACTTACGAGCATGATTTGGTCCATGGTTGTCAAGGAGCCTTTTTTCCTTTCCTTTTTGTTCCTTTCCTTTTCTTTCTTTTCTTTGCTTCTAGAACTCTTCTTTGAGCAGTTCTCTTTTCTTTTCTTTTAGAATTTTATTTTCTTTCCTTTTCTACATGTACTTTTCTTTACTTTCTTTCCTTTTTTTTCCTTTGCTTTTCTTCACTTCTCTTTTCTTTACTTCGCAAAATGGGATATGGTTCTAGTACAGTCAAACTTCCACTAGCAGATTAACATAATTTCTGGATTAGAATTTATACATGTAAACCGCCAGTTAGTTATTAATGATCCTAATAACACCTCAGTCTATAATATTATTTCTCCCAAAAGTGTGACAGTGGTTAGACTTTACAATGCACTGTCGCACATGCATGTCGTTGTTGGACCTGTCTTGCAATAAGATTTTCTATAATGCCCATTAAGCATGTCTGTTTTTGGTTTGTCTAGGGTCACATGCAATGGCTATGGGACGGCGATGGTAGAAGATACCTGGATTTGTTTGCTGGTATTGTGACTGTTAGTGTGGGACATTGTCATCCGTAAGTCCTGATCATTTATTGTGACTGAAAGCAGATCATTGTTAGTTCAAAAGTGTACAATGTATAATTATTTGATTTAGTGGGTGCTGCAAGGAGATTCAAGGTCCTTTTAACAGTGTGTTATGGTGATGATGCTGTGATGTCATAGACTACTGTAGGTGTTTTAAATTGAGTGTTTTAAAATCAAGATTACAATGTACACAAGTCACAATCACTGGCCAATATTTACCAATTTACAGATAATCCAACAAACCGATCAAAACTGGAAGGAAAATAATACTTTTTTAATAATCACATGTACATCATTGAACGATATCTAACAGGAGAAAACATACATGTGAGCAAGTCACTTTGGTTCTGGTTTTACTGAACTGAGTTAGTTTAATTTACGCCATTCACTTAATGTAGTAAAGGAAAATAACATGAATATACTTTTGGCACTCTCATGAAATCTACTCTGTTTTTTAGATGTATTAATTAATTTCTTACTGTCTGAAACTTAATAAAATGCATACTTGAACAAAGAATTTTATAGTTTTACAAACTGTAAAAAGGTCACAACATTGATCGTCTTTTCAAGACATTTTTTTTATTTTCTTTGCAGAATTGTGACAGAAGCTGCTAAAAAACAGCTCAGCAGCTTGTGGCACACAACTAACATCTATTACCATCCTACCATTCATGAATATGCAGAACTGATGGCTTCAAAACTACCTGGAAAGCTGAAGGTTAAAAGTGACCGAATATAAACTGAAATGTTTGGAAATTCAAAGTCAGGGAAATGTAATGATTGCTATGTACATTGATAAAAAGCAGAGAGATTCAAGGAATGTTGATGTATTACTTATTATTATTTATAATTAATTGTACTATTTATGAGCTGAGTGAGACTTATTTATTTCAACTGCATGTAATGTTCTCTCATTTCCTGTTCTCTTAAATTCTGGGGCAGGTCTAAGGGGTTGGTTGAAGCGCCTAAAATAAATGCTTGACTTGGCCTCAGAATGCTGGAAATCCCATTTCTGAGGACCTCAATTTTGAAATTTTTCCCAGGATGCCCCTGGACCCTCCTACAGAGGCCTGCAGTTCATATCTTAAATCTCCTTCTCTAAAATCCTGTATCCTCCTAGTTTAAAAATTGGAGTTGACCTCATGGTTAGTGAGCTTGTCTCCAGATTGAGCGGTGTGGGGTCGAGCCCTGACCGGGGACATTTTGTTGTGTTCTTGGGCAAGACACTTTACTCTCAGAGTGCCTCTCTCCACCCAGATGTATAAATGGGTTCTGGCAAACTTAATGCTGGGGTTAACACTACAATGGACTAGCATC
>OZ026605.1:23465875-23482714 GCA_964020085.1 Micromussa lordhowensis
GCGCTGCTTAGAAGTTTCGGCGGTTGTTGATTTTTTTTAAAATTTATTATTTGTGATTCACACTGCTTACAACACTGGTACAACTACTAATTACAGAAGTGAAAACTATCTACAACAGTAATACAACTACTTACACTACTTAACAATACAATGCAATTACAGAACTTACTCTACAAAACAAAACATTTATCATTTTTTTTAGTTACGATACCAATACTAACTACTAATATTAACTTACACTGCTTACAATATAATACCATTACTAATGCTTCTTTACATTCATATTATAACAAAAGTAGTAAAACACTAATGACTGATTTTGCCAATGAGACTGATTGAGAATTTGATTGCCTCGTCTATGAGATGCTTTTTATCAAAGAACGCAATCCCAGCTGACAAGCTGACAAGCTGACTCCATTCGTGCGAAACTATTTACTTGAAACAACATTCCAATACTTCGTTTCTATTGTTTTTACTTGGTATTTATATATTTCCCAATCGCTTTCATTTTGACTTGATAATGACGTTAGCTTAACGTCGAAACGTCGTCGTTTTTAAAAACTTTTCTTAACATGTTTTTACGAAATGTTTTATCGCAATTTTTTATCGTTAAGTGTTTTAAAAATCGCTTCTTTTTCGAGACTGATTGTGTATTGTAAATTGAATTAAATTAATTTAAGTTTCGCATTTTTCAGCTTTCCACTGCAAAGATAGCGCTGACTTCAATTCAAGAAAATTAATAGTTTTCTCCAACATTTTGCAAGAATAATAATACTTTTGAGTTTGCAAAACTAAAATTCGAGACTTCCGGGTGAGGTTTGGCCTTGTATTTGGGGGGAGATCGTAGTCCTTAAATAGTAGCTGTATTTTAGATGGTGTTCCGGCGGTTGTTAATGAATTGGCGGCCTCTTGTTTGGATTTTCGAATTGTGTGTGAAGGACATTGTTCTTCAAGTTTTAAGGTGGCTCGATAGTAAAAAAAAAAATGACGACATTGAGAAAAAACGCAGTTTTTGAAAAATATAAGATTTAAAGCCCTTAAACACTTGTAAAAAGTATTTTGGATCGATCTTGCTGAATTTACCTCTAAGTAAATGTAAGTGCTAAATTTAAGGAAAGTACAGAGTGGTATAAGTTTTGTTTCGTAGCAGCGGCCATAGCAACGGTTGTTTACGGTAAGAACATGACCAAAAATATAGATTAATGTTAACATATATGAGCAATACCTTGTAGTAAGGCTGTAAAGAGACGCACAACTCGATTGGTATAATTACTTGGCAAAAGCTTTGCTTGATTTACCATCACAGGCTCATTCATTTCCCTTATGAAAAGGAACATTTCCTACAATTGCGGAAACTTTTTACATAATAAAACAACCATTACACCCCCCTTCCCGGAGATCCAATCTGCACACCTTCCCGCGCAATGTTTGGGTTGTTAAATGCTGAATCCATCATATAAGAAACTTTAAGTGCATTTTTTCTCAAAAGTCTATTTTTGTACCTACTGACTTCAAGCCAACATTTCTACATTGGAAAGTATTAAGAGAAATTCTTGAAAATTGGGCTAATCAAAAGACCAATACTGTCGTGATGCAATAAACCAAACAAATGGTAACATTTTAACGCCTGTCACGTGACATGAGATGATTTGTCCACTGGGTGTGGTGTAAAATAAGGTTATTTCCAAATAAAGCCTGCTAAAAGCACTGAAAACAAGAATAAACTGTCAAAACCTAGGTTCATTGCACAGAACGAAACAGGAACTTATAAGATATTCTTGTTTGAAAATCAAGTCTTGTTTTGTAAAAGCAGGAGCTGTTGGCGTCAATGCTATAAAATCAAACCTCAAAAGGCTGTGGCTGGTTGCCATGGAAACCATTTTCAGTGAAACGTTCAAAATTTCTTTTCTCTTCATGAGTGCAATCGAACGTAATTGATCTTTCTTCACCATATGCAAGCAAACGTTTTGGTCCCTTTTTGACTAGTGAGCCACCTTAAACGACTAGTAGATAACTTAAAAAAAAAAAAAAAATTATTCGCTCTCTCTATACCTGAATCGCTGATAGCCCGGTTTTTACATGAATCTTATTGGCGTATAGTCAATTCTTAATTCTTGCAGAAAAAAAGCCGGATGCAAAATAGTCAAGAAATTTTAGGGAAATCAGAAAATTTTACCTTCGGCTGCAACGAGAAAAAGAACTTTGTCTTGTGTTTACATAGCGGCTTATGACAAGGCTGAAAAACCTTTCTATACTGATCCGTTGGCTTGCTGTAAATTTTATGCAGAGCTGTTTTCCCATTAAAATGTTTCGTTTGCGGCACAGGTTGTAGTTGAAATTTCTAACTGTATCATGTACGTGTATTGTTTAAGGTCAATGTATGGCATCCAAAATGTATGTTGATCAACTGAGAGATGTCTTGGTACACTCTACCAGTAGAAAGGTCGCAGGATTCATTGCTGAACCTATCCAGGTAAGAATAGTTTGCACTGAAAAGGAATCGAAAATTATTTGATATCGTCCATGACGTGTTTTACTTGTCTTTTAGGGTGTCGGCGGCACAGTTCACCTTCCCAAGGGATTTCTAAAGGGCGCATATGAGCTGATACGCGAGAGAGGAGGAGTGTGTATATCAGATGAGGTAACGGGTGAATCTACACTCAAACTTGCGAATTTCTTGTTGTACATCAGCGTTGACAAATATTATTGCTGTTTCTTTGCAGGTTCAAACAGGATTCGGTCGTCTTGGAAGCCATTACTGGGGTTTTGAAACTCAAGATGTTGTTCCAGATATCGGTAAGCCATTAAGTAATATTCCGATAGCTGTTTAAAAGGCAACTGCTTGTAGTATCTTTACATGAGTTTGATACGGAATCCGATAGGAAATCGAGCAATTTCAGTTTCTAGTGGACAAAAATCTTGTACCAGCATGGTTAAATCCTTTTGCATTTTCAAAAAGCTAAAGCTATAAATAATTTAACTACAAAGAATTGCGATAAAATTGAAAAGTTTAAAAAATTAAAAACCATCTTGGTTTAAAGTTTAAACTGCGACGACGTTTCGACGTTTGCTTAACGTCATTATCAAGTCAATAATGAGCAAAATGAGAACGAATATAAATGTAAAAGAAATCCTATGAGACACAGAATAACAGCCTGAAAATATGCAAATAGCAAAGTTTTCGCACGTAGAATCACGTAAAGAGTTCACTATAAATAATTGCATGAAATAACACCGAAAATAATTTTCCATAGGAGCTCGACAAAATAAATTTCAGAGAAATTGTGCAAACACAGGTCAAATTTCATCATCAGTTTCATTTCACCAGTACTTTCAAATGTTTCATGTTAACTTCCACCGATTTGTTTTTGACATTTGGTGTTGTTAGAAATGATTTCTTTTGAGAAGATATTGAAAACAGAAGTTTGCAATATGATGCAAATAATCTTGGTACAAAGTTTTTGTCCACTCGATGCTCGAACTTATGGTGGATTCCTATGTTGTTTAGCGTGGGAGCGGGTGGATGTACACAGGCTATTTTTGTTTTGATCTTGCCTCGGTTTAGCTGTTTCGCCAACACATCCTGACCAGTGACCACTACAGAAGAGCCCTGCCTTAAGGTGGCTCAAAACAGTATTCCAACACTTATATTTTGGATAGGTCGTTATAACCACTGTTTATCATTTGATGCTACAATCATGGTATCAAAAAACTGCGCAATCATTGGTGAACACGTTGTCATCAATTTTCGAAAATTTAAGGTGGCTCTGAACCCCATGTACAGAATTTTTTAAAACTTTGCCCAAAGTTGCGTCTTATCATGCTTATCAAAAGTTGATAATATAAAAAAATTCACCGTGCCGTTTTTGAATTATAAGCCCCTAAAGCTGTAATTAAGGGTGTTTTTCAGAGGTCATACTGTTGCTATGGTAACCTATTGTGTCAAGAAAATGATGACAACGTGTTCACCAATGATTGGGCAGTTTTTTGATACCAGGATTGTAGCATCAAATGATAAACAGTGGTTATAACGACCTATCCAAATATAAGTGTTGGAAACTGTTTTGAGCCACCTTAAGAGCATTTTGTGTTTGTTTGTTTGTATTTTCTTTGGGAGGTGCAGTGACCTCATGGTTAGTGCGCTCGACTCCGGAGCGAGCGCTCCGGGTTCGAGCCCTGGCCGAGTACATTGCGTTGTGTTCTTAGGCAAGACACTTTACTCTCACGGTGCCTCTCTCCACCCAGGTGTATAAATAGGTACTGGCGAATTTAATGCTGGGGGTAACCCTGCGATTGACTGGCATCCCATCCAGGGGGGAGTAGAAATACTCCTAGTCGCTTCGTGCTACTGAAACCGGGATAAGCTCCGGCCTGATGAGCCACTAGGCTCGTATGCAGACTTTACCTTACCTTGTTTGTATTTGTGCGTTGCTCTCATACACCCCCTGATGTGTTATACTTTTAGTGACGATGGCTAAAGGCATTGGAAACGGATTTCCTCTGGCAGCTGTGGTAACAACACCAGGTAAAACAACGTCATCTTCACTTAATTTCCAACCGAAATTTTCGAGTGGATTTGCAGTTCTTCACCGCCATCTTGGAATTATGATCAGGTTGAACTCGTCCTAGTCTCTTGCGGTAAATTGGGGTTTTGAGTAAATGGTCATGGCCAATCTAAACGAACTTTATCCTCAGGGAATTTTGCTTACCCTTTGACCAAACCGTTGACAAACCGGTTTTTCCGAGTAAAAAATGGTATTAAACAACCATTGTCAACACTGTTTTCCTTAGAAGCGTTGATTTTTTTGTGTTATTGTTTCGTATTCCGCAGAAATTGCCCAGAGTTTTGCCCAAGCTGTGCATTTCAACACTTACGGTGGAAATCCCATAGCCTCAGCGGTTGGAAAAGCTGTATTAGAGGTACTGTAGAACTGTGAATATCGGAACTATTCCTGGCCAGATTTTTGTTTTTTTCAATGCCTATGGTAGCCCGCCACATTTCCCGCCACTTGGTTGCCCGTGGCAGATAACCTCTGTCGATTGGTTCATTTATCTAAGTCGAAATCTGAATGGGTAGAAATCTGAATTTGAATCTGAAATCCGAATTAACTTTTCAGATTTTCCGCCATCAGGTGGCCTTAGGCATGCAGGCGGTATGTTGTCTAAATTGGTTGCTCCAAATTTGTCCTTGACAGAAAGGTAGTTTAAATATCTGGCCAGTGAACCTAACTTTTACCCTAACCCCTAAACCCTAACCTTAGCCTGAATCTGTTTACGTTGTCATACTCTCTGTTAACCGAACTATTAAATTTTTCTTCGTTTTCTCAGACCATTGACGCAGATGGTACTCAGAAGAACTCTGAGGTTGTCGGCACCTACTTTCTGCAAGAGTTACTCAAAGTCAAGAAAGAGTTCCCGGATGTAGTTGGTGACGTCAGAGGCAAGGGGTTGATGATTGGCGTGGAATTTGTCACAGATAAAGTAAGTTGCCTGCTATAGAGCTGTTCATAACCTGTGATTGAACTCTGCGTGGTCTTTATTAGTGAATCGGGTTGTACAATGCAATGATGAAACACTAATTTCACAAAACTGCATACATTATGCAAAGTCAACAAAAGTGGCAAAACTGGCCGTTACTAGACGAAAGCAATCCGGTTAAAATCAATCCACACCCGAGATATATATATGGGTTAATGACCAAGCGTGAGGTCTCGATGGCTATCAGTTTTTGCGTGTTTATGAAGCGAGACGGAGTCGAGGTCCATAAACTTGCAAGAAACGAACGAGTTACGGTTAATTCCGAGCTGGCAATACAGCGCCATCTTGCGTGCTCGGGTAGCCAATCACAGCGCAAGATGCGGTTCATCTTACCCGCTCACGGAGTTAGCCATATTATCAGAAAACTATTTCTGTTTTTTTTTTTTAACGTAGGAGTCGAAGACACCGTTACCTCCCGAGAAGTTCGTGCCGATTTGGGAGGACATCAAAGACATGGGAGTGCTTATGGGCAAAGGAGGACTGTACGGAAATGTGAGTATTGAATGCTTTGGTATTCCGATCAACGATATGTCAATAAGGCCCCGTTCACACACGCCGGAGGAATTTGAAAACGCGGCAATCACCGGTCATTTTGGATTTACGTTTGAGGAAATCTCGGTCAGGAAAAATCACATGTCTATCGTTTCCGAAAAGCTCAGTTTTCAAAATGTTTTCTGTCTACACTAAAATACAAAGCCGGCATTTACTGGGGCCCCTAAATGAGACGAAACATTGCTTAAATACGTGCCGTTTCTGACAAGAACCAATTGTGGGCAAACATCGCGTGACGCGAAAGAAACCGCGAAAGAGAAAATGGCCGCGCGAAATCCTGCGAGCAACAGACGCGGCCATATTTCTCTCGCGGTTATCTTTCGCGTCACGCACGAGAGACTAAGGGAAAGAGACTGATTGTGTCACACAATCCCTTGTTTTTTTCTTTATTTTAAATCCCATACCTGCTGTACAATGTCCAACACTGTCTATGTATTGACTTGTGCCGTTTTCACTGTTTTCAATTTTAGATTCTTCGAATCAAGCCACCGATGTGCATAACGAAGGAAGACGTGAACTTTGGAGTGGCGGCTTTACGCAGGGCCTTGCAAAAATACAGCGACGGCAATTAAACTAAATTACTTGATCTACCCAGTGCTTTTAACACCAAATGTACGGTCACATGCGTTACGAACTATAAATCAACCGATCTAATATAATAACTCTATTAAATTAAATTCATTTACAGAACATAACACTTCCTGGATGCACTGAATCAAAGAACGAAATGAGTGAGAACCTCGAAAAAGATCTAGAATATCAAAATAACCACTGCATGTCATGACAGGGCTTGAAAATGTATTAGAAACAAAAACAGTGTGTAGGCTTGTGTCTGAAATAGACTTTTCAATAAAGGAAAACGTACTTTTGAGGGATGTGTGTTTAATTATTTTTATTATGTTTTAGATTATTATTATTCTCGTTCAACTTGATGTTGGATAAAAATGTATGCTCGTTTAAGTGGGGATTTAGAGTGACTCATCTCCTTGATCTTTTGAGCGTTTCGCGACAGTTCTTGGTAAAACCTGGGAGCGATTGGTATTCTAGAAAATTCAAGGTGAAGGTGTGTGTCCTGTTGAATAAAAGAGATGGTTTCACAGCTCGGCGTTTATGCAAGCTTTAACATAGCTCCATTCTCGTTCCACAGGCTGCGTTC
The DNA here is from genome assembly GCA_964020085.1 of Micromussa lordhowensis. NCBI lineage: Eukaryota > Metazoa > Cnidaria > Anthozoa > Scleractinia > Lobophylliidae > Micromussa > Micromussa lordhowensis. Next base: position 23,473,122 of record OZ026605.1, read on the forward strand.
AGGCTATTGGTCAGCGCTACGAATAGCTTATACTTAATTTTCTGAGTATGCACAGAGTATTCGTTTTGTATTTTCAGCCAATCAGATTTGTCAGATTTGACCGGAATAGTAGAGGCCCGTGAATCATAACCCTAATTTGTTGGTTGGGACAAGAAGATGAATTCCAAATGCGACAGTTCTGTCTATTGTAGTCAAAATCTGAGTCTGATTTCAACCTTCCAGGGCACTCGCTGGTGACCAAAGGTTTTGCAAAAACATTTGCGCCAAACTAATAAAGACTTGACCTAGATAACCTTCACTGAGAAAAAGGGGAAAGAATGAGAGGAAACAAAAGACGTTGGCCAGATTAACTTTTATTAACTTCTCTTATCTGCTGTGAAGGGAGCTTGTGAAAAGGTTACATGTGTGATTTCAATTAAACTGAGTCTTGAGGGCTTCCCATAAGGCAGCGTTACTCCGAATCTGAATAACGGGATTGATGGAAGACACAAGCTGTGTTACTGTAGACGCCCAAGGAAACAGCACATTTCCAGCAAAGACGTTGTCTCCGAAGTTCAGAAGAATCATCAGAGGTACCAAAGAGGCAAACGTAACTACAGCGTAAAGACCCATTCTTTCAGCTGCCTTTTTCTCTCTGTTAAAGAGGGTCGCATTTGGTCGACTGTGAGTTAGGCCAAGGACGGTTCTGCTGTGACGGCGGACAGCAAGGAAGGTGAGTGCGTGTCCTACAGTTGGGATGATAATCATTGAGGCCATAGTGGCATTCTCCATCGAATCATACAACGTGTTTGGGACCACAGTTTCTACGAAAAAAACGTAAACGGACCAAAGCACCGACGCACCAACCACTATCTTCACCATACCTGTTGACAGAGACATTGCACAACTTTTGTTGAGTAAATATCGAGGTTGAAGGTTTACGGCTAAATTGTGTTCCAGTCACAAGGATCGTGAAAGCGAAATCAACTATCACGGTTATCGAATATCACAAGTTTAATTTCAGTAGTAGTAATAATAATAATAATAATAATAATAATAATAATAATAATAATAATAATTAATAATAATAATAATAATAATAACATCTTTGAATAATAACTAATTCCAACACGTTTAATATACAAAATAATAATAATAATAATAATATTAATAATAACTGAATAGCTATAACAAATTGCGCGGACTTTTCTTAAAAACTTATAAGAAATCTTTGAAAAACGATTTCTTAAATGTTTATAAGAAAAGTTTTCGCGCAATTTTTTATAGCTAGATGTTTTAAAAAGTCGCGTCTTTTTAATAACTGAATAATAATATAAAAGTTCTCTTGTTTTGCGTGTTTATGGACCGAGACGGAGTTGAGGTCCATAAACTCGCAAAAAACGAACGAGGCCAGTATCCAGCCATCTTGGTCAATAAGGGATTTATCACATGGCTTTTGGGGAAATTTTCTTGCGGGACACGGTGGGTAGTCCCCAGTGGGCAAGATAGCTTTATCCTGCCCGCTCGGGTAACCAATCACAGCGCAGGATTTGATTTGTCTTGCACGCTCACAGAGCTAGCCATATAATGATTTAATGAGTTTTTCACTGGTGCCGTGTCTCGACTTCTGGAAATTGTTGGACCACCAATGAATGAATGTCAGACAGTTCTCAAATCAAAAATGTTCTAGTGAACGTTTTATCCTACAACAGATTTCTGAAAAGTTTATTCTGTTTGACTCGACTTGAAAGTGACAAAAGCTGCAGGATTAGATGGAATTCCTACACGCTTTTTCAAGGACAATGCTGCAGTTTTAGCTCCTACCGTTACATTTCTCGTGAACTTGTCACCGAGTATTGGATCTGTTCCCGACGAAAGGAAAAAGGACCGAGTTGTTCCTCAATATAAGCCAGGTGGTCGTGAAAACATGGACAACAAAAGACCATGCAATCTTCATACTGCCAGTGTTATCAAAAGTTCTGGAGAAGACTGTAAACTTCCTCTCAATTTTTATTATCCGTTTAAATTTTATCTGAATGGGCAAGTGGGCAATCTATAATCTATAAGAGTATACATTTTGCCGGCCATCTATATTTACCTATCAGAATTCTTGATGTATTAGTTATGCAAAAATTGTCTCTGGATATTCGATTTGGTTGGGTATGTTCTTTTTCATTGATTCAATGCTGGTTGAGCCTCTGTCAACAAACCTTATAACCAATCCCCCACAGACCTTCAGGAAGTTCAGCTAAAATTGGCTCACGGGGAGAACTTTCGATGATCAAGTCATCCTTGAAGAAAGATATGAATACTTTTACCTGTCCAAAAATTCTACCTCTCTTTCAGTTTGAATTCCCTTTGTAAAAATCTGTTTTGAAATCGAATGACGTAAGTACGAGGTCACGCGAGTGGATAACCAGCGTTGAATCATAGTAAAAAATCTACCCAATCAAATCTTGACACATGTTCATAGCATGCTGCCAAGGCCCTGACGACAAAGAGGCTCAGGCGATGAGAACGTAAAAACGCGCTAATTCAGGGTCTGCCTCGTCCCCAGTCCTCCGCGCGATGAAAAATATAATAACTAACTAGTGTGGAGGGGCGCAGAGAAGTATTTTTGCGGGAAAAAAGCCGATTATTTTTGCAAGGTGTTTCACCGATCTTCGACACAGGATTTAGTAGGTTTTTCTCGGAGTCCTTCTTTTTCCCCTTCCCATCGTTCCCTGCACTCACGCTCTTCACTCTCTACCCGCTCGCGCCTTCTTGCTCACTCCCAGTCTCCAAATCGCCTGTTGCGCTAAGAAAAAATAAGGAAAGCCTGTGCAGGAGGCATGGGTCGGACTTAGACCTCTCCCAGCATTAGACTATCGCAGCTTTAAAACAATTATGAAGAAAATACCTTGAAATGTGACCACTGCTCTGTAGGCGAAGGGTTTGGACACTGCATAAAATCTGTCGACGCTGGTTATCGCCAAGTTCAGGAACGTACCACCAACGACCAAGAACGGGAGCGACTTGCTGGCGTGGTACAGATGGACCAAACTGCAAGGGTCTGCCAGGTGATGCAATAAAAAGCGCCATGACGCGTACACGGGCTGCACAACCAGGCCTGTGAGACAGTCAGCGGTGGCCAGGCCACACAGCAACGCGTTGACCGGGACATGAAGCGAGGGAGTGCGGATGATGGTGACTATGACAGCCAGGTTAGACAGGACTGCAAAGATGGCGAACGGAATGTTGACAATCGTTAGCGCCATATCGCTAGCGTACACTGACTTGACGCCGATGGCACCGAGAATCCACGAAGGCAGGCAGTCCGAAGATTGCTCTTGGTTGGAAATTGTGCCGTTTCTTAATGAGTTGTTTAAACCTCCGCTGGTGTCATTAGGAAATGTTTCATTGATAAGCCAGTTCATGTTGGTGCTGATTCTTAAGAACATAATGGAAACTGATTGGTATTTTATTGCGAACTGATCAAGATTATGGTACCTGCGAGCTGATTGGTGTTTTTTCGGCGCATCGAATACTCCTTCATGCTAACAGTTTGTTTTGTTTTTGTTTGTTTGTTTTTTTTTGGGGGGGGGGGTGGTGGAGGAGCGAAGGGGGCGTGGTTGGGGTTGCTTTTTAACTTTGATTTTCTTTGAGATTATACAAAGTGTGAATCCATTTGTTACCATACACAGTGACTTTTTTTAAAGACATAAAAATGTCAGCACAAAAGTTCGACTACACTCGCCTTAGCCCTAACGGTTTTAGTGAAATCATGTCAGATAAGCTTTCAAGAAACAATTGTTGCCGAGTTTTACTAATTGGATCTCGTTACTAATTGGGTTCTCTCCAGAAAGGGTTGCCAATTTTAATTAATGAACATCAAATGGGGGGCGCAGACCAAAAACTAAACCTATCTGTGAATAATGGGGAAACCTCTTCATCTCAATCAATCTTCTTAAGTAACTGGGTCAAGAGCTTTTGGCAAAAATACGAAAAGGTTAAATATTGCTTTTTATTGCATAACTTCTATAAGTCTGTTGCTCTTTTGGCGATCAGTGTTCATAATTTAATAAAATTGCTTAAAAACGGGCTTAAAACTGATCTAGACTTAAAATGATTTCCCAAATTTTCGAACCGTATCTCTGGTTCTTCTTCGGGGGACAATAAATCTAAAATTCAAAATCACTGCTTTATATTTTGGTTCCCAAGAGATCTTAACAGCGGCACATATGCTCCTGGGAACTCCATTCTTTCGTTCACAGAGTGTCAATGTTTGAGTGTAAAGATTCCAGAAAAATTCTGCGCTTGTAATTAGTTTCATTCCTTTCATGAATTTCGCCGTAGCGTGGATGGATGTCTCAGTTGTTATTTTTCGAACTGAGGACCCTAAATTTAATATTGAGTTCTCGAAAAAAATTGCTTTATTGGGTTTGAGTTTTCTCAAAGCCTAGCGTAGAATCTAAAGCAATCTGCCGCGTCTTGTAGGGAAGTGCTTGAATCGCTTTCTGATCGATAAGAAAACCATTTATCGGCTGCTTTTTGACATTACGACATGAAACCCTAAACTGAGTTAGCCTTGAGCTGATGTTTTTTAGAATCCGTGCTTTAATAACACCTTGTAATAACAAATACGTTGAAATGCTTTCGGGAGGAAAACACAAGGCAGGTTTCATCCAGACTTGTTAAAATAATGAACTTTACGTGTCTGACATATAGTTTTTGGCGGCGGGCTGAACTCAGTAGTTCATCAAAACAGCGCGACCGAAAAAATTGCATGCACTTTCTTTATGAAGGGTGACTTTGCTAAGATATTGCAAACACGGTTCGTTACGTTTCAACAATCTTACCATTTATCTGCTTTTTTACTTTCTGTCGTGCTAACGATATGAAACCTTAAATTGAGTTAGCCTTGAGCTGATGTTTTTTTAGAATCTATTTGCTTAACACCTTGCAATTAAAAATACGTTGAATTTTTTTCGGGAGGAAAACACACGGCTGGTTTCATCCAGACTTGTTTTTGGCGGCGGGCTGAACTCAGTCGTTCGTCAAAACAACGCGGCCGAAAAAATTGCATGCACTTCCTTTATGAAGGGTGAGTTTACTAAGACATTGTACACAAGATTCGTTGCATTTCAACAACCTTACCTTGGTCTCTCTCGATCCCGGCGGAAGGTACAGATAATTTGTCAAGATTAGGATGGCGAAAATACGGATCACCTTGATTGTGCGTGTTGTTAAACGCTTCCGGGAGCTATTCAAAGCGTCGTCTTTTTTCACTCATTGAAGATTATCTGCATGACGGAATTGAGATTTTCGCTGCCAATTAATGTACACCTTTGCTTTCAAACTAAAAACTCAATTTTGAAATCAACAGCTGTTTGCCTTTGAAATGTATTTCCGATTTTCTTAGCATTAGTTGTGTAACCTTTATAACGACTGCATAAGCTAAAAGGAAAAACGCTTTGGTAGCTTAGTGGAAATTAACAGATCTAGTCAGCACTGTAATAATATCACTTGGATTGTAGTTTTGGGGAACTTCGCGGAAATCAAACATTTGAAAAACACGGTACAAATTTATAAAGAGAAGTTTTTGCATGATTTAATTAGACATCTTCGGTCTATCAATATTAAATCAAATAAAGGTATCTATTTATAGCTATTAAACCTATGGCAAACTAGCTTATAGCTAACTACACTCAGTATACATAACTATTAGCTCTAGCCAGTACATTAGAATAGATGTTATGTACTATAAGTATAGCTAACTTATAGAAGGAAAAAATGGGAAGCAATAGTGTTGGCAACATTTCTTAATTCCGTGTTCAATGCTTAGTCGCAAAGTAACAGTTTTCTTTGAAGCTCGCAGGCTTCTTTTGAGAACTTGTTAAGGCTAGGAACAATGACGTTCGAGTTTTTATCAACACTAATTCTATTTTCGTTGATTAGTTTTGTCGGTAAAGTGCTTTTAGCACTAGTCGTGGCTTTGAAATCCTCGACAAGTTGCAATTTCACTCCATTTATCTTTTAGATGAAATGAAACGTTTAATCTGAAGGGTATTACTGTCGGTGAACACGTTATGGATCAAAGAAAAAAGAACACGATATCTTAATAATGAGTATATCAAATTTTGTGCGGTTTGTCATCAACCAAGCTATGGTAGTTAGGAGTTTCTTGGTCCTGATTTGAAGTTTCGTACGTTATTATTGAAAACATTTTCACAAACTTATTAAAATAATACCAACTGTCTGTTTTGTACTTTGGGCGTAGTAAAGTTCGTTTTACAGGCTGACGCAGTTCCGCACCCAATTTCGCACTGAACTAGCAATTAGAAGCCCTGTCTGGACGCACCGTCTCGATGGTATGATTCAGCCCAAACATTGTATCGTTCGGTCTCGACATAAACATTTTGCTTGACTGCGCCAAGCTACGAGCCAAGTCTCGGACAAAATCCGCACCGATTAGGTACAAAGATCATGCTTTTTTATTGTGACGCATCCAGCCTTAAGTAGGATCTTCACTGTAGTGTTTGCGTCAACGAGAATGCGTTATAATGTTTTGCACGCGTAACATAACTTAGAAGTAATATGGGGACAGCTCAAGTCTGCAGAAGAAGCTTAATCACATTCGACTTTATTCCGATGAGCAAGCCGCCACTGGCAAATACCTTCCTGTCTCCCCTCTCTAACTTTACAGCTGCCTACACCTTTATTCAAATTTATAGAAATTATTAGAAAGGAAAATCAGTTTAGCTATTACGTAACCTAATCTTTATTAAAATGGTATGCAAAAATGAGGCAAATCAAAAATTAACAAAGAATTGCTCTACTTTTTTTAATATTCTTTACGCGTTCATTTCTTTCGTTTTTCTTTTCTTTCCTTTCCTTCTCTGTTGTATGCATTCAGTTGCGAAATAATTATCCATTTCTTTCACGTACCAGTCACGAAGCAATGCGTTCCTTGAATCTTGTGGCAACGAAATGCCTTCACTTTACTAGGTTCGAACCCAAGCTCAGCAGTGGCGCCCTCTTCACCAACCAAGAAAGCATATCATTCAGGAACAGTAGTTATTTTTCTTTATCAAGACTTCCTTTCCCAACTCGATCAGGTGTGTTGTCAATATCTTCACTTCTTCAATTCTTCTCACATGACCAGAGTCATCTCTGATACCACAAACAATATGTGGTGTGCCTGAACTAACTGCTTGAGACCACTAAGTAACCAGCTTGTTCACAGTGTGGCCACGTGCCTCAGTCGTGACCTTGAGTTCCACGTAATTTGAAAGCTAGTACTCGAGAGTGAACGTCACTTTAGACATATAGGCTTGTTAAAATTTCGCTCTTTTCAATGGCATGATTAATTAAATTGTTCCTAAGAATACATTGGTCACGCAAAGTTTCGTCCAAACTTGCTTCCAGGGTCTCTCTTCTTCCCGTCCTCCCAAAAGAGACCCTGGTAGCGAGGTCGAGTTTCTTCCTACTTTTGATCCAGAGGACACCCTAGCGTGACCCACATAACGCTTGTGAAAGAAGGAGACTTATGAGGTTCCTTTGCTAAGTCGTGCAAATAGGCGAGCTACAACTGTTTTTTTTGTACAATAACAAGGGCGTGTGTAAAACTGTGAAATGACGAAATGGCACTAGGAGTGCTATTTAGGCCAACCGTAGTGCCATTTCGTCATTTCCCCATTTCGTGTTTTAACCACGCCCCAGTTATTATGAGTTCTTATTATATGACTAGCGCACTGTGTTTGGCTAACACTAGGGGATTATTCTCCCGTAATGCCCACGGGCCGATTTGGGCCTGCAAAAGCCAAGCAAAAAGCCATGTTATAAACAACTTACCAACCTCGAACGTTTGGTCTTTACGGGAAAATCTCAAACCTCGGCCTTGCCGTATTGACCGCTATCGCTCGGTCCATACGGCAAGGCCTCGGTCTGAGATTTTCCCATAAAGACCTCACTCTCGGTTAGTAAGTAGTTAGGAATGCGAGAGCGGCCGTTGGTTAGGAGAGAAAAGATGAAATACCCCATTTTCTCTTCACCCATGCCCTCTACTTCGCGCTAACCGGCTTGGCAATGTTTATAGCGCGGAGAAAAACAAGGAGGCTACGCCTTTGAGCAGACGAGCTAGAGTGAAAGAGAAAAAAGAAAATATGGCCACTTTTGGAATTTTATTAGATCAATAAAGAAGTATTGGTAATCACTTAATATGCACCAGAGTGAACTCCCCCGCCCTCTAAACATACAGCACAATTCATATTAATGAAATCATACCTTCCTCGTCAGTTGTTCATCCTCCATGTTTTCTTAGAGACAGAAGGATCACAAGCATAATCATAAGCATAAACATAAGATTCTTATGTTCTAGTGGGAACGGCTGCGTAAATTTTCTACGACACTTGCCAGCGACTCTTCAAAGCTGGACGCCATCTTGAAATGAACCGACCCGAAAGCCTGGACCTGTAGACGTTAATTGACCAAAACACAATAACCCCGTTGCAACATTATGTTTATGATTCTAAAAATGTTTGGTGTGTAGCCAGGCATATTAAAAGATTCGATAAAAGATATATAAAAGAGTTGACACTGGCTAAAATATTGTGATGGACGTTTCGGCAACTGCTGTTGCCTTCTTCAGCAAAAATGCAAATATCTAACGGCGTCCTGATGGTATATAATGTGTGTTAAAATTAAATCGCACCTAGAAAGAATATTTTAAAATTTTTTAACAAAAGTCTCTAGAGTATTCTTAATTACTTCTACACATCCTTTATGTTATTGTAAACGTTTGGAAGCGCTATGTGTTCGTTTATAGCGTTCGTGTCTCGTACGGAATGCCAAGCCTCAAGAACAAGTCTTTGCCGCCATGCCGATGACCTGTCAACAATTTCGACGCTCGCCAAATCTATTTGGTGATTGTGGCGCATGTGGTGTTTGGCCAACAAAGAGTTTTCATCTAATTTTGCTATGGCCTTTGCGTGTTCTTTGACGCGTGTTTTTAACGCGCGCGATGTCTGACCGATGTAAACACAATCACAATCTTTACATTTGATTTTGTACACGATTCCTCTGGACGCCTCTTTCTCGATCTTGTCTTTCGGTTTTTTAAGTATGTTAGAGATTGTACGAATAGGTTTATGAGCGACCTTGATGTTGAAGCCTCGAAGAACTTTGGCGATTCTCTCGGAGAAACCTTTGGCGTAGGGCAAAATAACCATGCCGCGATGGTCGGTGTCATTCACTTCTTGATGTCTATTTAGCTGGCGGCCATTGTGAATGAAATTGGCAGGATAGTTATTAGCGGTGAGGGCTTCCGCTACTCGCTTAGTTTCTCGTAATGCTTCTTCCTCGGTGGATGGAATATTCTTTGCGCGATCCATGAGGGTGCGTACGACCGAGCGTTTATGCTGGGGATGGTGGTGTGATTTGAAATCAAGGTAGCGGTCGGTGTGGGTAGCTTTCCTGTAAACAGACACGGTGATCGAGCCATCGTCTTGTCTAGTTGTTTTTGTGTCAAGGAAGGCGATGGAACCTTCTGATTCTATCTCGATGGTAAATTTGATGTTGGTATTGATAGAATTGAGATGTGAGTGGAATTCATCCACATGTTCCCTTTTTACGCA
>OZ026605.1:23482914-23505414 GCA_964020085.1 Micromussa lordhowensis
GCTGGTTATCGCCAAGTTCAGGAACGTACCACCAACGACCAAGAACGGGAGCGACTTGCTGGCGTGGTACAGATGGACCAAACTGCAAGGGTCTGCCAGGTGATGCAATAAAAAGCGCCATGACGCGTACACGGGCTGCACAACCAGGCCTGTGAGACAGTCAGCGGTGGCCAGGCCACACAGCAACGCGTTGACCGGGACATGAAGCGAGGGAGTGCGGATGATGGTGACTATGACAGCCAGGTTAGACAGGACTGCAAAGATGGCGAACGGAATGTTGACAATCGTTAGCGTCATATCGCTAGCGTACACTGACTTGACGCCGATGGCACCGAGAATCCACGAAGGCAGGCAGTCCGAAGATTGCTCTTGGTTGGAAATTGTGCCGTTTCTTAATGAGTTGTTTAAACCTCCGCTGGTGTCATTAGGAAATGTTTCATTGATAAGCCAGTTCATGTTGGTGCTGATTCTTAAGAACATAATGGAAACTGATTGGTATTTTATTGCGAACTGATCAAGATTATGGTACCTGCGAGCTGATTGGTGTTTTTTCGGCGCATCGAATACTCCTTCATGCTAACAGTTTGTTTTGTATTTTTTTTTTTGGGGGGGGGGGGTGGTGGAGGAGCGAAGGGGGCGTGGTTGGGGTTGCTTTTTAACTTTGATTTTCTTTGAGATTATACAAAGTGTGAATCCATTTGTTACCATACACAGTGACTTTTTTTAAAGACATAAAAATGTCAGCACAAAAGTTCGACTACACTCGCCTTAGCCCTAACGGTTTTAGTGAAATCATGTCAGATAAGCTTTCAAGAAACAATTGTTGCCGAGTTTTACTAATTGGATCTCGTTACTAATTGGGTTCTCTCCAGAAAGGGTTGCCAATTTTAATTAATGAACATCAAATGGGGGGCGCAGACCAAAAACTAAACCTATCTGTGAATAATGGGGAAACCTCTTCATCTCAATCAATTTCGGTCGTGTTCTTCTTAAGTAACTGGGTCAAGAGCTTTTGGCAAAAATACGAAAAGGTTAAATATTGCTTTTTATTGCATAACTTCTATAAGTCTGTTGCTCTTTTGGCGATCAGTGTTCATAATTTAATAAAATTGCTTAAAAACGGGCTTAAAACTGATCTAGACTTAAAATGATTTCCCAAATTTTCGAACCGTATCTCTGGTTCTTCTTCGGGGGACAATAAATCTAAAATTCAAAATCACTGCTTTATATTTTGGTTCCCAAGAGATCTTAACAGCGGCACATATGCTCTTGGGAACTCCATTCTTTCGTTCACAGAGTTCTTGTCAATGTTTGAGTGTAAAGATTCCAGAAAAATTCTGCGCTTGTAATTAGTTTCATTCCTTTCATGAATTTCGCCGTAGCGTGGATGGATGTCTCAGTTGTTATTTTTCGAACTGAGGACCCTAAATTTAATATTGAGTTCTCGAAAAAAATTGCTTTATTGGGTTTGAGTTTTCTCAAAGCCTAGCGTAGAATCTAAAGCAATCTGCCGCGTCTTGTAGGGAAGTGCTTGAATCGCTTTCTGATCGATAAGAAAACCATTTATCGGCTGCTTTTTGACATTACGACATGAAACCCTAAACTGAGTTAGCCTTGAGCTGATGTTTTTTAGAATCTATATGCTTTAATAACACCTTGTAATAACAAATACGTTGAAATGCTTTCGGGAGGAAAACACAAGGCAGGTTTCATCCAGACTTGTTAAAATAATGAACTTTACGTGTCTGACATATAGTTTTTGGCGGCGGGCTGAACTCAGTAGTTCATCAAAACAGCGCGACCGAAAAAATTGCATGCACTTTCTTTATGAAGGGTGACTTTGCTAAGATATTGCAAACACGGTTCGTTACGTTTCAACAATCTTACCATTTATCTGCTTTTTTACTTTCTGTCGTGCTAACGATATGAAACCTTAAATTGAGTTAGCCTTGAGCTGATGTTTTTTTTGGAATCTATTTGCTTAACACCTTGCAATTAAAAATACGTTGAATTTTTTTCGGGAGGAAAACACACGGCTGGTTTCATCCAGACTTGTTTTTGGCGGCGGGCTGAACTCAGTCGTTCGTCAAAACAACGCGGCCGAAAAAATTGCATGCACTTCCTTTATGAAGGGTGAGTTTACTAAGACATTGTACACAAGATTCGTTGCATTTCAACAACCTTACCTTGGTCTCTCTCGATCCCGGCAGAAGGTACAGATAATTTGTCAAGATTAGGATGGCGAAAATACGGATCACCTTGATTGTGCGTGTTGTTAAACGCTTCCGGGAGCTATTCAAAGCGTCGTCTTTTTTCACTCATTGAAGATTATCTGCATGACGGAATTGAGATTTTCGCTGCCAATTAATGTACACCTTTGCTTTCAAACTAAAAACTCAATTTTGAAATCAACAGCTGTTTGCCTTTGAAATGTATTTCCGATTTTCTTAGCATTAGTTGTGTAACCTTTATAACGACTGCATAAGCTAAAAGGAAAAACGCTTTGGTAGCTTAGTGGAAATTAACAGATCTAGTCAGCACTGTAATAATATCACTTGGATTGTAGTTTTGGGGAACTTCGCGGAAATCAAACATTTGAAAAACACGGTACAAATTTATAAAGAGAAGTTTTTGCATGATTTAATTAGACATCTTCGGTCTATCAATATTAAATCAAATAAAGGTATCTATTTATAGCTATTAAACCTATGGCAAACTAGCTTATAGCTAACTACACTCAGTATACATAACTATTAGCTCTAGCCAGTACATTAGAATAGATGTTATGTACTATAAGTATAGCTAACTTATAGAAGGAAAAAATGGGAAGCAATAGTGTTGGCAACATTTCTTAATTCCGTGTTCAATGCTTAGTCGCAAAGTAACAGTTTTCTTTGAAGCTCGCAGGCTTCTTTTGAGAACTTGTTAAGGCTAGGAACAATGACGTTCGAGTTTTTATCAACACTAATTCTATTTTCGTTGATTAGTTTTGTCGGTAAAGTGCTTTTAGCACTAGTCGTGGCTTTGAAATCCTCGACAAGTTGCAATTTCACTCCATTTATCTTTTAGATGAAATGAAACGTTTAATCTGAAGGGTATTACTGTCGGTGAACACGTTATGGATCAAAGAAAAAAGAACACGATATCTTAATAATGAGTATATCAAATTTTGTGCGGTTTGTCATCAACCAAGCTATGGTAGTTAGGAGTTTCTTGGTCCTGATTTGAAGTTTCGTACGTTATTATTGAAAACATTTTCACAAACTTATTAAAATAATACCAACTGTCTGTTTTGTACTTTGGGCGTAGTAAAGTTCGCTTTACAGGCTGACGCAGTTCCGCACCCAATTTCGCACTGAACTAGCAATTAGAAGCCCTGTCTGGACGCACCGTCTCGATGGTATGATTCAGCCCAAACATTGTATCGTTCGGTCTCGACATAAACATTTTGCTTGACTGCGCCAAGCTACGAGCCAAGTCTCGGACAAAATCCGCATCGATTAGGTACAAAGATCATGCTTTTTTATTGTGACGCATCCAGCCTTAAGTAGGATCTTCACTGTAGTGTTTGCGTCAACGAGAATGCGTTATAATGTTTTGCACGCGCAACATAACTTAGAAGTAATATGGGGACAGCTCAAGTCTGCAGAAGAAGCTTAATCACATTCGACTTTATTCCGATGAGCAAGCCGCCACTGGCAAATACCTTCCTGTCTCCCCTCTCTAACTTTACAGCTGCCTACACCTTTATTCAAATTTATAGAAATTATTGGAAAGGAAAATCAGTTTAGCTATTACGTAACCTAATCTTTATTAAAATGGTATGCAAAAATGAGGCAAATAAAAAATTAACAAAGAATTGCTCTACTTTTTTTAATATTCTTTACGCGTTCATTTCTTTCGTTTTTCTTTTCTTTCCTTTCCTTCTCTGTTGTATGCATTCAGTTGCGAAATAATTATCCATTTCTTTCACGTACCTGTCACGAAGCAATGCGTTCCTTGAATCTTGTGGCAACGAAATGGCCTTCACTTTACTAGGTTCGAACAGAAGCTCAGCAGTGGCGCCCTCTTCACCAACCAAGAAAGCATATCATTCAGGAACAGTAGTTATTTTTCTTTATCAAGACTTCCTTTCCCAACTCGATCAGGTGTGTTGCCGTCAATATCTTCACTTCTTCAATTCTTCTCACATGACCAGAGTCATCTCTGATACCACAAACAATATGTGGTGTGCCTGAACTAACTGCTTGAGACCACTAAGTAACCAGCTTGTTCACAGTGTGGATACGTGCCTCAGTCGTGACCTTGAGTTCCACGTAATTTGAAAGCTAGTACTCGAGAGTGAACGTCACTTTAGACATATAGGCTTGTTAAAATTTCGCTCTTTTCAATGGCATGATTAATTAAATTGTTCCTAAGAATACATTGGTCACACAAAGTTTCGTCCAAACTTGCTTCCAGGGTCTCTCTTCTTCCCGTCCTCCCAAAAGAGACCCTGGTAAAGAGGTCGAGTTTCTTCCTACGTTTGATCCAGAGGACACCCTAGCGTGACCCACATAACGCTTGTGAAAGAAGGAGACTTATGAGGTTCCTTTGCTAAGTCGTGCAAATAGGCGAGCTACAACTGTTTTTTTTGTACAATAACAAGGGCGTGTGTAAAACTGTGAAATGACGAAATGGCACTAGGAGTGCTATTTAGGCCAACCGTAGTGCCATTTCGTCATTTCCCCATTTCGTGTTTTAACCACGCCCCAGTTATTATGAGTTCTTATTATATGACTAGCGCACTGTGTTTGGCTAACACTAGGGGATTATTCTCCCGTAATGCCCACGGGCCGATTTGGGCCTGCAAAAGCCAAGCAAAAAGCCATGTTATAAACAACTTACCAACCTCGAACGTTTGGTCTTTACGGGAAAATCTCAAACCTCGGCCTTGCCGTATTGACCGCTATCGCTCGGTCCATACGGCAAGGCCTCGGTCTGAGATTTTCCCATAAAGACCTCACTCTCGGTTAGTAAGTAGTTAGGAATGCGAGAGCGGCCGTTGGTTAGGAGAGAAAAGATGAAATACCCCATTTTCTCTTCACCCATGCCCTCTACTTCGCGCTAACCGGCTTGGCAATGTTTATAGCGCGGAGAAAAACAAGGAGGCTACGCCTTTGAGCAGACGAGCTAGAGTGAAAGAGAAAAAAGAAAATATGGCCACTTTTGGAATTTTATTAGATCAATAAAGAAGTATTGGTAATCACTTAATATGCACCAGAGTGAACTCCCCCGCCCTCAAAACATACAGCACAATTCATATTAATGAAATCATACCTTCCTCGTCAGTTGTTCATCCTCCATGTTCTCTTAGAGACAGAAGGATCATAAGCATAGCATAAACATAAACGTAAGATTCTTATGTTCTAGTGGGAACGACTGCGTAAATTGTCTACGACACTTGCCAGCGACTCTTCAAAGCTGGACGCCATCTTGAAATGAACCGACTCGAAAGCCTGGATGGACCTGTAGACGTTAATTGACCAAAACACAATAACCCCATTGTGTCATTATGTTTATGATTATGTAGTTATGATTTTCGCGTTCCCACTACAAATTAAAGCAAAGGGAATGCCTTTCTTCGTCGATGGCAAAATGCCCTAATTCAACATGGGAGTACTGTGTTATTTTCGTATCATTAGGTTGCCAGGTTGAAACATCGAATGGGCTGTGAAATGCATCGGACTTTCGGCTAGATGTCATTGTTGCAGCTCCGAGGGTTCCAATTCTTGGAATTTGTGGCGACATTTATTTCATCCGATCTCCGAGAAAACGACATAAATGATCCACGAAGGACTGAGCACGAGAGAATAATATTCCTGAGCTGAATGCCTTTATTCTTAAGTGCTTTTCTGCACATTACCTAAAAGGGTGCTAACCCATTTAAATGTGGCATTGATCGTTAAATTGATGTTTCCTTTACTTTCACGAAACTCGGCTTCATACAGTTGGATACATTCAAAGAGGACCTCTGCCTCCTAATTCGCGACAACAAGAGACCATGTTCGCAACTACTACAAGCCACAGACAGAAGACTATCAAAGTATCGTTTAACTTGTCTCGAAAACCTAAGGGAGGTTTCAACGAGATCACCCTATGAATAATATGGTGACAATTGTTTGACTCGCCAAATAGTTGACAACTGGAAGTTCAGGGATACCTGAAAGTGGTGAGAACATCAGTTGTGTCAAAAAGATAGGTCCGCATTGCATACATGTGTATGCTTGTTTCAGCAATTTATTAAACTACACGGTACCTTTTTAATACAAACCTGACTATGTTACCTTCCCAATCGACGCTTACTATTGGCAAATGCTGGCGCTCTCTGTTCAAAATGCTTAGCAATAGTAATTTGACCGAGTAGAGTACAATTCAGGGAGTAATCGAGCGAGTAATTTCAAAATCGGACGAGCGCAAAGCGCGAGGCCGATTTGAAACTACGAGCACGATTGCTCCCTGAATTGTACGACACGAGGTCTAATTACTAATTAATCGTATCTATAACAGATTTCGAATAGCTGTTATCGGAGTTGAGCCCGCTGTCAAATATTCCTTTGTTTAGAGCGGCACACAAACGAGGCTAAAGGGTCAATACAATGCAGTATTGACCCTTTCGCCTCGTTTGCATGTCAAACCGCTGATAACTGCGATAAGAGCTATTTAAAAATGTCTTTTGAGAACTTCTTTTGAACGAAAACGTATGTAGCGCTTTTCCTAAGTTTTCAAAACTGTAGAAAACTTTGCTAAGGAAACCATTAAACGCGTGTAATTGACGTGAAAATCACGTGGGTATCCAATTACAGGTGTACGATTATAAAAAGTTCAAATCGGACACCTGTAATTGGACACCCACGTGATCGAGCGGCGATTACGTGACAAATAGGCCCGCGGAGAACCAATTACGATCGAGAATTTTGTTATAGATACGATTAGAGAAATAATAGTATGTACTAAAACAGAATTTTACACAGTTCAATGCATTGTTGTTAAAGTGTTGTACCTCAGCTAGGGTTATCGACGGAATCATTTAAGATTAATATATTGTCAAAACTCCAACGGTTGGAGCTATTGTAATTCTCTCCTATCACACGAAGTCGAAAAATACGATACTTTAAGCTAGTCAATCTACATCATGTTGTTCAACAAACTGAAAAAAAGTCATGCCCGAATCAGTGTACTTCTTTAAAAAGTCATTGCGTGTTTCTCTAATTTTCTATTTTATTGTGAATGCCTTTTGGTTGGCTTATCTAAGGAGAGTAGGAGGTGGGATTGTTATCGACTGAAGAGGAAACTGATATCTGTGTCAGAAAACTTGGCTGCATATAAAAATACATCACGAAGAGGGATTGTCAAAGTAAGAACCGCAACAACTCTCATATATGTCGGTAAGAGTCAAATGAGTAGACCACTTTGGTGGATTGTTGAATGTGTCTTCGCTCATCTTCGGCTAACTTCTGAATAAGTTCAATCTATAAACGTGACGTTCTGTATTTTCTGTTCCGTTCTTACGTAGCGAGTTCTTAAAGAGGTATCAGTTAAAACGTGATCTGCCAATCCTATAACATGCGACTTCTATTTATTTCTAAGCTACGTTTTGATTTAGTGCAGTTGTGTAAGGTAAATTAAGATGGTAACATGAACTGCAGGTTTAGGTTCCATTTTTCAGTTCCTGTGTGGCTTTTCGTATCTCGTGGAGTCCTGGTGACGTATTCCACGGATTTCACACTCTGCATCGCGTTTCACTCGTTTTGTGGGCATTCGGTCACCACTGGACGAAGGATGATCTCGTTCACTAAACCTCTGGGAACGCAACTCGTTAAAAGTTTTCCTTGACCCCACCCTCGCTTGCTGTTGGACCTGATCTTCGTGATGCCTTCTCTCATACCTCCTTGTTATGCCAATCTTGTCTCTGCTGCTTCGATTAGAGTAAGCATCTGGCCGTTGGTCATAAACACGAGTGCTTGTTCGATCACGATCAAACTGGTCTTCATATAGCAATGGTTGCCTCTCATTGTCTTCTCTTGTTGAGCTACGGTGTGGGTGCTCTCTCTTGTACGCTTCACTTCCAAACGATTCCTTCCTTGAGTAGCGTTCTTCATCCACTAAATTGCGAATTTCTGATGTTGTCTCCCCTCGATCACTGGCATGATGAAAATCTGGCGACCCAGCGCGCGGGTGCTCTCTCTTGTATCCTTCACTTCCAAATGATTCCCGCCTTGAGTAGCGTTCTTCATCCGCTACATCACGAATTTCTGATGTTGTCCCCCCTCGGTCACTGGGATTATAAAAATCTGGCGACCCAGGGCGCGGGTGCTCTCTCTTGTATTCTTCACCTCCAAATGATTCCCGCCTTGAGTAGCAATCACGAATTTCTAGTGTTGTTCGCCCGCGGTCACTGGCATGATGAAAATCTGGCGATCCAGGGTGTGGGTTCTCTCTCTTGTATTCTTCACTTCCAAATGATTCCCGCCTTGAGAAGCAATCACTAATTTCTGATGTTGTCCCCCGTCGGTCACTGGGATTATGAAAATCTGACGACCCAGGGTGTGGGTGCTTTCTCTTGAATCCTTCACTTCCGAATGATTCCCGCCTTGAGTAGCGTTCTTCATCCGCAAAATCACGAATTTCTGATGCTGTTCCCCCCCGGTCACTGGGATTATGAAAGTCAGGCGATCTAGAGCGAGCATATGTTACGTCCTGTCCCCGTGCATGTGGCTTTTCAACACGAATGTTCGGCTCGCGAGAGGATGTCGTTCTTGGCCACGAATCTTCCATGCGTTTACGAATCCCTTTCATCTTAACTTTTTGACCCTTTCTTTCCTTTTCATCTTGTATTCCTCTTTTTACTCCTTTTCTTTGCCGCTGCTCACCCGCGGGCGTGAAGAAATCTTCCATCTCACGCACGTACCATTCAGGCAAAAAGGTGTTTCCGGCGTCACGCAACAACGCGTTAGCTGTCACGCCTCTGCCAGGCGCGTTTGGATCCCACTGAAATGCGTAAACTGATGTGATGTCCTCTACACAGACAATATCCTTTATCCAAGTGAGTATATCGCTCAGGAACATCAAGTATTTTTCTGGATCAAGATTTTCACGACCAACACGATAGGGTATCTCGTCAGTTCTCACGTGGTCAATGCTATTCACGTGACCATCGTAGTCTCTGATGCCGTATACAATGAGGGGCGTGCCTGAAATGATTGACTGACACCACCAGGGGACCAACCGCTTTCGTTCGAAGGCCCACGGTGCACGGACAATTGTTTCCGTTGTTACCTTCAGTTCCACGTAGTTTGAACGTGGGTTTTGCGCTTCATCTAAACTCTAAAAAATGAAATGAAAAATGGGCGAAGTCTGACTCGCATGGTCTCAAATCATACTTAACAATCTTTGATGCAGAGGCCTCGATCGATCCATCAGGGGAGAAACTAAAGTAAGCCAACAATTTAGAGAAACAAAAAAAAAAGCTCTAGTGATTTAGCAAACTGTCAAATTTCATTATTCTTAAGGGAGCGTTCGTTTTTGGGGTGGCGTTACACTCTATTAGATGCCTGGGATTCGAAGTAGAAAGTAGAAAAGCCTTTCGCTTTTCCTCACGAATACTCTGAAAACGAATCCTATAGCGATGTTTCTTGTTTACAAACATTGACATCATATTTCTTTTGACATTCAAATTTGCCAGCCACTGAACAATAGCATGCATTGTTCCAACAGCCAATAAACCTCTGGTTAGCAATAACAATTGGTGACGTAACGAGAAACATCGCTATTTTTGCATGTATTTTTGGGTGTCAAGTTTTATTATCCAGATGCCCCTTTGTTTTTGCACTGAAAAAGCCAATTCGGAGAAGAATGACAAAAGTATGCAAGTAGTTGTCCGCCTGCTTCGGTTTTTTACACTTAAATCGAAAATTCACGCCCTTTCATTTCAACTTTAGTTACAAACTTAAGCTTAGACTTTCGGACACAAAAAAAAACTCCCACTTACTTGCATTTCTGCATCAACTTCTGCTCGCAAAGCAATCCTGTGATCTTCCAGTTGAAACCTGACGACTGAGAAGAATCCTGGGTACGCCTTGAGAGGACCATGCCGCTCAACCTCGTTTGTAGGCAGTGGCCCGGATGAAGAACCTGGGAACGAGGCTGCTTGTGCCCAGTTCTCCGTCATTTCCACTTCAAATCTCTTTCCCCAGTAACACACCCTCCGCGCGAAAGTGGACTGTTGATCATCCCGATCGTCTTCAACGTGGCTCAGGTAGACTGTTCCTCTGAAGCGCGTGGCCAACAGAGTCCATTTACGTCCTTTTCCGTCTGTGCCATTCAGAACGTTGAGAATACGAGTGAGATTTCCTCGTGACGTAACGACGTCAACGTCGAGCCTGGCGAAGTAAGAGTGGTAAACTGAGAGATGTCAAGGTCATGATGTAGTAGGGAATTCTTGCAAGTGACATTGAATTAAATGTATGGCAATTTGAAGGGAGAGTTGATATTTTGAACTTGTTTATTTGTCTATTTATATAAGAAGGAAGTATGACTGTAGGATCGTCGCTCGTTTTTTTTTTTCATTATTTGCAAGAAACTGAAATGAAACGTTTGGGCTACTAGTGACAATGCAATTTGTCGTTGGGTTGTTCTCGAAAATAATGGGGGTGCCGAAAAGGACAGTTTTTGTGTCTGCAGTGGTGGCAACAAGTAGCATGATGAGTGCTCCACTCAGGTGATTAAAAAAATGCACTTATGTATACAAGATTTCTGTAGGGATTCTGCAAATTTTATGATCACTCTGAAAATTCGACCACAATAGTGTGTGATCTGCTCTTTGAAGTTTCACAACCCTCCTTGCGCGCGTAGAACGTTTTAGTTTATGATTGAAGATGGGTTTGTGCGTTCCTGACAGGCTGAGACATTAAAAACGAAAATGTGAAATATTTGAATGGCAGGTTTTACATTTCGTTATGTTTTAGCTTGTCAAGCAGACAACACCTACCGAGCGGGAAAAATAATCCAAAAATTCACCTCCCTAGCGGAATTCCCTGAGTGGGTGAGTAAATTGAATCCCTGGCTATTTTATCAAGGGACATTTACGCTGAAAAATCACGTTTTAAAATACCGAGGGTAGTGTGTATAAACTACGAGTATAATTAACGAAGAAAATAACAAGGATTTCTTTAGTTGTATTAATTGAGACTGGAGGAATTAGCTATACCTGTCTCGTTCGTGCTTGCTGGACCGGATATCACCTGGTACCATCAAGGATTCCTTGTTTAGTAAAATCCAGTACAATATGGAATCCAGGTGTTGTTGCACGCTAGGTACATCTCTCCATTGTTCAAATCCCGCATTCAAATCTATATCAAGATTTCTGCAGCCCTGAGGAAGGTTCAGAGCACCGAGTTTAGATTTGTTGTGTAAGAAATACCTCTCTTCGTCGATGGAAAAATACCCTAATTCACTATGCGAGAATCGCACTCTATCGTTAGTTGTAGGCTGCCAAGCTGAAACATCGAAGGACTCAGAGAAATCGCGATCGGGCTTTCTGCAAGACGACATTATGCTCGGCTAGGTTCCAATTCTAAGAATTTGTTGCAAGTCCTTGTATTTTCTGAGTTCCCAGAATTTCGAACGAGAGGGATTGAGCACGAGGAAATAAAATAGTTACCCGCTTACCCATGATTCCTTGAGGGGCTTCGTCTCAGCGAAATGAAACCCAAGTTGAGTGTTTACTTGCTTTTGCTTTATGTGAACAAAACTCGGTTTGATTGCTAAACGTGGAAGATTTCAGCGAAACGTTAATGGACCCAGTTAACAACGATGTCAAGGAGGCTGTGTGTGGTAAGCTGTCATGTAAATAGACCGTTTCTTCGTTAATTTTACTGATCATGACCAAGGTGGCACTTGCGACATCATGCACGATTATAGCTGAGCATGCTTCCGGTATGAAAAGTGCAACCTGTGGATTGCATCAGCGTTGATTCCTTTGCCTAAGCGATATAGGCGGCTTTAATATATAATATGCACTTACTACTGGGAAGCTTTATGCATCAGTAAACTTACATGTACCAGTCAAGCTGTTAATGAGAAGCTATAGTAGAAACCAGATGTATCAGCATGGCTGCCAAAAGCTTCTATTTACATAGTGCGCTTACTTTATTGTTGTTATCCTAATTCATGGAATTCCTCCATTTTATATCTCGTGCACTGTATATATCAATAATAACTGACTAATTATTTATTATGACCGTTAAGTGCATCTTCGATAAACCGGTGGGAGTAAACTGCATCTATTACAAGAATTGCAGTTATTTTTTGCGACATGCACTGTAATATGCCATTTGTCTGCTTAAATTGGTAGCTAGCTAAGGAAATATACCCTGGTCAGTTGTTAAGACTTTTTGGTTTTAAAGATACTAAATTTGTAAATTGTAAACAAGTGAATTTTTTAACCAGGCCGTATATGCTTTTTCTTTTTTTGCAGAGGCTGAAAAGTTTTTCTCTGTTACATTGGCCCAAGAAAATCTATCTCCTGGAGCAGAGAAAGAACGCAGCCTGCTAGCCAATAAGTTTCTGAAGTTGAAAATTCAGCTTGGTTGCGAAAATGATCTCCTAGGTGGAGGCAAAGCACCGCTGCGGCCACCAAAGGGTGGAATCGCTATTCCTGGACTTATAGCTAATGAAGGCCAGGATAGTGAAGAATTGTATGATGATGTGGCAGGTAATCGTAAAGTTTGACTTTTCAAGCCTGATATCATATAGTTTTTTTGTAATATAAGCAATGATGACATTTTTTTGTGCTAGTGATTTAGTACATGTTTGTTTTCCATTTACATGAAGCCATGGCTAAAGGGAGGGTTTCACGTTTTGGTGCATATCTCTAAATCAAAATACTTTTGTTCCCTTCTTATAAATGTTATCGCTTTAAAAACCCCACTCAGATGTCAGTACCTCAGTGGTCACAGTGACCCTATAGTTAATCGGCAGAATGACAGATGACCAAAATTCTCAAAGATTTCAGTGGATTTTATCAATGCTGTCGACCATTGAATTTAGTGTTGACCCATAAGATTTATATTACGGTTGATGATTTTATGGCTATTTGCATGTGAAATAAGGTCACTTGCTTACGATTGGTTCATAAACAATGAAAAACTGAGCCTGTGCTAAAAAGTGTGCACAGGCGAGTAAATAATATAGACATGTGCCAAACCGTGAAAATGCTCCCTTTAATTTACTAGAACTAACAAATAGATAACTTGGCATGGTCACAGCGAGCCAACATTTTGTCACAAGATATAATGTGTTTCACACAGTAAGTTCATCTCTTTTATGATTATTTAACAATTAGACCATGAGGCGAAGTCGAATGGGCTATTGACCCGTGGCCCTTGAGGGCGAAGGGTCTAATTGTTTTAGTATCACCCAACTAGTCTGACAGAAATGGCAATAAGAAAGTTAGCAAATGTAAGTTGAAGAAATATTTATTTGGGACTAAAACGAAAGAAAGCGTCACTCTCGATGGCGCTCGATAGTCCACTAGTTGGGTGATACTAAACAAGCATTGTCAGTATGGCTGCCATCTTTCCCTTACAACTCTAGTAGGCCGCTTACGAGAAACATTCTTGTAAGCAGCCAGTTCCAGCCACGGACAGCATTTTCACGTCCAGTGGGTGTCTGCTTATGAGAACTTCCACAGTATTTACTGACATCCTGGACTGGTCTTTGATCAGTTTTGAGATTTTGCATTCAAGTGTCTTAAGAACTGATCTAAAACACAACACACACCTTTGTATCACATTGGTATGAATATTTTACGTGACCAACCTTCAGAGTGGGTGATATTTAAGCATGTGAAGAGAGATGGCACCTGTTGAATTATTGTTAAGCTGTTACATTTGATACTTGTACCTGTAGGTGTAATCCCTCAGGATGACTATTGTGAGATGGGTCAAGACGCTGAAGGAAATCAGAATCAGTCGGCAGATATGTCCGGTGAAAATTATGAGGTGATGTCAGCAGAGGAGACCGATGGTGAATTGGTAGCTGGTGAGAACTATATGGCTATGGAGGATGAAGCCCCACCCCAAGAAGATTATGAAGAGCCTCAACAAGAGAAGACTGAAGACGAGGATTATGAAATAACAGAAAGCACTAAACAACCTCCTCCTTCACAGGATGAGGAATATGTGTTGCCAGATGCTGATTCAGACTACGAAGGTATCAAGCAACAGCAACCATTCTCTCCAATACAGTTAAATCTTAAATTGATTTTAATAGTAAACCCACAATCGCCAAAGGTGTGGTGGAATGCAGAGTCTGTTTTGGTAGTAACATCATTAAAAGTGAATTATTAACAAGGGAGAAGTAGTGGCCAAATGGTTTATTCATTTGGGCCCTATTTTGATCTCAGAAATTCGAAAATCCTACATGTACATGTAGCTGGGGTGCAGTAAAGTCATGGCAACCAAAAGAAATGAAAATCTAGGAGACTGCTAACACTGAACAAAGGTTACCTTTTATTTCTCCCCCCACCGGCCTCCTCTCCCCCACAGACATGCTCCAATTCCCAAAACATGCTCCACTGATTCAATGGTAAAAATGCATGAAATATCCAGACATTTCTCTATCACCTCCCACCCAAAAGTAGTGCAAAAGTCAGAGGTGAGAGTCACACATTTTTAGCACTTTCCTTCCTATCTGGGAAGTGACAGTTGACAGTTCCTCCTTGAATCCACAAGATTTAATCTCAGAGAGAGTTGCATACATGTACATGTACAGGGCTAAAAAAATGTGCCTTCCGGTCCTCCGGGGCAAGTAGATTAATTTTTCTTGCTGGGCAAGTAACTTTACATTCTCTTTTGCCCAATGGGCAAGGACTCAGGTTTGTCGTTGGTCAATTAAATCAATGAAGACCAAATGAAGTCTTTCCCAGGGCAAGCAAAATTTGATAGCTACACTGTACCTGTCTGAAGAACAAGGTGGAGTTCAAGGTTTGTTTTCGAGCCCTGCATGTACATGTATGTACTGTTCAAATATGTCTGGGTTTTGCCTGCTATGTTCTTCAGGCTAACACCCTTTAATTGAGTTCTTATAGTTCCTTTCTCCACCTGGGAGATTGGATGCCATCCAATTTGTAACAAAGGGCAACCTGACATAATGCTGGGGATTGACCTTTGATGGACTAGTATTGAAGATAAAGTGATAGGGAAGGATATAAATGAATACTCCTAGTGTTTTCATGTTGTGGATTAATCTGTATAAGCCTTGTTCACACTTCACACATTGCATTATTTAACAGCAAAGGTCATATAAATGCTAAAATCACCCAGATGTCGATGCTTTATGCCACCAATGCAATGTAAACAACACAACATAATGATATAATAAAAGGGACATATTAGCGAAAAAATAATCCTTCCTTTATGTTGTTACGTCCGTGTTGTTATGTCTTTACATGTATGTCGCAAGGTAGGTAGATAGTCGAGTGCACTAATCATGACGCCACCGTACACGTGCCTCCCACATGTCGCAAGTATGAACCAGGCTTAATACAGTATCATCTCTATTGGGGACTGGCATTGGAGGTGTGCCAAGTACTTTTAACTAGAGTTAAGTGTCAGCAATGTCAGCATGTTATAGCTCGTATTCGCATTGACTGGTATGGGATTCCATAGTGGCCCTGTTTGTGTAGTTGATTTTCATCAGTAGCCTCCTCTTTATTTTAGAGGCAGACTTGCAAATTGCCAGGCTGTTGTACAATCATGTAGCTCATAATCACATTGAATGGTATGGGATTCCATAGTGGTGCTATATTGTGTAGTTGATTTTCATCAGAAGCTTCCTCTTTATTCCAGAGGCAGACAAGTCTACTTCAACAAACACTGGTCCTGTGGAAACTGATACTACATATGAAGGGGTTGAGCCAGGCATGGGAGAAGGCTCTGTTGATGGTGCTCATATGACAACAAAGGAGAGGTCAGAATCAGCCAACTGGGATCATTTCACGAAGAAAATTAAACCTGAGAATATTGAAGGCGTCATCTGTGAAGGTATTTATTGACATGTTAAGCATATTTTTGTTGACAGTATTACTATTAATAACAGTTGTTAGTATATTATACCACACAGGTGAATAGTACTTTTTGCGCATGCTGATTGGCGAGCTCGTTGGTGATTAGCCAAGTACTATTCACCTTGGAGCAGCCAAAGAAAAACAAAATGGCTTCCTGCTTCCCTTTGTCGGCATATTGTCACAAATAAAGTTATTCTTTGGTCCGCTAGTTATTCAGCTTTTGTGGTATATACTAAAACAATTATTTACCTCGGTGTCGGTGAAAGTGGTGGGTATTTACCTCGCCGCCTTGGTAAATATCGACCACTGTTCACCTCCACTTCTGTGAATAATTGTTAATTATTGACTATATACTACATGTAATTGACTTATTATTTGACTCATACATTTTTATGGTCACTCAAGGTTGTGAATTAAGAACTCAATTTTGACAAAAATAATACAATGTATATATTGAATTTATTAAGTTAAGACTGTTGTTAAACAGTTTTTCTCTGTGGCCTTGTTTATTCATATTTAACAACTACTCGAGACCAAAGTGGAGGTCAATATCTACAGTACCACCTTCATCAATACCTAGAAAAAAAAGTTTTTAATTAGTGTATACCGCACAAGCTTGATAACTAGCATACCAAAAAGTTAATTACAGTCAAATTAAGTGAAGCGTACCCCTCAAGATTGCATTAATAAACTGATTATTTGAAATTTGAACCTGCTAGTCGTTTCAAGAATGCAATAATGAATTGATTATTCGAATATTGAACTCGCTCGTTCGATCCAAGAATACGGCTAACAGGTTCCGTTTTCGAAAAATCAATTCACTATTGCAGTCTATAAAAGACTAGTAGGTTTGAAACCTACTAGTCGCAACAGTGAATTGATTTTTCGAAAATGGAACCCGTTAGCCGTATTCTTGGATCGAGCAAGCGAGTTCAATGTTCGAATAATCAATTCATTATTGCATTCTTGAAACGACTAGCGGGTTCAAGTTTCAAATAATCAGTTCATTAATGCAATATTGAGGGGTACGCTTTACTTAGTTTGACTGTAAATAAGACTAGAATGTATTTCTAACAAACCGACAAATGGTGGGAAATTTCAAATTTTCTGTGTGGAGGTGAATAGTACATGTACTTTGCTAATCATCTTCGAGTTTTTGTTTACTTCTAACAATAAAGCAACAAATGGTTGGAAATTTCAAAATTACTACTCCGAGGCAAATAGTACATTCATTGCTAATCACCTCCGAGTTAGGTAACTAATCGGAATACATGAAAGCACTTATTCGCTTGTGTGATATACCGGTATACCAAAAGTTATTATTTTCCGTTAAAGGCTTGCTACATGTTTGTCAGTGAACAAGCTGTTAATCAGTTTAATCGCCAAGACAAGTGAAAGAAACTGATAAGGCAAATGAATTTCCAAATACATGTACATGAACAGGTACTGAGTGGCATACACCAGAACAAAGTCTGTATTCAAAGGTCTTCTTTTGTACTTTACCATATTGCAGTAAAAGTGCCGGGGTGGGTACTCAGAAAAATTGGCTGGTTGTGTGCGGCCCGCTTCCCAAGATCCTTACCCTATTTATGACCAAAATCTGTGGTTTTCCCTACTCTATTTATAACCTGACCAAATTGTGATACCCTATTTATTACCTGACCCTTAAATTGATGCCCTGTTGCAGACAAGCCATCTAATTTGGTAATAAAGGGGGCAGGTTTCTATAAAAGAAACTGTGGTGCTGCGTCGGTGGGAGTATTACAAGATAATTTGGTTTTATCAACTGAGTTGATAATGTGAATTGTCCACCGTAAAGAGATTCGGAAGCTGACGTTTCGAGCGTTAGCCCTCGAAACGTCAGCTTCCGAATCTCTTTACGGTGGACAATTCACATTATCAACCCAGTTGATAAAACCAAATTATCATCTAATTTGGTCCCTAGTTCAGACCAATGTTAAATTGCCGTAACATAATTTGTGAAGGGCTTTTGTTGATGGTCTTATCGATAATGATGAAAAGGTAGCTGACTTCTTAAAAACATACCCAGTTCAAAACTAGAGCTCAGAAGCCATACCCTATTTCTGACAAAAATGACTAAAATCAGTACCCTATTTATGACCAAAACGACTGAAAAAACATACCCTTTGGGGCTGCACATACTGTACCTATATAGCCCGGTAAAAAGCACAGTCAGAAAAAGGAGGCTTACGCGTCGGCGTGTATAAACAAGAAACTTAATTGTTCTTTTAGCACTCATTGACTGGGTGATGGTATTATCAGAAGGTTTTGCTAAAATTTAGTGGAGACGGAAGGATTTATATTTAAGGGTGTATACATGTAGTTCTAAGGGTTTATATTCAGAAGTTTTGATTTTATAGTGTCAACTTGCTGTTATTTTCTAAGGTTTCTTGAAGAAACTCCGCAAGGAAGGCAAACTATATTTGGGAAGTAGGTGGCAGAAACGTTACTGTGTGGTGCGGAACCATGTACTCTACTACTTCAGGGAAAAGAAAGCTAAAGAGCAAGCAGGCCAAATTCTGCTGCCGGGTTACAAAGCACAAGTGGCTACCAAGAGAGGGGGGTTCATCCTGACTCATTCACAACCTGAAATTAGGACATATCAGGTACACACTTGTAAAGTCAAATGGACATCTTCTGTAGAACAAGTCAGTGTCTTTATCCCCCACACCTCCATCTATGTGGAGACCTCCTCTAGGTGCACGTTTTATGTAGTCTCAAGAGTTTCCGCATGGGTTCTGTTTATTTATCGAAAGTCGTTGTTGGTGCAAGAGCGAGAGAGAGAGATCTGCGACTCAACCTGAAAATGGTTACATACCAAGCTCTACAAACATTCCTCTACCTTGAAGACATAGATGATCATCGCAGTTATATACACAACTTAAGCAGCTGTGAAATTAAAGCCTTAAAAAAATTCCAGGCCTGTTAGTTCGAAATATACCCGTAGATGGATATACCCGACCGTCTATGGGTATATTACGAACTAACCGAATGTGACCAGCTCTCAGTTGGCTTGATAGCTCACTTGGTAGAGTACTGCACTGGTATCGCAGAGGTCATGGGTTCGAATCCCGTTCAGACCTGAATTTTTTCAGGCTTTAATTTCACATCTGCTTAAGTTGTGTGTATAACTGCGATGATCATCTACGTCTTCACATCTTTCTCCGCAGTTCAAATATATGATCTTTCACATATATTCATTGGCATTCCTGTACCCTAATCCGCTTTGTTGGCCCTTTGACTCAAGAATGTAACTCGAGCTTGTTGTCTAGATAATTACGTTATTGTCAGTAGGCAGTTAGTGTTATTCAGGTAGCGGCACATTTAAAAGGAGTTCTAGTTTGTCCACGTTCAATTGAAGAAAACCTGAAAATAGTAGTTTACTAAGATAGAAAAACACCAAAGAGGTAATAATAAACCATAAAGGAACAAGGATAGTTAAGGATGGAGAAGATTGACACGGATTGCACAAGACATTTTGGTTTCACGATTTTCTTTTAGTTCGAGAGCACCTCCAATAAGGAAACAGAGAAGTGGATAAGAGCCATAAATGCCGCTAGCGATGCTCCCTTGTCCGAGCGTCAAAGTGATTATTTAGCTGAACTCCGCAACAAACAGCCATCGGGTGATGAGGACAGTTTGCATTACGATAACACAGGACAAGCTAAGAACGAGGAAGCAGACGAATCCAATGGCGATGAAGTCTATGATGACACTAATGAAGATTTATATGAAGTAGTCGGCGCTGCCCAGTCCCCTGCCTCTAACCAGCAGCCGCAATCTCCGATACAGGATGTTGATTATGAGATTTCTGCCGCTGCGTTTCCCTCGACGCCAGCATCTGCTCCCGGTTCGTATAGCTGGCTGTTTACAATTTTAATCCCCCACCCCCACCCCACCGCTACCGCAGTAAAGGCGTCTAAGATTCTACCTGAACACTGCCATACTGATGACGTAGCAATTTTCATTTGTCCAGCCTCGTTCTCATGTTCCGGGAAGTTGAGGACCCGGGAACGAGATTGTGAATAACCAGTAAATCAGAGGCTTCACACGGAAATGTATCAAACGACAGTCATAAGCATAGAATGTATTGTGTTTTGATCGCAGTTATGTCACGAAACCCGTCTCCTATGTTGTGTGTATCGATTCCCTTCCCGTCACGCAATGTGTCTCTTTATGTTTCTACTCAGATCGCAGCTGTCAAAGGAAGGCAACCTTGTATCTGGTTTATTTTAATATTTAGTTTGATTTCGTTTATTTATGTAACAGTTTCTGAACTTCATTTTTTTCAGCTGAACCTTCACCAGTCGAACCAATACAAGAAGAAGACTACGAGCTTCCGGAACAATCCAGTCCCGCACCACCTCCTCCGCGACCCAGCAAATCACAAGCAAAACCACCAGAGGAAAATACACCTCCTAACTTACCACCTCCCCGGCCTTCTAAAGCTCAGCCAGCATCTCCTCCCGCTCAGCAACAAGATGACTTGTACGAAATCGCTGATAGTCCCGAGGATGCCTCCTCAGAATTACCACAACCACCAGCGCCGCTGAGAGAAGAGGAAAATTACGAAATACCGGGTGAATCACCACCACCATCTCCACCCCCCGTGAGACCTCCCAAAATACCTCACCCCCCGATCCCACAGCCGTCAGATGTTTCACAAAAGGAGACACGTAAGTTTTATTTCCGTTTGCAGGCTATGTTGTTATGATATCGTTACGTCATGTTAAATATCGTTACGTTACATTTACCAGGCTTAGTACAAAAACAAGGTAATTTGGTTTTATCAACTGAGTTGATAATGTGAATTGGCCGCCGTAAAGAGATTCGAAAGCCCTTCGTCGGAGCGAATCGCTCCGATTCGCTAACGCTCAAAACATCAGCTTTCGAATCTCTTTACGGTGGCCAATTCACATTATCAACTCAGTTGATAAAACCAAATTACCTTATAATACTCCCTACCGACGCAGCACCACAGTTTCTTTAGAAACTTACCCCCTTTTTAATTAGTACAAAAACATCGGCGATGTATCACGCAAGACAAAATATTAGTATTCGATCTATCCTATGTACCCTAACCTAACAAATGTATCCTAACCTAACAAAGCGTTATCCTGTGGCGTGTCAGTTTACAGTTGAACCAATAATACGCTGGTATTCCGAGAGCGCGTCATTGCGACATTTTCCCGTCAGCCTTAATCGCAGATCTGTCACTGAATTGCCTGACTATGTTCCGCCCACTGTTCTCTTTTTCAGTTTATTTTGTATAATTAATTTGGTTTTCGCTGATTTTTACAGAAGAAAAACTTCCGGAGCGACCTGCTAAGCCAGGTGCCAAGTCACAACCTCCACCTCCACCTCAACGACAAGACGAACCACCGCAGAGTCCCACAGAAAATCAAAAGAACGAAATAAATTACGCCAACATTTATCAAGCCTTGTGGAATTGTGACGCTGATGATAAGGACGAGCTGGGATTCCGACGCGGTGATCTGATTTACATTTACGAAAAGCCGCATCCTGATTGGTGGATCGGTTCTTTGTTCAAACCTCAAGGGTACAGTGTGGGCCTGGTGCCGAAACAGTATGTAATGGAAGCTTATGAATTTTCTGCAGCTTAGTTTGACAATAGTTTAGCTTAAAGGAACTGTGTCACGGATTTTAGCAGAATTGGGACATAAAAAAATGGCCGTCAAATTGAGTGTAATGGAACAATAGCCACTTGAAACAGTGAAGGAACATTTCGTAAACACAAGAAATACAAAATAAGCCACGGATGGACAAAATTTAAAGGAGATTGAAACGGATTACGATTTGGGACTTTGAAAAAAATGCTAGGCTGAACAGTTTTCAAAGTTAATCTCGTTTGTTTTTTTTAATTTACCGCCCAGGAGACATATTTGTATTATAGCTAGGGTTTGGTCGTTTAGTTTTTTCGTTAACAGTAAGCTTCATAGCGAATACTCGACTAAACTCAGCCGTGACACAGTCCCTTTACAGAAGCAATGTCCCGCTATTTTAGAGGTTCCTGCAGTGTAAAAATTTCTCGAAAAATTGAAACTTCCAAATCCTGGTCAGTCACAACCAACATACCTAACTGTGGTCCTGGCTATTTTCTCAAACGTTAAACGGTCTTTTGCACGTGAATAAACAACTTAGAAAGGACGAAAAAAGCAGTTTTGAGTTAATTAAAACAGTTAAATGAAAGACTTCTCATCTGTATCGTGTTTAGGCTTAGTTTGTTTTGCAGAAAGCTTAGGACAGCCGCCGGTATGACCCTGGTGCCCGGTCTTCCGCTCATGAAATCCAAGATGGCGGCCAGTCACTGGCCGCCATCTTGAATTGGGACTCGCAGAAGCTATTTTTAG
>OZ026605.1:23510414-23540414 GCA_964020085.1 Micromussa lordhowensis
ATTGAAATCCGCTCCGACATTGTGTTTTCACAACTCGGATTTTCATTTCGATTACAATCAGGTACATGCATTTCTTTGCTACCTTTGCCTCTTGTAAACCCTCCTCCCTAGCTTTCTTCTTGATAAGAGTGTTATAGAAAGTGGCATCAGGAGAGATGTTACAGCTCTTCATCAGCTCCATCACGTAATCTTCTTCTTCTTTTGATGAAGTCATGTAAAGAAGAAGCTGAAAGGTCCGTACATCAGGAGACACATTTTCAACAGCCATCATCTGAATAAACTTTTCCACACCAGGAAAATAGTGGTGCAGCTGTAAATCATTGTCACTTTTGCTTGCATTATTTTTCCCATCTTGTAAAGCATTTTCTAAATAATTCAATTTGCTACTTTCACTTTCTGATGTTTCTCTTGGACCATGCTCTTTTGAACTTTCTTCTGTGACATCAGCTCTAGGCCTAGACTTGCTCAACTGTGATCTTTTTTCCTCGGTAGAGACTTTGAAATCTCTCATCACCTTTAACACTGCATTGAAAATATAAATATCTGGCTGTATCTGAAGAGACTTCATTTCTTCAAGAATTTTAAAAGCTGCACTGGGCCCTTCAACTTTATCAAAAGAGCAGGCAGCCAATAATGACGAAAAGGTGTGGGCATCCGGCTCAACCTCATCGTTCTGCATTTCTTGGTAGATATCAAATGCATGGAGTGGGTCACCACAAATAACTAAGGCTTGGATAGCGGCATTATAAGTGATGACATTCATCTCTAATTCCTGGTCGGCAGTCCTTTTTCTGATTTCAGCCAGAAGCTTTTCTACATGGTGTAAAGCATGTTCTGGAGTTGATGCCTTGGTACAAGCATTGAACAAGCTGGAGAAGGTGTGAGCTGTGGGCTTTAGGCCTCTCTTCTTCACCTGACCAATAGGGAAACATTGGTTATAAATAATTATGTATCAAAAAATGTTGACTTAAGAAAATGCTTCTTTTTTTAAATTTCATTCCTTTTAATTACCGTAGTAAATATACCCAACTAGAAAAAAGCATGTATTAAAGGGAGGGTTTCACGGCTCAGTGCATGTCTCTAGATCAAAATACTTTTGTTTGTTTCTTATCAATGTTGTCACTTTAATAACCCCACTCAGGTGTACTTCAGTAATCACAAGCTATTATATAGCTAGTCGTGGCAGAATGATGGATGACAAAATTCTCAGAAGAGTTCAGTGGATTTTACCAACACTGTTGACCGCTGAAATTACATGTAGTTTTGACTCGTACAATTTATTCTACGGTTGATGATTGCACTGCTAATAAGTTAACTTCCTTAAGATTTTTTCATAAACAATGAAAAATTGGGCCTGAGCAAAAAAGCGTGCAAGGAATAAATAATACAGACATGTGCTGAACCGTGAAATGCTTCCTTTGAATTAAACAAGGAATTTAACAAAGTGTATGCCCCTCAAACCAAAAGCATAAGACTAGTGCATTTGTAACCAGTTCAAAAATTTGGAACTGGTTTAAAACAATATAACTGCACTGCTCCAGAAACAAATTGTACCATACCAGAAGGTAAAATTGAACCAGCCTAACATTCAATAATGTGTTGCAGTGGTACTGTAGTACCTATCAGTTATTGACTTAAAGCTGGAATCAGTACATCAAAACTCATAATTTCTCACACACCATTGTTGTTGTTGTTGTTGTAAGCTACCAACAAAAAATGATTGGCAAGACTATGATTCAGTTTATTTTTTTTTCTGATTTGTTGTACATGTATGTGGCTTATGGACTGCACATTCCTTCTCCAATGCAATTCCTCAGTCTTGGAAATTCAAACTAAGTATTAAATAAATTGCTGTTGAACATTGTCCAGAAAGTGCACAAACACTCAATAGTACAATGTACTTTACTGGAGCTGTTCTCTCAGATATGTTATGAGCCTACTTCATATTCATTCATTACACAACACTTACATGTATGTTGCAGGTCAAAATGAAATTCAGATTAAAATGATTTTAACCTAGTTTGATTCTCAATTTCCTTTGTCTTCTAACCCTAATTATTCATGATCCACGCATAATTGGGGCTAAGAGACAAAGGAGTCTCATTTTAACCTGAATTTCATTTTGACTGCAACATGTACATCTGTTCATTGATTACTTACGTCATTGAAAATCTTAAAAGCTTTTCTTACTTGTCCTCTCTTAGCATAAGCAGAAATGAAGATGTTGTAAATCTCTACACGAGGATGAAGTTTGTTGGCTTTCATAGATGCCAAGACATTAAGGGCTTCATCAACCTGATACCATGCAAGATAAAAACAAGTAATATTTCAAATATCTGTTTGCCAAATAAGGGTGAAAAACTGATAATCAAAGTCATACCAATTTTTGGAAAGGTGCAATGAGGTTTACCCTATGTAAAGCACCAACCCATGAGACAAGGCCAGACCACAACACTGGGAACTACGTGCCCTACTCTTTTTGACAAGTGTGTGGGTCCTTTAATGTCCCCATACAGGACCTATGATTTACAGTCCTTACCCAAGAGGACTTGAAGTCTAACCATTTGCAGATGTAATTACAAAGACAGCATGTCCTCCTCAGTTATTTTAAGACCCTGAGTGTTGGTCTGGTCTGGGGCTTGCACCATCAACCTCCTGCACAGCAGTCTGGTGCTGTACTAACTGATATCAATATTATACCGGCAATTCTGATTGGTCTGAGAAAAGTATATGGCATATTTTTTCCAGATAAAGCATTAACTAAAGGTTTATTTTGTTAAAATTATGCTACATGTATCTTTCATGAATTATGTGATTTTTCATGAATTGTGAGATTGGATGCAATTTTAGGTTAATAATTCGCAACATTGCAACATCCACCTATGCAATCAAACTTCAGAGCTAGCGCTCATTTGAAACAAAAAAAGTTGTCTGATCAAGTTAGAGTAAATGAATATTCCATATGTTAATAAAAATTAATAGCTAACGCACAATTCACCACACACAACAACAAAAACAAAACACGTACTGCACTTGTTTGTGTACAAGTCAGCTGTAGTGACATTCTTGTTGTATGAAATGATGCAAAGGCTGTGTGGTAGAGTGTTAAGGGTGCCAGGCTCAAAATATAGAGATCACAGGTTCTGAGCTCTCATTTTGACCACTATCAGGGGTGGTTCAGCTCTCCAGCTGTGTTTGTAAAAATCCTACTGCTCTGCCTTCTTCAAGCTCGGTTATTATTTTTCACATTTGTTAGCGGCCCTGGTTTAAGGTACGTTAAAATTGATGCATTTGTATCTGTTTTGTAAGTGCTATTCCCCGAGGGCAAACAACATAACGTTATGTGATTTAAATAACTGTGAGGTGTACACGTTTATACTGACACTTCTCACCTTTCCCTCTTGAGTAAGGCGTAGCATTTGCCTTGCATACCAATTCACTTTCCCTTTTCTGTCCTCTGAAGCATTCCTTCTTTCCCATCGATTCTCTTCCTCTTGCTCCGGTTGAAGGTATTTAAACAAATATTTGGACGGACGCAATGTTACATTTCCAGCTGATTTCTGACTTTTCAATTTCCAAGACTTCCCTCGCTTTTTTGATTTCCAAGATTTACCGCTCAAGCCTTCTTCGTCCTCACTATCTGTCTCTGCGTCGGAATCGAGCTCTGTCTCCTCTCTCCTATACCTACTATCCTCAGCATGTGACTTTGAACCTAATACATTCCCACGAAATGAATCAGCGAGTGGTCGAGGCTTAGGAAAAGCATGTGTTGGTCGCGATTCATTCCACTTTTTCGCCATGAGTGGTAAAGATTTGGAATATGAATGGAACGCGCTAGTACTCAACGTGTTTCTTGTGACAAACTCGTGCCATAAACACCGTCCAGAATCGTTAAGATGGCGAAAGAAACAGTCGTAGCGCAACTTTCTCAAAGAAGCCGCCATCGCCGCCATGTTGGATTTACTCACTCATGGGGGTTTCCGCTGATCGCTCTGCACTGCACATGACCCATAATCCCTTGCGTTTTTGGGGGGTAACCAGTAGAAGAAATGTATGGTATCATGACAAAAATTAGTTCGGTGAGCTCGCAAAACCAGCTACTAATGCTTAAAAATGCACCAGAATTTATCAAAATCATGATAGGAGAAATTTGTACTAGTTTATAACTAAATGTAGAGAAATTTTTTTTTGTCCATACATCGTCTGTAAAATTACAAGACGATGTATGGACAAAAAAACAAACAATTTCTCTACATTTAGTTATAAACTAGTACAAATTTCTCCTATCGTGATTTTGGTAAATTCTGGTGCATTTTTAAGCATTAGTAGCTGGTTTTGCGAGCTCACCGAACTAATTTTTGTCATGATACCATACATTTACCCCCCAAAACGCAAGGGATTATGGGTCATGTGCAAGTAGCGAATTTAACCTCATCCCAGTCTCCCTCTCAATCACTGCCCTTATTTGCCCATATGTTGTCTCGTGAATGTGTGACATGTGTTGCAGAAGAAAGCCGTTCCAGCCTATTTTCTTGCTCCTTTGCACCTGTAGGAAAGTTCAAGGTAAGGGAAACTATTTCTATGTGACTCAGTTTAGAAAGTAACAATTTTATAAAGCGGTAGTATCCACAGCAATCTTCAATGCGAGAAAAATACGCGCGCCGCGGCTTTCATGGAAGTCGCGAAGAGGTTACAAAGATATTCAAACTTTTCTATATTTCTGACACGATAAAGTTCGATCCGTGAAGTTTTAAATTCAACAAGTCGCTATTGAGATTTTCTTCAAAGTATGGCGTTTCGTTGCGGACAAAATACCCACATCATAAAATATGAAATGGAAAACACAAACAATCTTCCAAAAGGAGTAAATGAGTCCAGTTGTATAAGTCGAGAATTCTAAAAAGTCTATCAAAATAATAAAATTCGAGGTCGAGGAAAAAAAATAAATATGAAGTCGAAATAAATAGTATAAATAGTAAGTCGCGAATTCTAAAAGTCGAAAAAAACTAACAAATAGAAGGGGAAAAAAATCGAATTTGAGAATTTAAGGTGGGGGTTCACCTGAATTAAAGTGAAATTTGAGGAAGTTTAAAGAGAGATTGAAAGGGGGAGAAAAGGTTATGGAACATCACCAGACAGTTGCCCGACCCCACAATGGCACTCGGGTTGTTAGGCAACTGTTTGGTGTGTATCTACCAATTTTTAACTTCAAACTCTAATTTTAAAACAACACCAAATCTTCAAAATTTCCTATTTCCATAAATTTTACTAATCCTTTGAGAAAAACTATCTATCTCCAAATAAACCTAAAAATCACCAAAAAATTTACAAAACGGCGCAAAACATAGATGTGTGTAATGAGTGAACAGATTCTTGATTGCTTGAAACGTAAACGAGATATTTGCATTAAAAACATAATACCAAGCCAAAATACGGCTTTCAGGTGGACCCCCGCCTTAACAGCTTTTTTTTTTGCTATTGGAAGTCGAAAACAAATTGAGTCGAAAAAATAAAATTCGAAGTCGACTTTAGCTAATGAGTGGTGAGCGAACGCTGACCCCCTCATACAGAACATTCAGAAAATCAAAATGGCGGCCGGTGCAGCACGTTGGCTCCCAAATTACGATGAGTTCTTCTTTTCTTTGGGAAACCTTCTTAACACTTGCGAACAACAGCTAAATTCAACTCCTAGCGATCGAAGTGAATTCCTTTTTCGACGCTTAGATGAGTACGAGAGGACACTTTCAACCCTGATATCAAGATTTTGTGAGACTTAACGGCCACGAGCTGTCACAGCAAACGTGTCTTGTAGATCTCACGCTAATTCTTCGCCGCACAAGTTTTTTGCGATCCAATTTTGAAAGGCATTGTTTCCTCCTAGAATATGAGGTAGACGTTAGTCGGAGAGCGGACAGAAGAAGTGCCCCGACAGAAAGGTATGGCTTACAAGGACGGCCAAGGGTCGTTGTAACTCAGCAACAGCTTCAAACATTGCAAAAAGTGTGCGGATTTCGCTGGAATGATATTGCAGAGACTCTTGGCGTTTCCCACAGGACATTGAGACGAAGCGGCATGAATTTGGTATGAGAGTGGAAGGGAGAGAATTTTCTCTACTATCAGATGCAGCGAGTGCATAACACGAACTCTCTGAACCATCAATCCTTGTCGTCTTGGCGATCCTTGCATCATTAATAGTCCTGCTTCTGGTGCAACAGCACGAATGTTTCTTATGCAGTTCATCTAAGCGTCGAAAATGGAATTCACTTCGATCGCTAGGGATTGAATTTAGCTGTTGTTCGCAAGTGTTAAGAAGGTTTCCCAAAGAAAAGAAGAACTCATCGTAATTTGGGAGCCAACGTGCTGCCCCGACCGCCCCGACCGCCATTTTGATTTTCTGAATGTTCTGTATGAGGGGGTCAGCGTTCGCTCACCACTCATTAGCTAATGTCGACTTCGAATTTTATTTTTTCGACTCAATTTTTTTCGACTTCCAATAACAAAAAAAAAAGCTGTTAAATTCTCAAATTCAATTTTTTTCCTTTCTATTTGCTAGTTTTTTCGACTTTTAGGATTCGCGACTTACTATTTATCCTATTTATTTCGACTTCATATTTATTTTTTTCCTCGACCTCGAATTTTAATATTTTGATAGACTTTTTAGAATTCTCGACTTAGTATTTATACAATAGACCTTTTTACCGATACGGCGGCCATCTTGAATTCTATTGTTTTGACTGAGAAATTATGGGCTGCCGAGGGGGCAATCGCTGGAAAATTTATCGTATACACAGCTTTCAGGATAAATTTTTACTGCTTGTCTCTCATATTCCAAAACAAATATTACAAGCGTTACATCTTTCCGTCACGATATTTGGCAGTTGTTCCTATGGTTATCGAAAAATTATTGTTAAAAGTTATCACGCCACAGTATTCTTTTTAATTATTTCTCATCTGCCCCCTGGGCATCCCATAATTTCCTCGGAATTCAAGATGGCCGCCGTATCGGTAAAAAGGTCTATTGGACTCATTTACTCCTTTTGGAAGATTGTTTGTGTTTTCCATTTCATATTTTATGATGTGGATATTTTGTCCGCAACGAAACGCCATATCACTATTTTAAAAAAGAAAAATAGTAATAATGTATAAATTTTCGCTTTCATCGAATGTTACTAATACCGGGAACGGGGAACGGGGGTCTGGGAACGAGTGTACAGCGGTAAGCCACCTGAGATTTCAAAATGGCCGAGGAAACGACGTTTACAAACGCAGGCGCGGATCCAGGGGAGGTGAAATGGGTGAATTTTCACCCCCCCCCCTCCTTTTTTCTGAGCCCCCTTCTTTCTTTCTTTTTTTTTCTTATCCCTCAAATATTGAAATAATATTTGATTTCTCTGATTTATCTGATTGAGCAGGCAGGGATTTCACCCCCATTTCAAAATCCTGGATCCGCGCCTGAAACACTGATTTTATCGTTAGGTCGCGTTGACGACTGGCTTTTATTTAAATATTGCGTAGACGAAGCCACGAAGCCCAGTATTCCGAGATGAGTTTTCATAGTCAACGTTTCTGCAATGGCTGCTACCATTTGGTTTGACGATTCTCTTTTATTTTTCTTCCTGAAATTTGCAACTTTGGGCAGAGTTTAGGTATATTGGGGTTCGCATTGCCCAACACCATTTTTAGCAGAGAAGCAGTGAGGAGGTAACAGCTTAGATTAACAGAAATGGGGTAGGAAACGTAATAAACAGCCTGGAAACGTAATAAACGACCTAGTTATTCAAATTACTACATGCAGATATCTGCCTACCTTAACCGACGTCATATACGCATCTGAATTTTGACCAAATATGATGAAACTAGATTTCTCAGCCAATTTTTATCAGAAATTTTTTGAATCCTTGCAATAAGATTCTACAAAATGTGCCCACAACACGAACTTAAAAGTATTGTTACCATGGCAACATATGGCTCCTGGTTCTAAATCTCCCCAATATTAAAGGCTTTTTTGGCCCCCTTTGGCATTCCATTTTGATCGCTAATGATACCCCGTATGGATGATTCAATAAGCATATAAATATGTTAGCTCTAGGTTGTGGCTTCGTTTAACAGTTTTCAAGCTGAAAATCACTAACATGTTGAAATCAAGTGGGTGAGGACTGAGAAAGAGTGAGGTTGCCATGGTAACAAGAGTTTTTATACCCGTTGGTGTGTTTTCTGTAGAACTGTTAGCCTGCCAAGTTTCTATGGTCTACGTTGAAATAGCCAAGATAGCTCCACTTATATACTTGGTATGATATTGGGTTGAGTGTATGACGTCATCACGTAAATCTTACCCAATTTTTCAAACTTAAATATCAGATTATTGAACTGTTGACCGAGAACATGGGCACGCGGTTGTGTTATTTCTGGTGAGCAGAAAAACAAAAAAAAGTTTAAAAATATTTTGAATAAATAATAAAGCAATTATTGAAATCGGTTATCGTAGGATACGAAAAATTCTGCAGATCTCGGAGGATGTAATTCACCTTGGCCTTCGGCCTTGATGGGTAATACACTCCGTGATCTGCAGAATTCTTCAGATCCTACTCAGCCCCATTCAATAATTGCTAATCAATAATAGTACTAGTTTGTTGTTGTTTGTTTCTGGTTCTCATGGCATTAATTTGCTTTCATTTTTATTTCATTTTGTTTTAACAGTGTCTTGTAAAATGAATCTTCTAATAAACGTTTTAGCTTGTTAATTTCTTATTGATTTTGTACCCTTTCCTCGGGGTCTCGTGTTTCTGCATCTGATGAGGATTACGTTTCCACACATTGTTTGGGCACATATTTACTGTGCGTTTTAGTGGTTTTCGTAACTAGCTTGCAGACGGAATACAGATGACTGATGACGCGTCCTCGATAAACTATTCGCATTAAGTGTCTCGTGTTAGCGCTGAGTCAGCATTGTTTTATTAACGAGAAGCAGGAAATTCCCTTAATCAGAAGAGTTGAACTAACAACTACAACAAAACAAACAACAGGCGTTGTAACACCAGCTGAGTCAAGGGAATAGCAAATTATGATTGTCTAAACAGATTGCCATACGTCTAGCCTGTTGGTCTAGTGGCATGATTCTCGCTTTGGGTGCGAGAGGTCCCGGGTTCGACTTTCCGGACAGGCCCAGGTTGTTGTTTTTTCATTCTAGGTATTCCAAGTCAGTTCTTAGTATGGATGCGGCATCCACTGGATCTCTCCCTTGCTCTTTCTCTTTCTGTTAGACTTTTCCTAGATCCACTGACCAATGTAAATCATTACAAGTGTCTAGAGGTTGCAAATCTTATGAAGTGAATTTTAGTCACAGCCCAAGAGCATCTCATCTTCCAAGAAGAATTGGCTTGATACATATGGGGGATTAACTGTCTCACTCATCATCCTCGCCTGATACTGGATACGAAAAGCCTAAAGATTTAGGTAACTTTCTCGTCCAAAAAAATTGACTGCATGTCCAAACACAAAATGCCTTAAAACGCGAGGCTTGTGAGAAGAAAGACATGCCGTCATGCACCAAATGCCTTTTTGAGTAGATTCAACTGAGGGTTTGGCCTATATCCAGTCATGGCTTTTTGGCAAAAAGCCTTGAGGGCAATGGGTTAATCACGTGACCAGATTTCTAAAAGGATAAACCGTTAGTGATGTTGGGAAATCTATTCAATTTAGCAAGCCCCGAGACGCCAGGATTCTTTGTTAAGCAGGCAGCCATAATATTCTACAGCCTTAAAGATGTTCACATCATGCTATACAATAATAGGGTTATGGTTATGGATTATTTGCAATAGAATGGGTCGATGTCATCAATTTTCTTTTTCGCCAAATCTTATCGGCAAAACGTATAAAAGAAATTGATTAATTATTCTATCAAAAATACCCTTGAACAAAATAAAATGAATAGAAAAGTTTAAAACTATAGTTTTTATCGTTGGACTATTTGAAAACTGACTTTTGGTTGTCCGTCTAAAACTTGTACATTTCTGGCTACCAATCTACTAACAGTCAGTAACGATCATCGCTCGATCGATCGATATCGTTATTTAAGGCATTCATCCTAATATAAAGTTGCTGAAGAATGAAAAAACAAAGCGGCTCAGTTACAGCAACAAATTTATGTTTAGTGTTGTTGTTGTTTTTTTTTTCGCTCCTGACGTAGTACCTGTACGTCGATTGCTCTCTGACGCATCCTCAATCACGTCTTCACATTGAATGTCTCGTCTTAGTGTTCAGTCAGAATTGCTTCATTGACGTGACGCAGAAAACTCGTCAATCAGCGGAGCGGGACTGTTTACTTCAAGACAACGCAGAACAGTTGTTTAAACACCAGCTGAGTCAAGGAGAAGCAGATTAAAACAGTTGCTTGAAAAAATTCTCGTATGTCTGGCCTGTTGGTCTAGTGGCATGATTCTCGCTTTGGGTGCGAGGGGTCCCAGGTTCGACTCCCGGGCAGTTCCCTTGTCTACTATTCTTTCGAAATGTATTACAAGCCTTCACAGAATCGATTTCTTTCTTGGTTTTCCTTAGTACTGGCTTTTTAGATGCAAAGAATTGAACGATCGAGCGAAAGAAGAAAAGCAAAGCACTGGAAAGCTTGTCCCAAATCTTCGTATTCCAAGGGGTTTTTGTTTTTCTTACGATGAGGGTGGTAAGGGTGGACTGTATGGGCTGTTCCTTTAAGCATGATTGTTTTTAATGTGAGGGCTCCCACCGTGCTTTAACCTGTAATTTTCGTGCCAAAACCGGCGGGATTCAATCACAGACCAGAGGTGCAACCAAACCTCTCTCCCATTCAACCCAGTCCAGCTCATCAGTTACCAACCCCCGTAAACATTAGGCGTATGCTTCTTTTTCTTTCTGGGTATGACCATTCACTCGTGCAGTTCCTGGAATCTGGTTTTACTTTTGGTTTTTCAGTTGCATTTTGATGGACCTCGTTGTTCTCAAGATGCCCCTAACCTTCTTTCGGCTATGCAAAATCCGGCAGCTGTGAATGCTAAGCTTTCTAAGGAGCTTGACGCCCATAGGCTTGCTGGTCCTTTTTCATCCCCTCCTTTCCCAGTCTTTTGCGTATCACCCCTCGGTTTAGCTCCCAAGGAAAGTGAAGGTGAGTTTCGTTTAATTCACCACCTTTCTTATCCCAGAGGCTCCTCTTTGAATGATGGGATTTCTGTCGATTACACTAGTGTTTCGTATGCCACTGTAGAGGATGCCATTGGCTTGATTAAGTCTGTGGGCCAAAATTGTTTTTTAGCCAAAACTGATGTTAAGAATGCCTTTCGATTAATTCCTATTCGCCCTGCAGACTATGCTGCATATACTGACAAGGCCGTTACTAGTATCATGGGTGCATGGCTATGGGCTGTTCAAGTTCCTGTAGAACTTTTGAGATGTTTCAACTGCTCTTGAATGGATTGCCCAGAAAAAGTTGCATATTCCTTATATTTTGCATTTGCTAGACGATTTCTTGATTGTTTCTCCTACTGTAGACTCATGCCGACATCAGTTGGATACTTTTTTAATGTTATGTAGTTATCCGGGCATACCCATGGCACCAGAGAAAACTGTCGGCCCATCGACAACACTCGCTTTTGCGGGTATTGAGCTAGACACCGTTCTGATGGAGGCCCGTTTACCTCAAGAAAAGCTGGATAAATGTCGTGAACTTCTCTCAGCTTTCCTTCGTAGGCGTAAAGTAACTCTTCAGGAAATTCAATCGTTGACGGGCTTGTTAAATTTTGCCTGCAAAATTATTGTCCCAGGTCGGGCTTTCTTGCGCCGGTTAATTGATTTGACTATTGGAGTACAAAAACCACATTTTTTGATTCGCCTTTCTCGCGAAGTGAAACAGGATTTGTTGGTTTGGTAATCGTTTCTCGCAGGTTTTAATGGGCGCTCATTTTTTTCTGACTGATCAGTGGACAAATTCTCATCAGCTAGGACTGTATACTGATGCCTCTGGTGCCTTGAGTTATGGTGCTGTTTTTGGTGGACATTGGTGTTACGGTCAGTGGCCGGATAGCTGGTGTCACCTAAACATCGCCTTTTGAGAGCTTTACCCAATTGTTTTGAGGCTGCATTTATGGGGCCATGACATGCAGAATCAACGCGTCCTCTTCTTTACTGGTAATGAGGCATTGGTTCATATGTTATCAACAAGCAGTCCTGCCGGGATAAGAACTTGATGTTTTTAGTACGTAGGCTGGTGCTCACGGTTTGTTTGGAAAATAATATTTGTTTTAAAGCAAAACATATTGCGGTTGTGCACAACATTCTTGCTGATGCCCTTTCTCGGTTAAAATTGCAGACTTTCAAACAACTGGCACCGGCCTACATGAATCCTCATCCCACAGAGATCCCTCTTCATCTCCAGCCTCTCAGTTGGTGTCAGTGACCTCTTATCTGCTGCATTAAGCCTGCAACCGTCTTCC
This sequence comes from Micromussa lordhowensis, assembly GCA_964020085.1. Lineage (NCBI taxonomy): Eukaryota > Metazoa > Cnidaria > Anthozoa > Scleractinia > Lobophylliidae > Micromussa > Micromussa lordhowensis. Next base: position 23,522,873 of record OZ026605.1, read on the forward strand.
ATTCCCACTTATCGGCGCGCTTGGACGCTTTTTTATAAATTTTATAATTCAGTTTTTCACTTACCCTTTGCTTGCCTTCCCATTTCCCCATCACTGCTGGCTCTATTTATAGCGTATTTGTTTGATTTCTACTATGCCCCATCTACTGTGACAACATACATTTCGGCCTTGGGATATTCGCACAAGCTGTTGGGTTTCCCCGATCCATCCAAAGTCTTTTACGTTTCCCAGATCCTTAAGGGCTATAAGAAGGTGGGCTTCCGTTTGGATAGTAAAAAAGTAAAGTCTGCATACGAGCCAAGTGGCCCACCAGGCCGGAGCTTATCCCGGTTTCCGTGGCATGAAGCGACTAGGAATATTTCTACTCCCCCCTGGATGGGATGCCAGTCCATCGCAGGGTTACCCCCAGCATTAAATTCGCCGGTACCCATTTATACACCTGGGTGGAGAGAGGCACCGTGAGAGTAAAGTGTCTTGCCTAAGAACACAACGCAATGTCCCAGGCCAGGGCTCGAACCCGGAGCGCTCGCTCCGGAGTCGAGCGCACTAACCATGAGGCCACCACCTATCCGTTTGGATAGCCGCCTTCCTATTTTGGATCGGTTAGTATCAATAGCTCCCTCTTTACAGGGGTCTACCTACCAAATGAGTCAGTTTCGGGCTATGTGTTCCTTGGGTTTTTATGCCTTTTTGCGTAAAGGAGAAATAACTGTTCCGTGTAATAGCAATGCTAACCCTCCCCTTCAGTTATATCAGCTCACAAAATTAATTTCGTCAGCTGGGGAATTTTAAGCATAGTTACAATACACGCCCCTTTTCCGTGATTCTTTCCCGGCAGCCCAATTCCACCTGTCCCGTTGCATTGTTGTCCCAGTATTTCACTTTGCGAGGTTTCAGACCCGGGGCCATTTTCCTTTCAGAGGATGGGTTGCCTGTTTCAAGGTCATTTTTCTCCAACCAGCCTCTAAGGGCTTGTCACTTGTGTGGCTTGGATCCTTCCCGTTATAAGTTCATAGTTTCAGAATTGGTGCGGCTTCTTATGCAGCGGATCAGGGGTTTTCTGATACTCAGATAAGAATGTTAGGACGCTGGAAGTCCAATGCCTTTCTACGCTATATCAGGGTTCCCAGTCAACGTTCCTGAACAAATAGTTGGGGTCATCATAATTGTGAGCAAGGTGGGTCAGTTTGCATGGGCGGCTGCCCCACCTTGTTGTGTTTCCCTCTATAACTCTCCGTTTTCCTTGTTACCAAGGATTCATCTCGCAAATTTTACTAGCTTTTAATTTTTAGCATAATTAGTGTTATCATAATTACTGGCAAGGTGGGTCAATTTGCATGGGCGGTTGCCCCACCTTGTTGTGTCTTACGATATTAATCTCAGTTTTTCTTGTTACCAAGGATTAATTTTGCAAATAGCAATTTTACCACCTGACTAACTAACCACAAGGAATTATTATAACGATATGGCATGCTTGCATGGGCGGCTGCTGCACTTGAATTCTTGACTCAGTTTGCATGGGTAGCTTTTTCTTGCTCTAAGTTTCATTATTGTCATGTAGGGTGTATTATTCCCGATTCAGTTTTTGTATGGACAGCTTCTTCTGGAGCTAAGTTTAATTCTCTTCATGTAGGGTGTAACTCCTGATTCAGTTTGCATGGGCGGCTTTTTCAGGAGTTTGTTTTTCATATTGTTATGCCCGGTCTACCGATTCGAGCTATGCCAGTCTTGTGGTCTGCAACGTAGTTAATTTTGGGTGTGCCATGCTTGCAAGGGCGGCTGGTACACCATCTTATTAGCTTGTTGTCTAACTTACTTTTCTTTGCTTCTGCTCTTGCCTGGGGTGGGGCAGCAATGCACTTTTCAGTGTCTTTGCTTTTGGCGTTTTTCTTGGCCCGCACCTTTACTGGGGAACCATATGATAACAGAATTCATTCATGATTTGTTTTGATTTGTTTGTTTCAATAAAAGCGGCTATGGACCTGTTGCCCATAGCCATATTTCTCCAACTCAGGTGTGCTTATTTTTTATTGCCCAGTAAACAGAGCTCAGGCAAGAGCAGCATTTGTGAGTTTGGTTTTGGGTGGAGAGGAAAGACATAAATAAAATATTTGCTCGCGAATAGAATTTTTATATCTTTTCTCTTTGACCAGAGTTTATTGGATAGTCAAAGGGACTGGGTCTGGGGCAGGTGGCAATGGCCATTATGTCGATCCCCCTCTTAGCTTTTTTGCAGGTCACGTGAAATGGCAAGCCATGTGCTTGCCATTCGTTTCTATAACTCGGCGTGAGAAGCTGCTTTTGATTCCCACCACCTTCCCCTGATCGCCCCCTTTTCTTGTAAGGATATTTAGTGTTGTTGCGTTTTTCTTGGCCCGCACCTTTACTGGGCAAACATATGATAACAGAATTCATTCATGATTTGTTTTGATTTGTTTGTTTCAATAAAAGCGGCTATGGACCTGTTGCCAATAGCCATATTTCTCCAACTCGGGTGTGCTTATTTTTTTATTGCCCAGTAAACAGAGCTCAGGTTAGAACAGCATTTATGGGTTTGGTTTTGGGTGGAGAGGAAAGACATAAAAGATACTTTATTCTCACTCGAAAGCTTTGTTGTACGTCGAAGTGTGAAATTCTCCCTTTAATTTGTTTACCATATACAAATTCTTTAAACGTGTTCTAATAAATATCAGCTACCCTGGAAATGTCTTATTTTAATGAGCAAGGAAACATTTAATGCGCAAGGAAAGAAAAAAGAGAAACAAATTTGGCTTGCTTTGGCTTGCGTCCAGTCCTTAGCTAGGTAGAAAGGGGAGTTTTGAAACTGATTTTTTAAAAAGAAAACAGTATAAACGTGCTAGAGTTAGCTAGAGTTATCGTTGATTGTCGTATCAGTGGTGCAAAAAGTTTCTCTTTATCACTGCATGTGTCACTCTCCTCACATCCTGTTTCCAGAGTAAAAATTAGAATACTAATGATAAAAATACTATCATAGGATGAGCAAAAGGACATTCATAACAGGTTTTCAAGGAAACGATTAGAAAATCAAGCAAAACACCATATGTGACTTTGATTCCAGGTTGAGGTGAGCTTTTGCCGAAGAATACTAGTGTCCAGGTCAGCGCTTTCCTTCACCCTTGGTTCAGAGCGTCCTTCTTTGATATAAGGCATCCATTTTATGGCCAATTTACACCAGTCAAAACCGTGAACGTATCGTACGACCAGTATCACATGACCATACAGTGGACTCAACTTTAGAACTCGTCAAGTCAGGTGTTTTTTGGAAGTTAAATTCCATATGAACAAGAGGTTAGGATTCAGGGTTTTCTCTTTAAAGTGTAAACACTTTGCAGATGCTTTCCTAGTTTTTATCAAGCACTGAAGTCAGTTAAATATTCTCCTTGTAGAGTTCCTGATAAAGAAGATCTTACTTTGATGGACTCCTGTCCTGACGTCAAGTTAACAAGGCAGGAAAGGCACTGAATTCTTTTCTCACTGGAAATGGCATTAAAAATGCACAAAAAGGGATTTACAATTTCAAAAACCATATACGATTGTAAAAAGTAAAAAATGTGAAAAATTTTGTGCCTCCAAGCTGTTAATTTGGCGCCAAAAATGGACCGCCGGCGTTCGGCATGACACCTCGCTCGTAGTTCGTCGAGTGTCGTCAGGGTAGGCCAATAGTTGTGTTATTTTGAACAAAATATGCTTTTCCTCGTCAAATTAAACCCAGAATTCTCAAGTTAACTACTAGCACACGCCACAGCAACTTAGTCACTGTCTTTAGTTTTGTTAATTGTGAAGAGAAAGGCTATTATCGTGTCGTTTCGGTAGGACAGCTAAGTTTTGACTGCCGCTCGTACTGCGGGCGCAGCTGCCGTATGCAAGGTTGTCGTACATTTTAGGAATTAAAAACGTGGTTTGGTATCTCTTAGGGTGTTCAGCCACAAAAGTTCCGGAGCAGGAGCTTTCGTTGCACCTTTTAGGGAACTGGGCCGAGTAAAATATGACAAGAGATGATGTATTGTTTTACAACTGGTACCTCTTAGGTGTCCGCCGCTGACCACCAGGATTCTGATTGGTCGTTTCAAAGGCGTGATGTAAAAACCACAAGGAGGTCAGAGGCTAAAACTTAAAGTATACAGGATAGGGGTGAATCATTGGGTTTGATGGTAGATGGAGGCTCCGGGTCATGGGCTCATGATCTTGCTTTACTGATGGGACGTGGGAAACTCTGTTAATAAGAGGATTTGGACTGGCAGCTACAAGACAAAACAGAACAGGTGTCTGGCCTGTTGGTCTAGTGGCATGATTCTCGCTTAGGGTGCGAGAGGTCCCGGGTTCGACTCCCGGACAGGCTCAGGTTGTTTTTTCTCTTTCTAGGTATTCCAAGTCAGTTCTAAGGATGGATGCGGCAGTCACTCGATCTCACGTGCACCCTCGCTCCTTCTCTTTCTGTTAGACTTTTCCTAGATCCACTGACCAATGTAAATCATTACAAGCGTCTAGAGGTTGCAATCTTATGAAGCGAATTTTAGTCACAGCCCAAGAGCATCTCATCTTCCAAGAAGAATTGGCTTGATACATATGGGGGATTAACTGTCTCACTCATCATCCTCGCCTGATACTGGGATACGAAAAGCCTAAAGATTTAGGTAACTTTCTCGTCAAAAAAATTGATTGCATGTCCGAACACGAAATGTCTTAAAACGGTAGGTATTCTAGGTATTCCAAGTCAGTTCTAAGGATGGATGCGGCATTCACACAATCTCACCCTCGCTCTTTCTCTTTCTGTTAGACTTTTCCTAGATCCACTGACCAATGTAAATCATTACAAGCGTCTAGAGGTTGCAAATCTTATGAAGCGAAATTTAGTCACAGCCCAAGAGCATCTCATCTTCCAAGAAGAATTGGCTTGATACATATGGGGGATTAACTGTCTCACTCATCATCCTCGCCTGATACTGGGATACGAAAAGCCTAAAGATTTAGGTAACTTTCTCGTCAAAAAAATTGATTGCATGTCCAAACACGAAATGTCTTGAAACGCGAGGCTTGTGAGAAGAAAGACATGCCGTCATGTACCTAATGCCTTTTTGAGTAGATTCAAAGTGTTTAGCCCATATCCAACCATGGCTTTTTGGCAAAAAGTCTTGAGGGCAATGGGTTATATTAATCACGTGACCAGATTTCTTAAATGATGAATCCGTTAGTGATGTTGGGAAATCAATTCAATTTAGCAAGTCCCAAGACTTGTATCCTTTTATGAAAAATTATAGCCCAATTTTCTTCAACGCTCCAAAAAAAGACAACAGCAACCACGATCACGATAATAACGGTTTATTCACATCACATCTGCGCAGTGGCTGCATGCCTATGATGGGCTCCTGACGCTAACTATATAGAAGATAAATATCAAACTAAAAACACCTTCCCCAGAGGCCTTGACCCTTCGGTTAACAGCCAAACACGCTAGCCGATTAAGCTACGGAGACTTTCATGCAGAGATTTTGAACAATTTTTATAAAATTTAATTGTGTGCATGAAGTGTTAACTTGCGTAAGGTTTTTGCCACATTATTTAATTTTACTCGAGCGTGGTAACTCTCTTCGCCAATAAGGCAACACATAACAGGTGTTATAGTAGTGTTATATAGTACCAATTAATCAGAGAGAGGTACATTAAGACCTTTGTTACATTACGTTAAAACACCTTTGATATGCTAGTCTAGAGGCATTATTATCAGTTTAGGTGTTAGGCGTCCCGGGTTTGACCACCGGAAAGGCCCAGATTGCATTTTCTTTTTTAGGTAATAACTAATATAACCACCGGTAAAAAAATTTTATCTGGAATCCCACATCATTAAATGTGCTCTCCATTGGGCCCCTGCAACATTTCTCAGATGGGTTTACACATTGTGCAATACCACTTACATAAATCTCAATAGGGAAAGCCCGTATTTTCTCATTCACTAAATCTTTCCATCGCTCCTTCCCATTCTCCTTGACTTTTTGTGAATCCGCTGATGAATGCAAAGCGAATTTTAGTCATAACCCAAAGGCAGCTAAAGTGGATTTAGTAGGGGCAGTTGTATTCTCCAAGAAAACATCAAAGCAACGCACATGGTAAATATCATTCGACGCTTTTTTTGTTCCTTTCCATTGGTCGAAAGCCCACCACGTGACTTGCAAACAACTGCCTACAAATAATGGTCTGCTCATGCGTAGTACCGTCTAAACGTGTTTTGCTGCAAATAACATTCAACCCATGCGTAATTGGAACCACGTTCTCGAGAGAAAAATGGCAGAACGCTTCCCTGAGCTGCCAGGAAGCAATTAAAATATGAAAACAAACTTGGTAATCGAATGATAAAACAATTATTGAACTCGGTTATCCAAAATATCTTGATTTGTCAGTGTCTCGGAGATCAATTATTTGCCTCAGCTTTCGGCTTTGGCAAATAATAGCAAAGCGCGCAAGTGACGTCATGACTCAGACAAGACTCAGACAAACAAACGGGAATGGCGGACGATTTTTCCAAAACAGTTTCTAAAACAGCCGGTGTTCCTAAAACACATTTTTGAAATGAAAACTTCGCCTAGACCCCCTCTAGTTCTCTCAGAATACGCTGATGTTGTATGAGCCTGGTGGGGATATAATCATTTGCATTCTATTTTTAGGCCTCGCGCGCTTCGCTATTGATCTGTTCGCCATTGACAAATCACGATATGTTGCTCAACCTCGTCCAATAACTGTTAATTATTCGCGGGAGAACTGCATAATATATCTGATAATAATTTGAGAGGAATTAACTTAAGACAAATGGAGAATAAACTCTCTCAATCCATCATCCTCTCCTAATACCCGTCAAAGTTTAACCAACCTCCCAAAATTCTCTTAGCTTTGTAAGATCATAATAGGGGTTTATGGATTCTCTGGAATGGAATCTTACTATGCTTGAAGTACCGGGACCGATACCCGGCCGGATTCTCCAATAGTACTCTAAATATATTTTTGTTCTCTGTCGTGAACAAAACGATATTTCCTATTAGTCATTCTTTACTGAAACATTGTTATTCAGTTTTTTCCATTTCGGGTGGCTTTATTTTCTCGCCTTCTTATTATATATTTTGGAAGAAGCCTAGGGTAGAAATCCGATCCCAGTTGCTTGTTGTCAAAATCATTCCACTGGATAAGTTTCCAATGACGGATGTGCTCTGGGGAATTAGCTCAAATGGTAGAGCGCCCGCTTCGCATGCGGGAAGTACCGGGATCGATACCCGGATTCTCCAAGACCAAGATTTTTGCAGCAATGGTAGCAAACTTTTGCTTTTTTCTTTCCTTCTTGTAGTTCTCTTTTCCTCATTTATCTGCTTATAAAACGCGGGCAGTGTGTCTAGACGTCCTGCACAAAATCACTGTATTACATTTACTCTGCATTCTACTGTGGCATTATAACAAAGAAAATTGTGGTTCACTCTCTATCTCCAGCAGCCAAGGAGGGGGTAGATGACGACTTTGGAGACGGTCTGATGACTCGGGTGCAACTCCCTTATTCTTTACCAAAGTAAATGGTAGCCTTCAAAATCCCGTTCTGCAGTGATCTAAAAGCTAATTAGACTTTTATTTTAACGATTGCATAACAGCAGTTGGTCCGTTACCTCAGTCGGCAGAGCGTGGTGCTGATAACGCCAAGGTCGTGAGTTCGACCCTCACACGGACCACGACATTTTATTTTTTGTTGTTTTGTTGTTTGTTTGTTGTTTTTATTATTGTTGTTGTTATGTAACGTAATTTAAGAACATTTAAAGCTGATAGTTTTCTCTTTTTTTCAACAAACACCTCAAAGACAATCGTAAAAGCGATACCTGAATCATCAACACAGTGGGTTTCCGTGCCTGAATTAGTTTAAAATCCCCATTTACTTTTGGCTTGAATAGAACATTGAGCTTCTTTATATCTATTCATTTGCCGCAACTTCGGTCACAACTTTGGTATGACAAACGTATTGCGGGGAATTAGCTCAAATGGTAGAGCGCCCACCCCAATAGTACTCTCTAATTTTCTTATATTTTTGTTTTCTGTCGTGAGCAAAACGATACTTCCTATTAGTCATCTTACACTGAAACATTATTTTTCAATTTTTGCTCTTGGATGTCGTAACATCCATTAGCTTGCATTGGGGGCCAGTCGAATGGCGCTCACTCACTCACTCACTCGATTCCCATTAATTTATTCATTAAACTTGAATTAAACAATTTTCTCCTAGCCCCCGTACTAAGTATTGTTTTTGTCCAAGAGTGGTCAGTCGTCTTGATGAAGGTCTTTGACGAGGGGAGACTAGAAAAGACGTACATTTTTGAACGAAAAATGGAGAGCCTGGGTACGGGTTTTTCGAGCGCACGGTCAAGATTCCTATTACTTGAGAATATTTTCATTACTCTTAAGTAACAGTCCATGTAAGAAGGGGACAACCACCGCGGCAAGGAATGCAGAAAGGTGCTTACTTTTGAACACCATTGCTATTGCTGTATCATACTTCTGATTGGCTCAATCAGCGAAACTTACCAAAACTTCAGGCAGCTGCATATTTATTTATCCTTATTGATCAACTATTTTCATTTCAACAAAATCTCTTCTAAATCTAAATACCACAGTAACCCTATGTGGGGAACATTGAAAAATTGGAGGCTTTTATTGTTTACGACTTGTGATTGGTTGAAATGTTTACACACAAAGAAAACTACCTTTCAGATTAGAGTTTACTACATTTTATTTCATAAACCTGCTTTCCATCAGTTGATAAATTCTTGGTCTCGGAAAACACAACCGTTTCAATGTGGGCAAAGCTTATTGCCGCAAAACAACAGAAAATGGTACAGTTCTTACCTGGATCATTACTTAAAATACAAGATGTAAGACAGTTGAGAAAGAAATCGAGGTAGTCAAACACTGCAGAAGTCAAATAAACAGAATGTTTCCGGCCGGGCTCGAACCGGCGACCTTCCGCGTGTGAGGCGGACGTGATAACCACTACACTACGGAAACCTCTGCACAGGGAGCAGAGGAGTTCCTTTTGAACGAATGAATAAAAAAACGACTTACCTCTTTGAAATGCACTGTTGCGTAAATTCTCCCGGCCAAAAAAGCTCATTTCCGAGTCAGTATACATTCATTTTCGCCGGTCCACTGCTCCCGAACCGATTTCTATCGTGCGAACCGCCATTATTTTTGAACTTATTGACCGCTGACTACTGCGACCGCAGTCGTCTAAAGGCTGCGAACGTACTAAAAAAAGGAAAGGGAAGAAACTAATTTGGAGCGTTTTTTCGCAAATCCGTAGCTTCGTTATAAATGCATCAAACCCCCTAATTTTTTATTTTGGGGATGTTTCCTAGATATTCTGTGCGTTAACTCTTAGTTTTGCTACAAAGGTTGAGGGAAAGCGGTATTTTCGTGGACCGAAATGTGGTTCTCGATGAACCGCCTTCGTGCAATGTGCACCGCAACAGCTGGTGACGGAAATGACGTGAACCTCGGGATGGCAGCATGACTGCGCAAGACAGGAAGTGGTTTGGGCGAGTTGAGGCTCAGGTCCAGGCCTCGGAAGAGCAATGGACCGTTACTAATTTCACTTCCGTCACCAGCTGTCGCGGTCCACATCAAACTAGTCACGTGGTATTAGTTTCTTCCCTTTCCTTTTTTTAGTACGTTCGCAGCCTTTAGACGACTGCGGTCGCAGTAGTCAGCGGTCAATAAGTTCAAAAATAATGGCGGTTCGCACGATAGAAATCGGTTCGGGAGCAGTGGACCGGCGAAAATGAATGTATACTGACTCGGAAATGAGCTTTTTTGGCCGGGAGAATTTACGCAACAGTGCATTTCAAAGAGGTAAGTCGTTTTTTTATTCATTCGTTCAAAAGGAACTCCTCTGCTCCCTGTGCCTCTGTGAAACACAACGTACTTCTAAACTACACTAACTTGGCACCATGATCAAAATTTTAGCCCTAGAATTTTCAGGAGAATAATATGGAATTCCACAAGTGATTAAAAACGCCGTTTACCGTTTGCAAATATCTGCATTAGTTCTGGAGATCTTTAGGTTTGAAAAATGAGTAAAACATGTAAATGAGAGGACTGTTGATGTCATACACTCATTCAAAATGACGTCGGACATATAAATAGAGCTGTCTCGGTGAAATTTTCCAACGGAGACAAATGACCATTGTGTTTTATCACAGTGTAATACATTTGTTAAGTAATAAGTATTGTTTATTAATTGGAAATGCCCTCAGGTAGCTTATTATAATCTAAGTGGGTCATGTCTTAACTAAAGGGGGTAGATAGAAAAGTTTACAGAAATCACGAAGTTACATTAGTGGTCCTTCGTATATGGCGTAGCACAGATTCTAATTGTTATAACAATTGGAGTTAGTTATCTTATAAGACCGAGAAGTACATCTATGTCAGGTGACCTATTGACGCATCGTCAATGAAGTTTTGACATTGAATGTCTCGTCCTAGTGATGAGTCAGAATTGCTTCATTCACGTGACGTGGAAAACTCCTTCAATCAGCGGAGCTGGACTGGTAACTACAAGACAACACAGAACAGGTGTTATAACACCAGCTGAGTCAAGGAGTAGCAGATTAAAACAGTTGCCTGAAGAGTTCCTGGTATGTCTGGCCTGTTGGTCTAGTGGCATGATTCTCGCTTTGGGTGCGAGAGGTCCCGGGTTCGACTCCCGGACAGGCCCAACATGTTTTCCTTTTTAAGTATTATTTAAAATAATCATAACGATAATTTTGCAGCAGGGAGCATACCACGGCAAACGTGCTCTTCATTGAAGGGCTACAACTGTTCTCAGATAATTTTATACATGGTGCAACAACATTTACATAGACCTCAACATGGAGAAGCATAGTGTTTTCCAAATTGTATGAAGTTACTAAAAAATAAAAAAAAATTGAAAGAGCTCAGTAACGGCAGTACTTTCATACTTATTTATTTTGTTGTGTTTTTGCTCCTGACATGCGTCAGGTTTTTCAAAGATTTGTCTACAGTTTGGTAGCAAGTTATAGTGCCATACGATAAAAATATAATTTAATTGTTTCCGGCCGGGTTCGAACCGGCGACCTTCCGCGTGTAAAGCGGACGTGATAACCACTACACTACGGAAACCAGTTAGGAAAGGAAGGTGCCAGTGGTGCGCTGATCGGGAACTGGTAGTTTTTTTCATCAGGAAGACACAAAAAATAAGTCTAGGAAGTAAATCAAGCAGTTGATCATTGCTCAATATTGAAGTTTTTCAAACATTACACCATCCTTGTTTTCAGTCTATCAAAAGGTCTCATTTGGGATAAAGTGCCACTGCGATGAAATTTCACATTTTTTTCCAAATTTTTTTAAATAGAATAACTTACCATCATGTACGATGTCCTTTCGTCCAGAAAGAAAAATTAAAAAGACTTCCTTCATTAAAATTTCGCAGCTCGAAAAGTGAAATTTTTCGTCCGCCATTACTCGAAATTCGTTCCACTTGAGCCCAATGTTGGCTTTTATAGACTAGTAATTTATAATTCTGCGATGTAATAACGAGCGAGATCGGACATTTGACAGTTTGTTATCCAAAAAACCCAAATGGAAGTCAGTTTTTGATGCGTCTGTCCTGTTATAGACAATGAATTTCGTCATAACATTGTCAAAGTAGCGGATCCACTCGATTTCCATGTACTTTTGAGTCAGTATTCTCGGTTTGAACAGAACATTGAGCTTCTTTATATCTTTTCAGTTTACAGCAACTTCAGTCACAACTTCCAACCCATTAAAATTAAATTCTTGAAAACCCTCAGTGCTTCATTTGAGTTCGAGACAACCGTAGTCCTTTCCATTTTTTGGCTTTAGTTGAAAGCCTTCAACTTCCGCCGATCAGGCTCCGCGCACTTGAACGGAGGCCAAACTGTGACAAACTGACTGAACAAGAACTGACAAGACTTCAACGCAATAAGGACAACAGGAAGACGACCGAAAACGGACGATAACTGGGTCAGGAATATTTCTTCCCGTCCCTTAGACAAAACCGAGACTCACGTACTGTCCTACGGACTAAAACACTCAGTGACGCCTAAACGGATACCCACTGAGTCTATTGTATCTAGTGTTGAGGCGGTTCTGTCTCGTCAGCGAGACTTATCAGAATCTGCTAAGAATAAAATCAGAAGCAGAATTGCTTCCACGGTACAATCAGCCTCTATAGAGGTTTTGCACGGCAGCCATGTTGCATTGCATGAACAATGAAATATTTTGCATAAGAAAGAACGTTTTTTCCCATTGGGAAAAGAATCTATTGTTCCTTTCATGCAACATGGCTGCCGTGTAAAACCCCTATACCTGAGAATAGCTTGACAAAAGACGAACAACAAGCACTGAAACGACTGAAAAACGACGACAACATTGGTATACTACCAGCCGACAAAGGACATGCCACTACTGTCATGGGCAGGACTGAGTACTTTGACAAAATGAACGCACTTTCTAACGACAAACAGACTTATGAAGAACTTAAGGTTACTATGCACCTTCAGGGGTGTCTCGCGTGCAAGCGATGTAGCGCGTCCAGTTTAAACTGTAGATATCTAAACCCCTATATCAAATTAAAGCTTATAGGACTGGCTATCAGACTATACCAAAAATTTTGAAAAAAATGAATTCTCGAATTTTTCACGACTCCTAAATGCGAGCGCCCAAATCACCTTTTGAGCGCTCCCTGTCAAAGCGAATTTTGTTTTTCGCTTATTTAATGTGTTCCTCCGCTTCCGGGGCCAAAGTGCTAAAAAAACGTGTCTCCGATTTGCCATATTCAATTTCAGTGAAAAGTTACAGAACATTTTTGAAATAGGATAAAGAAAATGTGGATTGATCGCACAAAAATCGCTCTCGAAAAAAAAGTATTTTGAAATAAAAAATTCGGAGACACGTTTTTGTTGTTTATATGTAAAACTAGCTACTGTCAAAATTTGAGAGCAATCGAACAAGTTCCCTTTGACTTGTAGCTCTTTAAAGTGTCCCCTTTTGGTGAAAAAATTGTTTCGAGAAAACAGCGCTGAAAAATTTTCCTGCTTCGCAAACAAACTCCGCCCACAAAAACAGTCAACTGGGTTCTCAGATGACCGAGCCAATCAGCGCTTGGAAAGTTTACTGCCGTTGGCTTCCTGGTGAAATTTTCCCGCGTAATCTTCAATCAACCCTTAGTGTTTAGTATCACGGTTGACTGCATATACGTCAACAGGTTTCCTACAGCCTGTCAATCAGACACAAAAGTTTTACTTCCGGTAAAAACGAAAAACCGTATTTTCTCCGCCATCATTTAATATTTTTGAGAATTTTTTTTTTGGATGAAAGTTCATGCGTAGACCTATACATTAACCTAAAAATCAAAATTTCGAAAAAATGGTCGGTCTGAAGGTGCATAGTAACCTTAAACACGACCCGACACCAGCGCGGTTCAACATAAACTTAACAGCAAAATACTTAGGCTTAAAAAGACTGACGCTATTGACACTCAACGCTACTACCGACTGAGGTGCTCTGTTCCACAACCACCGAAACTTTACGGACTACCGAAACTGTACAAACCTGGTATAGCGATGTAACATATAGTATATTGCTGTGGGTCCCCTACGTATCAACTGTCTGGGTACTTGACGACCATTCTGCAACCCCTTACAGACAAAATAATCACGACGCAAACTATAATCTGCGGAGAACTTTATTGACGCTAATAAGACAGTACAGATACCTGACGAATACAAACTTGTATCTTTTGATGCGAAATCCCTGTTCACCAGTATTCCACTTCGATTGGCATTACATTGTACCGACACCGCTATACAGCAATCTACTGTTACCGTTACCGTTACCGACAGAAGACATCATAAACTTACTGAACCTTTGCCTTACATCGACTTATTTTCAGTGCAATGGTAAATACTACAAAATGTTGCATGGAACAGCCATGGGGTGGAACGTTTGTAAGTCATTTAGCAAGAAAGTCACAGTCTTGAAACGGGTGAAGTTTTTACCGAAACCAATTTTAGAAACAATTTCTTATAAAACAATAGTTTTGAGTGTAAGTTTTGGATTTCACGGTCCGCCATTACTCACGTTCAAAACTAACCGATTAGACCTCAGAGGGTTGGATCTAGAGAAAATGACGTCATTTACTCACCAGCTTTAAATCTCAGTGTGTAAACGCAATTTATTATTCATGCAAAACACGAGTTTAAAAGTCTGAAAAGCCCAATACTCTCATGCTGCATTTTAATTCAGCCGCGTACTTATGCATTGCATTGCTCTCTCAAGATTTTAAAGTTAGTAATGGCGGACCAAAAAATAAGAAAATTCCAGTTAAAATTAACAGGTGTCTTTTTAAAATCAGAACTTAAAACGTGCCTCAGTTAGTGTTTAGTTAACATAGTTTTAAAAAACCAAAGAAAAAAGAGAATTGTTTTTTGGTCGTAGTACCACTTTAAGGAAAATAAGAATATTCTAAAATCTGTTAGTTTTACTAAAGCCTCCTGCAGTATTTCCAACAAGACCTTAGACTTAAAATATTTATATTAGTTACATAGTTTATTGTCATTATTAATACTTATTTATTTTAACTATCATTATTTATTTATTCATAGTTAATTCATTTACTAATTACTTGCAGGTCAACATCAGGACTTTTGTCTTGCCTATACATTTGTCGAAATCGACGATGTTCACGATCAAAGGAAATGGAAACTTCCTTTTCTAGACTGTTTGGTAAGCTGCGACAACAACAAACTGCAAACGAAAGTGTGCAGAAAACCGACGCATACCGACAGATTACTTGACGAATCATCCTACAACCCGACTTCACACAAAGGCATCACTATAAAGACTTTGACGAGACGAGCGCAACTAGTTTGTGACACACCGGACAGCTTAGGAGACGAAAGCAGATACCTTGAACGTGTTTTCACAAAAACAACTATACAACGCTGACTTTATTAGACGAAACATTTACCGACCTACTGAAAATGACGCTACCAACAGGAATCCAACACCTGCTACTACAGTGACTATACTTTACATTAAGGGCACTTCTGAGACCATCTCACGGATCCTACAGCCCTACAACATTCGTGTAGCCCACAAACCTACAACTACTTTACCGGCGAAAATTACTGACCAACGCGAAAGACAGGGACCAACCCAACAACAGACAGGGAGCAGTTTACAAGATCAATGATGCTCTGACTGCAGGCTTCCTATGACATTGGTGAGACTGGTAGAAACCTTAACACGAGACTGACCGAACACAAACGAGCCACGAGAAATGGTGATGCCAACAATCACATTGATGTACATGATCAACTGACAAGCCACGACATTGACTGGGACTCTGCTCAGTGTTTAACCTACAGTACAAACTATTTTCAACGACTGACTCTGGAAAGCTGGTACACTAACCTAGAACAAACGCCTCGTAACAAATGTCAGCAACTACCAGCGCCTTACAAACGACTTATCCATGACGGAAACGAAACCGACAAACCGACGTCTAACAGACTGACTTAACAATACACAAACCAAAAACCGACCAATTTAACTAACAATAGACGGTCGAAACCTTACAATGACTTATGACAAACTTTACACGAGTCTTTCAGCCCATACCATCATGGCTAAACTGACCAATCACGTTCAACACACCAGATTTATAACATCATCGATTGACAAATACTATTCACTTGACTTGGAAGATGATTTCCGCTCAAGTTGACGAAACGTCAGTCACCAACAACAGTTCTTTTCATAACTACCCTCACCCGGACGATCACACTCTACTTATTAGGCACCTTTAGATACCCCGATTTTCACGCACGGGTACGGCTAGCGCCATTTTGAATACATTAAAAGATGACGTGAACGCGTCCTTCCCGTAAAAGCTACACGTTTTCCCGGGGTAATAAACTTTGCTTATTAGACTAGAATCGTATCCAGATTTTTGCATAAACACTTGTTTTTCTGATTTCAAGCGTTTTAGGATTACGAAAAAGTTTTCTTGAGGTACAAATGTGGAGAAATTTTTGCCTGTCAAATAACGTGCTGCTTTCTAAAACACGCCGTGACTGAAGTGTAGTCTCTCCGCCAAAGTTTAGTTGAGACACATTTCAAATAGATTTAAAATGCAATAGGCCATAAACCACAATGAAAACTACCTAAATTCGAATTAAATACTTAATGTTGACTTGAAAAGATATTTCTTGATTAAAGCTTTCTGATAGAAGAAAACGAGGCTTCTTCCATTTTTGAGTCGAAGACATATTTGTAGTATATCGTAAGTAAAAGAAAAGGCAATTAAATCTGATAGAAAAATATTTTTCGGCCAATTTCACACGATGTTCAGATGGCATACGAAACACGATATAGCCCTTGCATTTTTGCGTAGATCGTACCTGGTTTGATTGGTTTCCTGTGTAGGCGAGTACAGGTACGGGTAATCCTACCCGTACCCGAAACCGGGGTATCTTAAGGTCTCTAAATATTTTATCAAAGCTCTAACTTTCAATCAGTTATAACCTAGAGACGTCAATTGAAAGTTGAGCAATCTACATACGTATTGAAGCTTTACAAATTAGATTATAAATAATCTGGTGAATCATAAGGATTTCTTGCGTTACTCCGTTCATGAAAAACTCTTCCATTCCACTGGCGTTGCTTATCATTCAAAAGCGAATCTTATTGTTTTTCATCTTAGTCTTGGCCACTGTTGTCGTATGGATAAGGTAGGAATGGCATATACTTGGCAAACCTGAACTTACTGAGGCGATGCAGACCAAACGGCAGATTATACACTTCAGTGGGAGCAACTTCGTACTTTTCGTCAACCGGTTCATCAGTCGAGGGGTTTTCTCCCCATCCCCTGAGTCCACGTTCCTCCATTGTTCCCGGAATAGTGTTATCCAGAATCAATGGAACAATACATCCCACCGCCATGCTTGTTGACAACAACACAGTGACGATCTGGTCGATCTCATTAACACCTACGAGGAAGAAAGGAGACCATTGAAATCTGACTTGAAGGAAATATGCGTCTGAGATAAACCAACGTGAACGTGAACTCAAACACGTGAGTATATCGATAAATGTTGTGTATTAGCTAATTTACTCATTCCCAATTTTATAATCCGAACTACTACTATACCTGTCTGAATTGCGTCCATGTGACCTTCCATATAGTATGGAACAGCCAGTCCAAATACAAGGGAAAATCCAACAATGAACAAGTTCCGGGAGGAATTCATGTCAGCATATTGCAGATTCGAGATTCCAACAGCAGTGATCATCCCAAACATGACCATGAAAACTCCACCAATGATAGGATCTGGAATGGTTACAAACAGCGCACCAAATTTACCAAGCATGCCGAAGATCATAAACATTAATCCGCCAACTTGGATTACGCGGAGACTTCCAACCTGAGTAGATATGAATGAGAGGATAACAAGGA
>OZ026605.1:23545414-23562914 GCA_964020085.1 Micromussa lordhowensis
TACACAGTGGGCGACAAAATAATCCTTCTGAACCTTGGCTAGGTGTTTCTTAGAGAGCACATGCGCAATTGCGAGATATACACAGCTTACCAAGACACACTTTTATACGTACCATATGGAAGAACTAACATCTAGAAGTTGCGAGTTACAACAAATAGACTCGAAAGGATGAAAGGGATTTGTCACTAATTATCTAGGGGCCGACATTTCTCTCCCTCACTGCCTGGCGTCAAGTATCTGAAACTTTGCTCACAAAAGTGATCACCATACGAAATCTCGGGAACATCGTCAGGCGCCACGTCCAGCGGTACCACGCTCAATTTCTTGTTTTTATGCAAGTGAAATTTTCGTAGAACTGATTTTCGTAACCACTCGTTAAAATGTCCAAAAATAGCCTTATTGGCAGATTTCTTTTTAATGCTCTAATTTTTCAAGACTTGTTTTCTTGCATTTCTTACAGAGAGGAAATCTAATATCATTTTAGAGTCCATCAATGAAAATTATGTTTTATTGATGTGAGCTTACCGCTGAGGTCTGGGCATCTCCACTGCGGCAGGGACAATATGGAAAAAGTTGGACCAACAAAAGCCAAGGAACCTCCTCCTTGAACAATTGGAAGCCTGAAACAATTTAAATTATCTTTTATTGAAAGAGCTGAAACGATATATAAGTAAACAACTATAAAACAAAGTATACACTGCTATCCGCAACCTTCATAGTTAAACAACTCAGTGTAACATTATGACGAAGAAAGGCTATGCCTTTCGCAATATTAGTTAGAATGATACATATTTACTATCTGTGTAACAATATGATAAAGAAAGGTAATGTCTTTCGCAATATTAGTTGGAATAAAATATATGTATAAAAAATTATTCCATGAGCCCGCGTTGGATATGAAGTGATAAAATAACCAACGAGCGCTACGCGCTCGTTGGTCAATCACTTCATATCCAACAAGGGTGAATGGAATAATTGTTTTAGTAAATTCTCAAACCGGGTTTTGCCGCCGATTTTTATTTCCACAATTTTACAAGGCGAAAAATTTTAAACTTGGCGCACTATTTTCCATATGACGTAAAACTCCGACTATTGGCTCATAGTCGGAGTTTTTTAGCCAATCAAAAAGCTAGAAATGCTATAGTCGGAGCTGAGAATTTACTAAATATATATATTCCGTTCACTATATGGCTAGTCTTGCTTTTTTCATTTGCATTTCTCTGAAACTGTTGATCATATCCTCCAGCAACAAAAGAGACTTTAGTTCGATTGGTCAGTCCAGTCTGCAATTTCATTGGTTAATCCACTGAAATCTTGTCAATTCATTCAAAGCGAGGGAAGACGACTACCACGCATCGATGATTGTATTTCCTCTTTAAAGTTTCTTGTTTGTTCAGTCGTCTTCCCACGTTTCGAATAAATTGCCAAGATTTCAGTGGATTAACCAATGAAATTCCAGATTAGACTGGCCAATCAGACAGAAGCCTCCTTTGTTTCCTCCACCGGGACCCGGTGCTTCTCTTTGCTACGTTTTGTTTTGGCCAACACATCTGACTTTTGAAGAGAAAGATTCACTATAGAATGCTCGCCTCTTCGTCAAAACCTGAAACCTTGGTTGTTGTTTTGCAGAGAACAAGAGAACGACATTGTAAAAATGCTTTCTGTATTCCGCACGTGTACATCACGTCACGCGCTCGTTGGGTGAATGCATGCAGCAAAATGGGTTCCTCATTAGGACAAGAGAGCATTTTTAGCATTGTCGTAACAATAATCTGTCCCCGTTGCTTCAAGTTCTCTTGCCCTTGCTCAGAATTCAAAAATTACAGCAAAAAAATGTATTAACCTGACACCAAACGTAGTCTGCAACAAAGTAGCAATTCCAGATACAAAGAAGATAGTGCTCAGGATTTCACTGATGACAAGTTTGTTGCCTTGAAAACACATGGGAATTTGTAAAATGAAAGGAATCGCCAATGTTGATCCAAGCATGGTTAGGAAATGCTGAAAATATTAGGAACAATGTTAAAAAAGAGTTAATTTAGCCGAATCGATGACCAAGTAGTTAAAAAAAAGCAAAACAAATGTTCTGCTGTATTTGCTTACCTGGAAAGCCAACCATATGCAAAGATACCATGGGGGATTTTCATTGACAAGGTAAGACAAACCAAACGCTTTTGGCTTCTTTTCCTTCTTGCTCTGTGCTTTTGCATATCGCACGGTCACCTTCAAAGAACATAACTAAAGAATTAATTGTTTGGCCATAGGAACGAAGATTTCTGAGTCTAAGCACAAAGCATGACGGTTTAACATCGTGGATACAAAAACAGTGACTAGTGCCGTCTCTCTAGAGCTCCTAAGGCCAGGGATAAGTGTGTATGAGGGTCGGGTGGATCGAGAGAGGTTCTCCTTCTTACCACGATACTGAATTACTTTGACGACTAAAGAATGCAAATAATTAATTCGTGGAATGCTTTAAGTGTGAAAATGGGAAACAGATGCCTTTTTCCAAGCAAGAATTTCAAATAATGACAAAATTCAACTTTATGTCTCACCGGCTCCAGATTGAGGCTGGTTTCCTCTTCCACTTGTTCTCTGACCACAATGTTCTGGTTATCATTTTCCGCCATTTTGCCTTTTCAATTCCAACAAAGATTGTGATTATACTAATTTGATAAATGAGAAGGTCCCAACAATCTTCTCTATTGCGAGCTTGGGTTGCCTGTGGCGTGAAGGGCCTACAAAAGGGATTGAGGGGGAAAGTAAGTTCCTTCCAAGGTCCCAACAATCGCACTTCGTGCTCGAAATTTAAAAACTTCATCCCTCCCTCCTCTTTGTACGCCAGCTACACAGGATAGGCCTAAGTGACCACACTATACCACTAATATGTCAATCATTGCCTGATATTAAAACCTTTTTTAGTGACGATCGTTGAGATTCCATAAGACAAAAACACAAAAACGTGACAAAAACACAAAAGAAAAAACTGTTCTAAACAAAAAGGAAGTTTCTTGATTCTTTAGAGATTACTTATGTCCTCGAATGTTTAGGAAATGTAAGATTTGGGCGCAAATGGCATTATGTTTGTGGCTATAAATGTGAAGAGGACGAAAAGCCAATGTTTGCTTCACACGCTCCAGACACGGACGTCGTTGGGGGTAGACAAAATGTCTGGTAGGCTAGTCACACCTATTCATTTAGCTGCGGGACCCTTTATCCTTTCTAGACGCGTCTGTGACTACAGGGAACTTTAGAATAAATTTAACAGAGATTTTCAAATTTTATTTCGAACGTTTTCCGAACTACTATGTGTCAAATGTTGCCATTGTTGCTCGGCAAGACAGTTTTATCACATGTTATATGAAGGATGGGAAGGATGTCAGTTGTTTTGTAATGACTACACTGTCAAGAAATTCCATCAGACCTTCTCAACGCGTTCTCTTCCCGCAATGATAGAAAACGATGACACCAAGGAATCACTCAAACAAAACAAACAAATTAATGCCTTCTGATGCCTTTTGACTCTTTTTAGTTTAAAACGTTTTGCTTTAAGAACAATCTACCTTTCCTTCTCTTAACTTGTCGCCCAGAACATCAGCGTCAGTTTCTAAAGACAGCCACTCCAGAACAGCTACACGCATTGGTTAAAATTCTTTTTTAATGTACGTCATAGAAACATACCGGTCCAGTTAAGAAGTTGAAGCGCAACTTTAAAAAGCATACAGATGCCCTTGTTAGTCTCGTGGAATCAAGCGATTCTTATAAGACAAAGAAGCAAACCCTTGCTCGAGAAGGTGGAGGATTTATAAAAGATTTCCTAATCCCAGCTTTAACCAGCGTAGGCCCCTAATGTTACAAAACGCCGCGACCTATTCTGTAGTATAATCAGTCGGTTCTTGTCGCGATAAAAACAGTAAGGCTGGTGATAAAGAAATGGTCTCCGAAAGCAGCGATAATGAAGATGGCTCAGAGCAAGAGACTATGAAACACATCCCCCATACATGGGCCTCTTCCCATGATAATCTTTTTAAATCTAATTTTAGCTCGTAGTCAAGCTGCGAGGCTATTTTAGGAAAGACACCTGATTGGTCAGTTGTAATAATGTAATGACATAATGACCGCTTTGCTGTTCTGCTTGATCGTTCTGCTTTGAGAAAATGGCGTCTGTCGTAGACATCAAGTTTGTCGATGAATCTGAAAACTTTGATTTTGAAAAAAGTGGGAAAAGTTCCCGTCGCAAGTTTCGTCGCAGTGACATCTGATCCTCTGATCAATGGCCGCGCGGCCATGGGAATGAAACTAAATATAGCACGCGAAGCTTAAAATAGATTTAAAAAGATTATCATGGGGCACGTGGATGTGTTCTCAGAGACAGCCTCTTAATGTAGTGAACATCAAGACTCAGAAAACCCAGATCTGGAACCTGAAGGAAATTCAGACGTTCCATATTCTAAAGAAACTGCAAGTCCAGAGATTTTGCTTAAAGGAAAAGGTCCTTGCTACTAATGCAACGGAGACAACCTTTACGAAAGAGCAGTAGTCAAATGCCCTAGATGTTTCTGGCATGATGGCTATAAGATTTGTCAGACATGTGCACATCAAATTCCTGTTGATCGTAAACCACTTGACAGATGGATTTATTTGGTGCGGTGACTGCCACGCAGTGAAACACATTGATTCAAAAACTGCAATAAGCCCTAGAACTCATTATCCTCCAAGCGAAGATTAAGACGTTTGGTTGCATCCTGACGGAAGATCGATTTCCTGATGCTTTGCTCATAAACATTTTGAAGTTGTTGCAATTTTGGTGTATTCATTTCAAATCTCTGTGTATTTGAATCATTATTTTTGTATTCATTAATAATAATAATAATAATAATAATAATAATAATAATAATAATAATAAGATGAAGAAAACTTGTTGTTTGAAAACATTCATTAGCCGCGTTGTTGTTAAATGGTCGAGCTATCCCAATGGATTTCTTCTCTTGAGTTTGTATGTAAATAAAGGGTTCAAAGTTGAGCCACTAAGTGTTTGCAAAATTAGTGACTAACGGAACGAAAATCAAGAAATTATTTTCTCTGTGGTGCTGCTGCCGCTGGTGAGGGTAGTGGCGGTAGCGGCGAGGGTGGTGGTGGCGGTTCAGTGTGGCGGTGGTGATGTGGCGGTAGTGGCGGTGGTGGTAGTAGTAGTAAGGGACTTTATTCAAGTGTTGAGGTAGCGTGTAAAACATTTCGTAGTTGTTGGAGCTTTCGTTGACAATAAATGTATTTTTATTCATTTCAAATCTATTAAAACATTCATTGTCGCGTGTTTAAATTAAGCGCTCCGAAAGTCCTTTGTTGTTGTTCAATGGTAGAGCTGTCCCAATGGTCGTCTTTTCTTGAGTTTGTATGTAAATGTAGGGTTGAAAGTAGAGACACTACATGTTTACAGAAATAGTGTTTAACGGAGTGGAAAACAAGAAAAATATTTTATTTTCTCTCTCATCGCTAAAGCTGAGATGTCAGATAAAAACATAATGGGTTTTTCATAAGCCAGTAAGGGTTAAAAGCCCGGGCTAATTAACGTTTGCAAAAGCGGAGATAGTTTTCAAAGAAAGCTAGGGAACCTCAGAAATGATTACGCTTTCAAAAAGTTGTACTTGCCAACGATTCCCAATCACGGACTGATACGCAAGCGTTCAAAGCAGTTTGAAAATCATCGAAGCTAGTGAATGCCATTTTCACGTTTAACGTTTCGAATAACCTGAAAGTCTCGGAATTAAATTTTTCCACCTATCGAATTGCAAGGGTGACGCTACCAAGAGAAAGCGTGCTTATAATTTTAACACGTAATAGTTCATGAGCCAATCAGGGTTAAAAGAAATCGCCGGGGTCAAGCCTAGTGTTTTTATTGCAGAAGAGTGACGCTCATTAGTAAACCTATTCCAAATTAGTATGCAGAAAGGTATGCTGTGACGTCATTGACTAGGCACCTAATCCACCTTATCCAACTCTGGGATAATTTTGCTGAACATATACTACTGTTACTCATTAATAAAATAAACATGAAACAATTCGCGGCGAGAAAATGCCGCAAGATCTCTGTTGAAACTATTTTTTTTCATTCGAGAAATTTTTTTTTAAAGTTTTCGCACAAATTTTCGCCATCATTTTACATGATATCATTGACTTAGAAAATTTCCCTATATTCTATTTTCTTTAGATCTGCAGAGTAAAGCGATTCTGTCAAGCGATGGCTACTGATTTTGTATCTGCGTCGTTGGATTAATTAAATTTTGATAACACATCTGGTGTTTTTTCATTGAAAACGAGATAATTCTGGAGTAGTCCAACAAGCAATACTTGTGAACTTTTTAACCATAGTTGATGAAGAGGGATGGTTAGGAAGCCCTGCAAACATCAGAGGAGCAAACAAAATGCCAAGATTTAGGTTGGAAGGTCCACGACCTTGCAAAATCTCCCGGGGGGGTACTCAATATATCCCTGGGTGGGGAGGTGCGGCCCGGCCCCTCATACCCTGACCCTGTTTAAGACAAATACAAAAAAACATTATAAAAAAAAAAAAAAGAAAAGTCAATCACATCAAAGAGCGCGTCCTTTGTTAATCCATTGCGACAGAGCTCTAGTGCATCTCCACTCCAGAATGTCATCTAAAATGTTAAATAACATTAATATAAAAAGCTGAAAATTGTAGGGGTTGAAAACGAAGGACTTCCATTTTCTGGCTTAGGTTTAATACACGAAGCAAGATAATTGTCCATAATTTTTGTGTTTTTGTCGAAATGTCTGTCAGAAATAAACTAATTAGGAAAAAAAAAAAAATAAGACAAACATGGCTGATTTTCCTACCCTGTTTAAGACAGAATTCCGATTTTTGATACCCTGTTTAAGCCAGATCAAAAGTTGCAGTTACAAATTGTGTGGTTTTCGTGTAATCAATGGAAATTTGATGTACCTGGTATCAATGTCAAAGTCATGGAAGTCAATAATACTTTACAAGACTGCTTGTAAAAAGTTTGCTGTTTATCATCCAAGAAAAGATATCCCATTTAAGACAAAAATTGATAAATCGATACCCTGATTAAGACAAAAAATTACAAATTAGATACCCTGTTAAGACGAAAATCCCGTAAAACATACCCTGGCTGGCCGCACGTCCCCATTAAGCCCTTATAAGGGAGTACCCCCTCCCCGGGCAAAATCTTCTGTTTTACGCTCATACACTGTCCAATGGTTACGAAACTAACACGTTTCTATTGGTTAGATCCTCAGTACGGAGTAAACAAGTATTGTGTTTTATGCAGGGTCAAGGACAAGAAAGCGAGCAAAAACCTACAACAAAGAACTTTGTCGTGTTTCATAACCATTCCCCTCTATTAACTATGTTTTAACCTGAAATAATTTCAAATTATACGAGTTGCCGATAGCAAGAAATTTTAATACAACCAAATGTTGTAAATATGTTTCGAGAAAGGTTTCGTCTATATAACCTGATGTAGCCTGTTTGTTTTCGCAAAGTACGCTTCAGTGTTATGTGTATCTTTTTGAAGCATTCCTCTGACTTAGATACAAATCCTTAACATCGCCTTTTTTTTTAGAATTCTAAAGGCGGTCAATGTCTGAATTTTAAAAAAATGTATTTAGAACTCAAGTAGCGCCAGTGAAATGAGTCAATTTCGTCCTCTTTCCTTAAAATGTCAGGGTTTTTGAATTCTTCTTCCAATATGACGTGTGAAATGTGCACAGTAAAGCAATTTTGTTAAGCGATGGCTACTGATTTTGTCATCGCGGAGAATGCCTATTGTTCTCGGGACATTTACTTGCAGATCATAGATCTGTCATATTACCTAGCATTATTCAAATAAAGGCCAGGAGGCCAGTCTTATTGGTTAAGATAAACGCGCGCTATTTCCCTTGGGGAATATGACCTAGCTCATTAACTTGAAGAAGGCGGAGCATCGAGGCAATAAACTTTTCGTATTTTGTCCTGGCTATTGTTCAGCCTGTTCGCACCACTCAGATGTAAATTTAACGGTTCTCCGCGAAAAATCAGCGACTGAAAACAAAAACCGGTTATTATAAATATCGCTGCGCGCGAGGAAAACGACCGTTTGGAAAGAGTTTGCTTAGTTTGTGGCACCAGACCGAACTGATTCAAAGAAAACTAACAGAAGGGGTTGTTCTTAGAACGCGTTCTTTTCCAAAACCGTCTGATACTTTCGGCTAAAGCACTTCCAACACGCTCGCCAGCAGATTCCGTTAGTCGGTAGCCAAGAGGCAGAATACTTGATTGAAGAAGCTTAAACACTGTGCTTGGCTGTCCGCAAACTTCTCTCAATCTCCAAAGAGCTTCGCCGTTTAGTTGGAAGTGAAACATGGAATCAATTTCGTTCACAAACGGAGGAACTACATTGATAAGCAGGGGATGGATCAGGGTTTCGACGAGCTCTGAAAAGAGCTCCCGATCACCTGCGGTTTCGCTTTCCTTGTTCATTCCGCGACAGGATTTCGAATGAATCTGCTGCGCCGACCATATGCTTTGAATTTCGCGGTAATTCCTAACCTTTTACAGTCGATTGGTTTTTCTGAATGAGTATTGTTAGTTTTGACAGCCATTGTTATGCAGACGTCTGTTTAAGACAATAGCTCTTCCATTGAAAACGCGCCATTTTCAAACACAACTCGGACAAGTAGTTTTCAAACTTAAAAAGCTAAAGGTTCCTGTAGACCAATTTTCAAAGTCGAAACGGAATTTGTTTCAGAAAAGAGCCGTTTTTCATTTGCCGTGCGTGAAAGTTGGGAAGGCCGTTAAGATTGTCTGAAAATCGCTTCTGAAAACGGCCTTCCTACTTAAAATGGCCGATTTTTGCCCATTTTTAAGCGCAAAGAGCTACTCCTTATACCAGCTGTATCCACTTACTTATTCGCTTAAATTGACGATACAACCTTCTTCTTCAAAAAGCAGCGCGTGAAAGTTGAAGTTATAACTCGTGGAAGTCAGAAAAACAAGTTTTATCAACCCGACTGCGCCAATTTGGGGCCTTTCTTCTCTTATTTGGGGCATTTCATGGCACGCAAATATTAAAATTTGCCACTTCACCGGTTGGACTAATTAAATTTCGTTATAGAGATTGTTGGGGAATTCCTGGTCATTACCTTAAATCTTCTTGCCAGCTTAACTCCGAGTGTAGAAATCAAAACTTTCAGGATATAAATGAAGCAGTCAGGATCACACGCTTCTTAAGTCGCTCAGTCTCGAACAAACAACTGAGGCGAACGACGTCACTTTAAGTTGTAAGATATTATAGGCTCCGTGCAAATTGAAAGTAATCGGTGTTGTTCTATAACTTAATGTTATTCTTTGAATGTTTCCACCTATATTTTCATTAAGTCACGTATTTTTGGAGAGCATGTAGCTTGATGAGAATTTCCCGTTATAGCAAAGATATCAGGGACGTCACCTATTGTTATAAATATGCCAACCAGAGAACTATTAGCTGGCCAAACAAAGACCTCTTTTGTTTAACATTTTTTACATTTAAATAACAAAAACAAAGTTTGTAAACAAACATCTTCCCTATTAGATTTTAAGTATAATTTGTATTTTCATCTAAGTGTGCTACTATGATCAGCATTTGCAGTTGACAGCTACATTACATTGAACTACAGCTGTTCATTTACTTTTGTTATGTTTTGTAATGGCTAACACCCAAATGCTGTAAATTAGTTTCGAGAAATGCCTTGTCTATATAACCCGATGTAGCCAGTTTGTTTTCGCAGTGTACGCTAAAGTGTTATGTGCATATTGTTGAAGCATTCCTCTGACTTTAGATACACACCCTTAACATCGCCCGTAGCTCTTTGTTGAATTCTAAAGGCGGTCAATGTCTTGTTTTAAAAACAAAAAACGGACGCATTTAAAACTCTAGTAATGCCAGTGAAATGAATCAATTTCGTTCTCTCTCCTTCAAATGTCGGAGTTTTTTAATTCATCTTCAGTGTTTCTCTTGACTTCTGCGTTTATGAAATAAAGGACATGTGAAATGTGCACAGTAAAGCAATTATGTCAAGCGATGGCTACTGATTTTGCCTTTACGTTGGACTAATTAAATTTTGATAACGCATCTGATGTTTATTCATTGAACGAAAATAATTCTGGAGTAGTCAAACCAGCCATGCTTGTGAACTTTTAACTAAATGATTTCAGATGATACGAGTTTTCGATTACAAAGCATGAAGTGCAGTTTAATGCTGTTTTAGAATAGGCAACTGTTATTTTCACGACTGAGAAACACTCAGTCATCCGGCGAGGCGTTACTGTGACAGTTAGATACACACCCCCTGTAGCTTTCTCTGCAACTCCAGAAGCGGCCAAGATCTTACAGTTTTAATATATTTATAGCTTTAGTTTTGCTACTGAAATGTTTTTATTTCCTTCTCTTTCTTTAAAATGTAAAGGCTTTTAATTTATCTTGGTCAATCAGTGTTGTTTTCTCGAAACTGCTTATATCTTGCGAATTCTTTGTTTCATGTTGACTTATTAGATAATGATAACAAAGGCAATGTTTGATAATTCCGAGAATTAAAAGCCTGAGACTGATTTAAAAAGGTATTTGTAGAAAAATTTGCTTTTAATCGAAATTCGTCGACGGAAAACCAGACTACTGTTTGGCAGCAATTTCATGATCACGTGGAAAAATAAAGTAGTCCAGCCGGTAATGCCTTTGAACGTTTTAACCAAATGATGCCAAATTAGACAAGTCGTTAAAACGTATTCTAACCCATGCAGAATAGTGTAAATAACTGTGTTACCATGGGCTTCTTGGAAAATTTCACATCAAAACGGCCCGACTTCATATTTTATTTGATTTTAACCAAGATGTTATTTGCGCTGCGCATTGAGCAATAAACGAATTATTCCTGGTAGTATTTCCGTGAGATCAGTAAACGGAAAATTGCCCTGATCGTGGGCAGTTCGGTGGGATATTGTAAAACAATTTCGAGCGTAGATGTCCTTCATGGCTCAAGATGTTAGTGTAAACGACGGTATCTGTTTTGAAAACTCTGTCAGCTTAGCTCAGGATTTGTAACGCTTCATAAAACCAGGTTGACCCGAAACAACATGGAGAAGGATGATTGAAGAAGAAAGGCACACAGTTGGGTGGCAATCACGGGCGACTCTCAGGATTCTAGCAGCAAGTCGAAGTGGGCGGAAAGAGAATGTCAAAGCCTTATATGTGACTTATGGTGTGAACACTGAAAATTGAAAAGATCTGTTTCAGCCCTAAAATGTCAATTCAGCCCCGCTGGCCAAAGTCTGATTCAGCCCTTCCTGGAGCTATTTGAGCGTAATCTGGGCCAAAAAAGCTACATCAACTGTATGAGCCCTGATTTAAGGGAGCCAAATTAGACTCTAAAATAGGACTGTATTTTACTCACCGAAACGGCATTATTTTTTGGGCTAAAACAGATCTTTCTGATTTACAGTGGAGAGACATAGGTGTAGGTAGGTAACGTTTCATGATGAGTTCTGTTAAGGCTACCTTTGAAATAAATTTCTTCTTTTGATAGTTGATATTCTATTTGTAGGGCATAACAAGCATGATATATAATCCGTATTATCACACAGAGAAATACCAAGCAACTCAGCGAAATACGAAGTGCAAAGTACTAAATCCTGGAAATCATGAAGTGAGCCTTTATCACGCGAAAAGCTGCAGAAAAGCACTAAGTAATTTTTTTTTAGCCATGGCAATTCGTCAGACAGGTTTTCATTCTGAGAAAATCATCATTTAGTGAATGTCCTTTCGTTGATCAATTTCTGCAGTGAAACACGCACCTTTGAAAATCCAAATCACTTTTAGTTAATCAGTTTACACACTTTCCAAATGTAGCTACGAGGAACTCCTTAAAAGAAAAGGGAAAGACGAATTTATTTTATCTATGAGCACAAATACGAACAGTATGCCAAATGAAAAATTACGCTTCCAAGAAAACGATTAGGACTTGGCAGTGTCTAAACTGCAAATTTCTAACAAATACGCGTTTTAGATAAGAACCTAACATTACACTCATACCTACATACATACATTTATTTCTTGATAATAGAGCTTGTTGGTGAATTCTTGGTACTTACCTTAAATCTTCTTGCCGGCTTAACGCCGAGTGTAGAAATTAAAAAAATTCAGGAATTTAATGAAGCAGTCAGGATCGCACGCTTCTTAACTCGGTTAGTCTTTGACAAACAACTGAGGGGAACGCGGCAAATGATAATTGCCTGTTC
Organism: Micromussa lordhowensis; assembly: GCA_964020085.1. Taxonomy (NCBI): domain Eukaryota; kingdom Metazoa; phylum Cnidaria; class Anthozoa; order Scleractinia; family Lobophylliidae; genus Micromussa; species Micromussa lordhowensis. The sequence goes on from OZ026605.1 coordinate 23,557,701, forward strand.
ATTTCCATAGCGTCATCTTGAAGTTGTGTGATTGGCTCCGTGGAAATTGACAGTAACCGATTTTGTTCTATAACGTGACGTTATTCTTCGGGTGTTTCGACCTATTTTTTCATTTAGTGACGACTATTTTGAGAGCATGTTGAGGCTATGTTCTGTAATGGCTAACACCCAAATGCTGTCAATTAGTTTCGAGAAATGTCTTGTCTATATAACCCGATGTAGCCAGTTTGTTTTCGCAGTGTACGCTAAAGTGTTATGTGCATATTGTTGAAGCATTCCTCCGACTTTAGATACACACCCTTAACATCGCCCGCAGCTCTTTGTAGACTGAATTCTAAAGGCGGTCAATGTCTTATTTAAAAAAAAAAAAATGGACGCATTTAAAACTCTAGTAATGCCAAAACAAATATCTTCCCTATTAGATTTTAAGTATAATTTGTTTTTTATCTAAGTGTGCTACTATGATCAGCATTTGCAGTTGACAGCTACATTGCATTGAACTACAGCTGTTCATTTACTTTTGTTATGTTTTGTAATGGCTAACACCCAACTGCTGTCAATTAGTTTCCAGAAATGCCTTGTCTATATCACCCGATGTAGCCAGTTTGTTTTCGCAGTGTACGCTAAAGTGTTATGTGCATATTGTTGAAGCATTCCTCTGACTTTAGATACACACCCTTAACATCGCCCATTTCTTTTTCTAGAATTTTAAAGGCAGCCAATGTCTTAGGGCGCGTTCGTTTGGGATCAATCTGGAATAAGAATAATTGGAATAAAGCGAGTAAGCGCTTGTTTGGGAGCTATTCTATTTCCGGAATACCTGGATTTCCATTCCGGCTATTCTGCTCCCAGGAGCAGAATAGCTGGAATATATTCTTATTCCGGAATATCCCAAACGAACGCGTCCTTAATTAAGTATTTGTAACTCTAGTAACACCAGTCAAATGAATCAATTTCGTTCTCTTTCCTAAAACGTGAATTCATCTTCCCATATCAGTGTTTTTCTTGACTTCTGCGTTTGTGAAATAAATCGGACGCGCGAATGTGCACAGTAAAACAATTCTGTCAAGCGATGGCTACTGATTTTGTATTTGTGTGGGACTAGTTAGTTTTGATAACACATCTGAAGTTTATTCATTGAAAAGAAGATAATCCCGAGATAGTCCAAACGGAAATGCATGCGAACTTTTTAACCAAATGATTTCAAATTATACAAGTTGTTGATAGAAATAAATTTCACAAAGTATAACATGCGTTGCGGTGTAAGGTTACTTTAAGGTGGCTTAAAACAATAATAGTTCCGTAAGAAGCCTGGGCTGGGCTTTAAAACGCACTTCAATACGAGGAATCATGCAAGTCGTGAAATAGCGCCCTAGATGTATAGTTTGCAAAACTCACAACAGACATGGCGGCACAAGGCCTACTTCGTAAAGCTTTGTATACGCCAAGTTTAGTGAGCTGTTTACGATATCGTTTTAGATAAGAACCTAACATTACACCCATACCTACATACATACATTTATTTCTTGATAATAGAGAGATTGTTGGTGAATTCTTGGTACTTACCTTAAATCTTCTTGCCGGCTTAACGCCGAGTGTAGAAATTAAAAAAATTCAGGAATTTAATGAAACAGTCAGGATCGCACGCTTCTTAACTCGGTTAGTCTTTGACAAACAACTGAGGGGAACGCGGCAAATGATAATTGCCTGTTCATTTCCATAGCGTCATCTTGAAGTGTTGTGATTGGCTCCGTGGAAATTGACAGTAACCAATTTTGTTCTATAACGTGACGTTATCCTTCGGGTGTTTCGACCTATTTTTTCATTTAGTGACGACTATTTTGAGAGCATGTTGAGGCTATGTTCTGTAATGGCTAACACCCAAATGGTGTAAATTAGTTTCGAGAAATGCCTTGTCTATATAACCCGATGTAGCCAGTTTGTTTTCGCAGTGTACGCTAAAGTGTTATGTGCATATTGTTGAAGCATTCCTCTGACTTTAGATACACACCCTTAACATCGCCCATATCTTTTTCTAGAATTTTAAAGGCAGCCAATGTCTTATTAAAAGTACCTACAGCCCAACCAGTCACACGGCTGGTTGGAATTGAAATGTAACGGAAGATACTTCCATGACTTTGATGAGGAAGATAAAGTGGATGGGTGTTATATAGATCTTTAACAAAATTTTTGCCATTCATTGCATCATTCTATTTAAATCATAAACTGCAGTATGACGCTTTCGTTTTTTTGGTGCCAATTGAAAGTCGGCCATGTTGTAACATTTATCACAGGAAGTTACAAGGTATGCTCTGAAAAAGTTGAGACTAACATAAACTTACTCCTCAAAACAAGAACTATTTCTCTTGTTGGAACCTTTTATTATTTTTAACTACGTTCTTTGTTTCCGAACTCCTGCTCAGTTTCGTCACCTGTATCAAATGTACCTAACAACAATAGGTAACATGGGGGCCAACTAGGAAACCGAATATGGTTTATTTGGCCACCATGCTCAAGCACTTTTACTTAATACAATAGAAACATCGTCAGCAACTACAAATGTTTGTAATTAAATTAAATAACTACATCAAGAGGAAATAAAATGAATTGAATTTTAACTGTTTTCAGAAAACCTCACACCTATGCCTTTGTTGTGACTTTGTTCATCGACCGAGGCCATGCGTTCGCGAATCGCAACGTTAAAATACTAAGTAGAAGATTGTATTCATTAAGTTTGAAGAATTGAGGTTGGATAGAAGGCGCTCAGTTAAGTTTTGTAATTTTTCATACATTTGTAATTTTTTTCCCGCGCCGCCCCTTCTACCTTGTCAAATTTACAGACAATGGAAAATTAGAAAAACTAATTGAGCGCGTTCAAGCCAAGCTACATCCTTCAAACTTGGTGAATAAAATCTTCTGCTCAGTATTTTAACGTTGCGATTCATTAATTGCGTAAAATTCAATTTTGGGAAAAGTTATTTGCCATCGGATTCCCATAAAAACACGGTAATTTCTGACCGCTTTGCCTACCCGTGATGGCGCCGAAAACCGTGATAAGGCCTATTATAATCCCATTTGATCGCTGTCGGAATTCTTAGCAAAATCGAAATCAATCTTAGCAACCATGATGTAAGCAAACCAGTCAGCTGTGTTTGTATACCGAGTATTTTAAAACAGGTTCTCATTGGAAATTTGAGAAGAAACTTTTCCCATCAATGTTCTTAAAAAGTGGTCTGAACTTTTTTTCGTTTCGCAACTTTGATATCCTTCCCCGTGCATTACATTAAACACCAACTCGACTACCATTCGTGTGTGAGAAAATACCTGGGTATAGTCATTAAGTGAACAATGAAGGCACTCATAAATATTTAACTGAATTATATTCTCCGTGGCGATGTTGAATTAACATGGGTAGAGTCTTTGAACAAGTCTTAAGTGTTGCTGTTTAGTTATTGTGAAACCGGTCAGTATAAAACATGGACTGCGGACTGCGGACTACGGACTACGGACTACGGACTGGGTATAAAACACGGACTCAGGTCATAAAACGCGGAGTAAGCATTACGGACTGGGTATAAAACACGGACTCGGTATTAAACACACACTTGGGTATGAACAAGCGCACGCTGGGTGTAAATTATACCCGCTTTCAGTGTTACGTGCATAGGTGACATCTTTCGACCATCTTTCGACATGCCATTTCTCGACATGCTATGTAAGCGGCAAAGAGGCCGTTTAACTGTAAAACTGGAAAATGTTTCGATTTTTAGCGGACGAAATGACAAATAAATGATAATTACTTACCTCAAATGGCTGAAGAAGATTGTGGACTTTGCATGTTTCTCGATTTACGGCATGAATCAAACATAGGCCAGGCTACATAGCATGTCAAAGAGGTCGCCTTTGCTCGTAACACTGAAAGCGGGTGTAATTTACACCCAGCGTGCGCTTGTTCATACCCGAGTCCGTGTTTTATACCGAGTCCGTATTTTATACCCAGTCCGTAATGCTTAGTCCGCGTTTTATACCTGAGTCCGTGTTTTATACCCAGTCCGTAGTCCGTAGTCCGTAGTCCGCAGTCCATGTTTTATACTGACCGATTGTGAAACTTCGGTTTTGTTATTGTGAAACTTCATCGATCATTGTGAGGAAGGTTTTATTCTCTAAAGTAGTTTCCTCGAAGTTTATACATTTTTGTTTTAAGTGGGGCCAAAGTTACTGTTTTCTACTACTTTCAAGGAAAACGTTTATTAAGGTGAGTGGAATGCCTTTAGTTAAATAATTTTAGCCTTCACTTTTGGCTGAGGCAAATTCTTGGGTGTCTTATTAGATGTAAAATACAGCCGTCACCTGTTCATATCTGTTTATAACATTAGAGCTTTAGCTGGATTAACATGCGTACGTGGACGTAAAGGCCGAGACAAACTATGCGACAAGTCGCCGCGACACGTTGCGCGCTGCAAGAAATCGCCTCATGTGACATATGAAAATCATTGTCGCTGCGACAGAATTTTGTCGCTGCGGCCTGTCGCACGAATTAAAATTGGACATATATGTACAGCGCCGCAAATGATCCCCCATCGCAAATGATCTTCAAATTGGACCGCAAATGATCCCGAACCACAAATGATCCCCGATGTGGACCGCAAATGATCCCGCCCTAAAACGAGGAATGGTGTGGAGTTATTATTTACTTCTTTATTTTTCAACATCCAACCCGGTGTTTTGTGGTCTGGCCTTTGTTGTTATACTGAGGGTTGGGGTGGGAAATACTCGGAGATATTAGCTACGATACAGCTACTCAAAAATAAGAGGGTAAATAAAGTATTCACTCACTCACTTCACTCAACGATAACTTAAATAAATGTAAAGAAAAGATGCTGGTAACGTAAACTATAACATTTAAATGTAATTCTTAAGATAAATAATTCCAACTTATTTTCTCTTGACAATTCTTCCGAAAATCACGGAAATACTATAGCTCGCAAACAGCGATGCCACTTCTCAATCCCGATTTTTACATGCTAATTGAATCCTTACATGCTAATGTGCAAGAACAATAGCGTGAGCCAGCACGTTTTAAAGTACACCGTTCTAATTACGAGCTGGTTCCCGCAAACACAAACGGCATTGTTTGCAATGTTTAAAGCTCTTTTTTCATCGAATACAAGCGCTCTCCATCTCATTACAATCTAGGTCTCGCTTGAAACTTAA
>OZ026605.1:23577914-23580414 GCA_964020085.1 Micromussa lordhowensis
CCTGAACTGAATAAGATCTATAGCCATAAGTTTTAAGATTGTAGGGAACAGTCACAAGCTTAAGATTATCCGTGGATGATCAGAGGGATCTATTGGGCCGGTACAGAGTGAGAAGTTCCTTTAAGTATGACGGAGCCAAGTTATTAAGACACTTAAAAGTAATTAAATTAATCTTAAAAATAATTCTCTGCTAGATCGGTAGCCAGTGAAGTTCTTTTAAAATTGGAGTTATACTATCATATTTATTTGCTACCATAATTAATCGAGCTGCAGCGTTCAACAGATGCTGAAGTTTATCAATCAGATGCTTGGGTAGACCAAATATAAGCGAATTGTAGCTGTCAATCTTTGAAACGACAAATGCATGAATGAGAATCTTGGTGGTGTCTAATGTAAGAACATTCCTAATTTTCGCAATATTCCTCAGATTATAATAGCCAGATTTTACAATGGCGTTTATGTGTCGTGACATTGTCATTGAGGAATCAAGGATAACACCAATATTCTTTGCATGAGAAGATGGAAAAATGACATCAGATCCAAGTTGAATGGGATTCAGTTGTGCACGTAATGCCTCTAGACTATAGCATATCAAAGGTGTTTTAACGTAATGTAGTTATATCAAACTCTCTCTGTTTAATTGGTACTATAACACCTGTTATGTGTTGCCTTATTGGCGAAGAGAGTTACCACGCTCGAGCAAAATTAAATAATGTGGCAAAAACCTTACGCAAGTTAATATTTCATGCACACAATTAAATTTGCTTAAAACTGTTTAAAATCACTGCATGGAAGTCTCCGTAGCGTAATCGGTTAGCGTGTTTGGCTGTTAACCGAAAGGTTGGTGGTTCAAGACCCCCGGGGACGGTGTTTTTCGTTTGATAGTTATTTTCTATATAGTTAGCGTCAGGAGCCCATCGTAGACATGCAGTCACTGCGAGGGTGTGATGTGAATAAACGGTTATTATCGTGATCGAGGTTGCTGTTGTTTTTTGACCGTTGAAGAAAATTTGGGTATAATTTTTCATAAAAGGATACAATTTTCACCCAATTGGTTTAATAATGTGTGCATTAAATCTCAGATCTTTAGTCTTAAACTGTTTTTTCTAATTAACGTAAATTTACGTCACCTTTGTCACGGCTGCGCTCAGTAATCGTCTGTTTCCGTAGTGTAGTAGCCCTACGTTCGCTTTACACGCGGAAGGTGCCCGGTTCGAGCCCCGCCAGAATACGGCTATTATTTGCTAACCAGCTCTAGCCAAAAACTCATCAGTGAACAGTTGCAGGACCCCATTGAAGAGCACCTGTGATGAGGTATGTAGAGTTTGTTTATATTTGGAAATAAAGGACTGAACTGAAGTGAACTGATTTTTTAAAATTATTACTTAAAAAGAAAAACATCTTGGGCCTGTCCGGGAGTCGAACACGGGACCTCTCGCACCCAAAGCGAGAATCATGCCACTAGACCAGGCCAGACATAGAAGGAACTCTTCAGGCAACTGTTTTAATCTGCTACTCCTTGACTCAGCTGGTGTTATAACACCTGTTCTGTGTTGTCTTGTAGTAAACAGTCCCGCTCCGCTGATTGACGGAGTTTTCGGTCAGAACTTCATGCTAGCTCACATATCCATATATGGATAAGACATTCCATATATGGATATATATGGATAAGACAATATGGGAGTGTGCTCTATGTGGGCTAGCATGAAGTTCTTGCTGAGTTATGCACGTCACGTCAATGAAGCAATTCTGACTCATCACTAAGACGAGACATTCAATGTGAAGACTTCATTGACGATGCGTCAGTCAGTCATCTGACGTAGATGTACTATGCAAAAAACGGTAGACTGATCCCCACGGCGAAGAGAGGAAAAGAAATAAAACAGGAATGAAATTAAAACAAGTACATTATATATGCCCGATATTTCGGTTTGAAAAAAACAAACCTTCTTCGGGGACTAAAAGAAAATGATTCATTTTCTTTTAGCCCCGTAGAAGGTTTGTTTTTTCCAAACCGAAATATGGTAAGCGTAGTTTCGAAGTACACTGTGTTTCACTGAGGTTTCCGCAGTGTAGTGGTTATCACGTCCGCCTCACACGCGGAAGGTCGCCGGTTCGAGCCCGGCTGGAAACATTCTGTTTATTTGACTTCTGCTGTGTTTGTATATCTCGATTTCCTTATGAACTGTTTTACATCTTGTGTTCTAAGAGTGATGAAAATGTTCTCAAGCAATAGTAATCTTGACCGTGCGCTCGACAAACTCGTATCCAGGCTCTCCATTTTTCGTTAAAAAACGTAGGCCTTTCTAGTCTCCTCTCGTCAAAAACCTTCCTTAAAACGACTGAACACTCTTGGACAAAAACAATACTTAATACGGGAGGTAGGAAATAATTGTTTAATTCAAGTTTAATGAATAAATTAATGGAATCGAGTGAGTGAGTGATTGAGCGAGCGCCATTCGACTGCTCCCCAAGCTCATGGATGTTACGTCATCCAAGA
>OZ026605.1:23582914-23590414 GCA_964020085.1 Micromussa lordhowensis
TCACAAAGTGAACCCCTGAGACAAAGTATAAGCAAAATCCTTAAACAAACAGTTCTAAATAAAGTTCTTAGGCTTAAGGGGACACAATATGAAACCTTGTTACGCATACACAAAACTGCTTGAATCTCATCATGAAGTTGTAGTGGTCATTTATGAAAATGTGACACAACAGGTCATGCTATTATTTATGCCAGCAGCTTACATAAATTACAATTTTACGTGTTTGTCGTCTTATTGTTGATACAAAAAGCAACCAATTAGTGGAAATAAAGTCTCCCAGTTTTTGTTAAATAGAATTTTGTTGTAAGTACTTGACAATTTTTATTGCATATAACTCGTGATCTTGCGGTTGGGAATCCTTCTGTGATAGAGGGCCAGACTGCTAACATCTTGACTTCGCGAACGGGACTATGAGCGCGATGCTCAACGAGTTTGCTGGAATTCGAAAAGTATCTGATGAGTCTCTTGGCCGAGACGAAACGCCGCGTCATCATGACCAGCCACAAAATTTTATTGTGAAGAGAAATTTTCACACAATCTAGCGCTATCCCCAAGCCACCCAATTGTACTAATTACAGTTTACTTCATTGGTTTCCTCAGCTAAAGGAAAACGTCATCACACTGGGTTTCATGACGAAAAAGGTACAAGTTCTTCACCCCCCGCTACGCGAAAACGTACAGATACTGGTATAACATTGTGTTCAGTGTTGTCGAGTTATTTGGGCGTAAGGGAACTGCGTCACGGTAAAACGGTTTGAAAAATTTAGCCTAAGTTTTTCAATTTCGTTGTTTGTAATCCGTGTCAATCTTCTCCATCCTTAACCATCCTTGTTCCTTTATGGTTTATTATTATCTCCTTAGTGTTTTCCTATCTTTCTAAAGCATTATTTTCAGGTTTCTTTCAATTTAAAGGTAATTTTGTCGACGGTAGAAATAACTCAAAATATCGTGATCTAGCCCCTTTAAGATAGTCTTCTGTACATGACACGTGTTTACTTCAAGACGCCATCTTTTAATAACCAACATGCATCTCGCACGTAATTAACTCGAACAATTCTTCATGTAAGCTAACAACAAATGTGTGTTTTTCAATCGACTACGTATAAAGGTCATGAAGCAAAAACCCTTCCATTGATACTGTCCTTTTCATGGACCTTAGTCTCCCCCGAAGTCCTTAACCTCTTCCCCAGGACTTCTTCATGTACCTAACCAAACTGACGGCGGACAAACTTCCTGGAAATGAGGGTGCTACAACTTCCCCTGCTCACGGAATTGCAAGGTTTATCTTATCGGTTTGCTCACCAAATCGTTTTCAGCTCCTAGAAATGCAACCCTTGAGAACAAAATGAAAATGATTGTCGAAGAGGAAAATTCAAACTTCGATGTTGCACATTGGCAGGCCAGACCTACCGAATACGAACATTTCCATGGAAACTGATGTCCCCAGAAAAATGAAATAGAGAACCATAAAGAAACAACCAACTTTTTGGTTCAAAACCCAGCTGTTGAAATAAAGAACAAGAAAAGCGATAGCCACGCATCCCACGATGAAAACACAGGACACAAATAGTCCGCGACTGCTGACATTAACAGGTGCATTCCACACTGTTGCCTTAATAAGCCATGGGACACCCAGGGACAGAAGAACATCAAATGTGTTAGTTCCCACGGTATGTGACACCGCCATGTCGCCGTCACCTGAGAGAGAACAAAGAAGAAAATTAGAACTTTCACCCTGGGAAAAGCTCCACAATGGAGGTAAAAAGTAAAGAGGACAATTATGTCCCTCCGCGGCTCCGCTTTGCAATTCCCCACTTGGTTCGCAATTCAGTGAACAAGCAAATTGCGAATTTCGAAATTCGTATCATTTCTCAATCAGGTTCTCCCAGATTCAATAGCTGCAATTGCAGATAGATAAAACTCCAGAGGATGAGAGAAAGGGGGGAGGGGATGGGTTAATGAAATTGGATGATAATGGATGAGATAAGATGATTTCTGCGATCTACGCGACATTTATGCGAAAGTCTGGTTGCCATTGTAGCACGGTGTGTGTTATGGTCAATTGCAACTGAAATGATAACATAGTTTACCTTTTCTTGCGATGACCAGACTTGACGTGCAATCTGGTACACTGCTTCCAAAAGTGACGAGTGTAAGACCCATGACTGCATCCGGGATCCCGAATGTATATCCAATAATAGTAACCATCCAAACGAGAGTATAAGACGAGACTCCTATCCAGGCAACACAAACTATAAAAGAAACAGCAACCCACTTGTGGCAAGATTCCTTCTTCATATCCGGGATGGTGAAAAAATACGCTATGTTGATTGGAAGGCCAAGGAACCAGCAAAGTCTAGCCGCCAGCCCCTCCGGTGGATTAAATGGCGTCCCTAGCGTGAGATCTGGCACGGGTCGGTGTTTTAAACCGTCTTCTGTAAAAACAAAAGGCGTTGAATTTAAGTCTGTCCAGGGGCACATACTCCTCTTATTGGAAAAACTACAAAAGAAATCCGTCGAATAATAACGAACAAGACTACACAGCCTTTGTGAAGAAATACCGTGAGTAAATATATTGAAAAAAGACTAAAAACAAAGTGGACACAAGTCACACCACCCCCCTGGTGTGGTCATCGCCTGTTTTCAAATAAATGGATGTACACCTGGTGTTGACGCCAAAGTGCCTTGCTAAGCTCACACGCAAACTACCTCGTAACAATTATGTTTATCCTTTGGGTTAAGGTTCTTTTAAGGTAAGATTGGGATAACTGTTTCATTTTTTTTAGTTAGGAAGACATTTTAAGACGGTTATTGTCCGTTTTCTTGCTATGAGAGATGTTGAAATGGACCGAAAGTGTGGGTGTACACTTTGTGACGAAGGAAGCAGGCAAGCATTTCTGAGGAAACTTGGTCTTTATGATCTAACAATTTGAGCCTCTCATCACGACCATCAAACTATCAAAAGCACAAAAATACCAACCGTCAAAGCTATCCCTTATCCCCCAAGAAGAGACCTTCAACCCTGTTCCTGTTTATAAAGCACAGTTTCTGGTCGTTTCCAATTCTTGACAAAATTATAAATTTTACCCTTTAGTGGTTGTTTTTCTTCACCGTCCTCTTTCCTCTCATCTTGTTCGTCTCGTTCTTTCTCTTCATTTGTTCCATTTCCTTTCTCTTCAGTCGTCTCCTTTGCAGAGTTTGTCTGTTCATTATTACTGATTGGTTTCTTCTCTTTTCCTTCGCTGTGGTTCTGTTCTTCATCAGCAATCTTCTGGTATCCACTGTTGTTTGCTTTGATGCCGTTTGAAGCGTGTAGATCGGATTTAAACTCAGGACTGTTGGTGTTGGTTATTTTATAAAGCCAGGCCTCAATTCGGGGATTGAGGTACATAATGATTAAATATATCGAATAGGAACACGACATGACCAATGCCTCTGGCCTGCGAAATAAAAAGAAATCACAAAAAAACTTTAGCTCATTGTGTTCATTGATGATTTTTTAAAAAAAAGATACGCTCGAATTTCCCTGCTCCGAAATACAGGAAATTATCAAATTATTCTGGTGCATATTACATCATATCAAGAGAAAATGATGCCCCCTCATTTTCTCTTGATCATATCAAATCCCTGGACAACACTTTTAGACATAGGGCTTCTAGTCAAATTTGTTATGAGACAGTCCCTGGGAGAAAAAAAAACCTCGTTCTCAGGGCTTTTCCGCCTCTCCGGGCCAAATTCCCTTGGAGGTTGAGGTTCTCCAATATAGCTACCTTGACGTAACAAGCATGCTCTTAATTGACACTGTCTCCCATCTTTCAAGTGCCTGTACATAATCCACCATAACTTTTAAACTATTTATGCTTTGGCGCCCATTTTTTGCAAGAGTCAAGGTTAACCACAGAAATATTTATTCTCGCATTTTGATTAGGGTGTGTGCTGTTGCCATGGCAACGGGGCTGGTTGAAAACAAGTCTTAAATAATGGTTTTTGTTTATTTAAAAAAATCCAGTCATTAGATTATTTTCATATTTTGCACACTAAGAATTGACATTAAATCCCTTCTGTCAGCATGGTTCTAATAAAATTTTGACATAGGCGATTTTCGTAATTCGCCGTTAATCGTTTTCTGTATTACTAAAAATGTCAAAAGTCAGATTTTTTTCGATAGATCATTCACGTGGTCTCTGATCTATTTTTCTGCCAAATTTCTTAAAATTCTAACGACTGGATCGTTAGAAATCGGCACGTTTCTGCTAAAGCAATGGGTCTCAATTTTTCAAGCAACTGCGCATGCGTTGCATTTAACTGGGTTCTTTTGGCAACAAACAAAAGCTGAAAATTGCTGGGTTCTTTGCATACGGTTACCTTTTCTAACATATCTTTGTAATAAGACTAAAGCCACCAATACACTGCGTTAAGTTATAGAGAAAAATAACACAGATAGTGCGGGTGTTGAGTAAATAAAATGACCGCGCTATTGACGGCATGTTTATTCTTTGAAATCCTTGTGCACGTGCTGGAAAAGCACGCGCGAAAACTGTGTTCGGCCACCTTAAGTAAAGCTGGTTCTTATTTGCGAGTGAAAAACGGGAGTATAAATCGGGAGAGAAAAAAACCTTTCCGGGAGAAGTAGTCAGTCAGTTGTCGAGGGCAGAATACAACCTGGGCAACGCTGATGGGAAGCTACTACCCTCGCCACTGCACTAACCCTCAGTAGCCAAACGATCTAAAAATTAATGTTACTTGAAGATAAAACACTCACCAGGTTACAATGCCATCTATGAGCACCACGATGAGAATGATAATACTTAAGAGATAGAACATATTGTCTCTGAAAAGAGGCCACCATGCCAAATACAAAACCTGTCATGGAGACATCACACAAATTAGACGAAGTAGGTTGACGACGAAATTGCTCACTTGAAGTTGCTTCTTCAAATCTCTACATTATGATAATTTAGTTTTCGTTTGGAACATGCGCGCTAGAAAGCAAATGTCACCTAGAAGTCTAATACGCCTTTTCTTTCTGGAACCAACATCTCGGGTTGAACCAAAGGGTTTTGTTTGAAGGATGAAGGTAACAAAACGTGCTGCACATACAGCGTTGTTGATGCTTTTTTGTGACGTAATAAGAAACCCACTCCCTCTCCTTTAGTCCTAAACTAAGAACAGCAAGAACACAAGAGTAATTAGCTTCCTCTGCTCTTGGCTCCTGGATATTTCTAAGAATGGGCTCAAAAAAATGTTTCAATTAGCAATTTCTATGTTGGTTAACCAGTAAGCAGTGGTACATTTGAACATAGCCGCGATCCTATCTGTAGCGTTTACTCTACCCTTACTAGAAACCCAATACATAGCTGCAACTTGTTCGTTTTTGTTTTCTTCATTCAAAGCACGTGATATTAAAAAACGCGTGCATGCATAAACACGTGCATAAAATGAACACCCCCACGTGGTCTATTTAGGGAAGACAAAGTTTACAAGTTAAAGAGGTCTGTTGACGGGATAAGTTCATGCCAGGAGTCGGGGAGCACGCACCGTTTACAAAAGCCTTTGTAATTGGCCAGACGAGGCAATAGGTAAACAACACAAACAGTGCCCCTAGTCCTAACAACAAAAGAGGTGCAGATTAACAAGAACGAATCAAAATAGAAGTTGTAAAGAGGTGCATGCCATCTCCAGGAGTCCGTGAGCAGGAGGGTACTCTTTCCATAGATTTATGTCGCAGCGAATCGAATTTTTTATTTTTATGTTTTAAATTCCTATATTATTAGAAAATTAGAAAAAAAGGACAGCCCGCAATTAGCAAAAGTTGGTCGAGGCGGGCAGTGTTTTAATACGGGTACTATTTGTGAATAACAATCGCTGAAATTCGCGTAGTTATCGTCTCCTGGTCATGTTCTTACCGTTCCAGCTCCTAGGCCGCATAGTCCAATAACGAACAGCACGTTGAATACCGCTGAGCCTAAGATGGTGCCGATCCCAATGTCCCCTTCTGTTATGAAGACACCTATGATTAGAAATAAGAAAATTGTCATTTCCAAAACGGTCCACTCGTTACCAAATCTGCGAGAGTTTCCTGGGGTCTCCAGTACGCATGTGCAGTACATTTGAGCTTATTTGGAAATTTGTGAATAATCCGTAGATGTATGTTTGTCTACTCGGTGGTCCATATCTACTTAAATATTTCCTTAGCTGACTTTTGGCATTTTGCACTTCTAGCCGGCTCGAACTATATCTGCTGGTTTCTACAGCAATCTCGTTCCCAGCGCTTTCTCCACCGAGTGCATGTGTGGTGGGCAACAGTCGGCCATGTTGGACGGCGGGAAAACCCTGGGAACAAGATTAGGCCTATTTTTGCACTTGGCATGTTTGAGTCCTGATATAAAATATCGTGCATCAAAAGCCTGAGATATGCATAAACTCTTGCAACTCACCAATGATTGAGGCGAATAGTTCGGGAGCTGAACTCCCAAAAGCCATGAAAGTAGCACCGGCTACATCAGATTGAAGTTTCATCTTATCACAAATTATCTCCAAGCAAGGAACGAAATAATCATCGCAGACAATAGCTATGGCCCAGGATATGTAAACTACAACCAGAAAATGAATAATGACCGCACCAAGTCGTCTTTCACGCTGCTTGAACAAATCACCCGGAAATTCCTCGATTGATGGTGGGGTGCAGTTTACGGGATCATTTGTCTCGTGAACGAGAAGATGTCTTCCAGCGAATGATCGATCTGAAATGAAACAGAATATTAGATATTAGAGCTGTATTTTCCCTTACTACACTGAACAAGACGACATTCAGAGCTCGTATTTTTTCCCTCTTTTTTTAATCAGTAGGATAAAACGTGAAATGAAATGTGAAATGAAACAAGAAATTTGGAATGGAAAGTGAAATGCGACATGAAATGTTTAATGTGAGATCCAAATATATCTCTCAATTGATTAGTTCCAAGCTAGCCAATAGCGAAAAGGCGCCAGTTTCCTATTCGGAAGCTTACGGTTATAATCCCGCGGGTGAGACTTGTATAAGATGTCCCACTAAACTACCTTACCCGACAATAACAGAACGCGTATGTCTTTCTTACGTACCTGAGACCTCTTCAACTACTTTCATAGGTTTTTCTGTAATCTCACTGATTGCATCGTCTCGACACCAACTGAAAAAGCAGAGCACTAATAGAGCTGCGAATCCCACTTGGAACTTGAATCGTCTTCTTCGTATCATAGCTGATGCTGAAACCAAGATAACATTCTGTCAGTCATTCATTCTCTGATTCTATGTTTTTACTAGTTCAAGAGCGCCAAACAGTTTCTTGTTAGCGTCCGCCGATTCCAAGGTTTCCCTTCTAACTAAAGTATACCAAACTACTCAACAGCCATCGATTAAAACTCAGGGCAATATGTGGAAACCGATCTTAAAATCGAAAGGTTAAAAGTAGAAAAACGTTGGGAAGATTGTGTGTTTTGTGTGATAACTCGCTCACTTAA
>OZ026605.1:23607914-23630414 GCA_964020085.1 Micromussa lordhowensis
ATATCATGCTTGTTATGCCCTACAAATAGAATATCAACTATCAAAAGAAGACATTTATTTCAAAGGTAGCCTTAACAGAACTCATCATGAAACGTTACCTACCTACACCTATGTCTCTCCACTGTAAATCAGAAAGATCTGTTTTAGCCCAAAAAATAATGCCGTTTCGGTGAGTAAAATACAGTCCTATTTTAGAGTCTAATTTGGCTCCCTTAAATCAGGGCTCAAAATCACTTCATGATTTCCAGGATTTAGTACTTTGCACTTCGTATTTCGCAGAGTTGCTTGGTATTTCTCTGTGTGATAATACGGATTATATATCATGCTTGTTATGCCCTACAAATAGAATATCAACTATCAAAAGAAGAAATTTATTTCAAAGGTAGCCTTAACAGAACTCATCATGAAACGTTACCTACCTACACCTATGTCTCTCCACTGTAAATCAGAAAGATCTGTTTTAGCCCAAAAAATAATGCCGTTTCGGTGAGTAAAATACAGTCCTATTTTAGAGTCTAATTTGGCTCCCTTAAATCAGGGCTCAAAATCACTTCATGATTTCCAGGATTTAGTACTTTGCACTTCGTATTTCGCAGAGTTGCTTGGTATTTCTCTGTGTGATAATACGGATTATATATCATGCTTGTTATGCCCTACAAATAGAATATCAACTATCAAAAGAAGAAATTTATTTCAAAGGTAGCCTTAACAGAACTCATCATGAAACGTTACCTACCTACACCTATGTCTCTCCACTGTAAATCAGAAAGATCTGTTTTAGCCCAAAAAATAATGCCGTTTCGGTGAGTAAAATACAGTCCTATTTTAGAGTCTAATTTGGCTTCCTTAAATCAGGGCTCATACAGTTGTTGTAGCTTTTTTGGCCCAGATTACGCTCAAATAGCTCCAGGAAGGGCTGAATCAGACTTTGGCCAGCGGGGCTGAATTGACATTTTAGGGCTGAAACAGATCTTTTCAATTTTCAGTGTTCACACCATAAGTCACATATAAGGCTTTGACATTCTCTTTCCGCCCACTTCGACTTGCTGCTAGAATCCTGAGAGTCGCCCGTGATTGCCACCAAACTGTGTGCCTTTCTTCTTCAATCATCCTTCTCCATGTTGTTTCGGGTCAACCTGGTTTTATGAAGCGTTACAAATCCTGAGCTAAGCTGACAGAGTTTTCAAAACAGATACCGTCGTTTACACTAACATCTTGAGCCATGAAGGACATCTACGCTCGAAATTGTTTTACAATATCCCACCGAACTGCCCACGATCAGGGCAATTTTCCATTTACTGATCTCACAGAAATACTACCAGGAATAATTCGTTTATTGCCCAATGCGCAGCGCAAATAACATCTTGGTTAAAATCAAATAAAATATGAAGTCGGGCCGTTTTGATGTGAAATTTTCCAAGAAGCCCATGGTAACACAGTTATTTACACTATTCTGCAAGATATGAACAGTTTCGAGAAAACAACACTGATTGACCAAGATAAATTAAAAGCTTTTACATTTTAAAGAAAGAGAAGGAAATAAAAACATTTCAGTAGCAAAACTAAAGCTATAAATATATTAAAACTGTAAGATCTTGGCCGCTTCTGGAGTTGCAGAGAAAGCTACAGGGGGTGTGTATCTAACTGTCACAGTAACGCCTCGCCGGATGACTGAGTGTTTGTTCGTGAAAATAACAGTTGCCTATTTTAAAACAGCTTTAAACTGCACTTCATGCTTTGCAATCGAAAACTCGTATCATCTGAAATCATTTAGTTAAAAGTTCACAAGCATGGCTGGTTTGACTACTCCAGAATTATTTTCGTTTTCAATGAATAAACATCAGATGCGTTATCAAAATTTAATTAGTCCAACGTAAAGGCAAAATCAGTAGCCATCGCTTGAGAGAATTGCTTTACTGTGCACATTTCACATGTCCTTTATGTCATAAACGCAGAAGTCAAGAGAAACACTGAAGATGAATTAAAAAACTCCGACATTTGAAGGAAAGAGAACGAAATTGATTCATTTCACTGGCATTAGTAGAGTTTTAAATGCGTCCGTTTTTTGTTTTTAAAACAAGACATTGACCGCCTTTAGAATTCAACAAAGAGCTACGGGCGATGTTAAGGGTGTGTATCTAAAGTCAGAGGAATGCTTCAACAATATGCACATAACACTTTAGCGTACACTGCGAAAACAAACTGGCTACATCGGGTTATATAGACAAGGCATTTCTCGAAAATAATCTACAGCATTTGGGTGTTAGCCATTACAAAACATAACAAAAGTAAATGAACAGCTGTAGTTCAATACAATGTAGCTGTAAACTGCAAACCCTGATCATAGTAGCACACTTAGATAAAAATACAAATTATACTTAAAATCTAATAGGGAAGATATTTGTTTTGGCATTACTAGAGTTTTAAATGCGTCCGTTTTTTTAAAAAAAATAAGACATTGACCGCCTTTAGAATTCTACAAGCAAAGAGCTGCGGGCGATGTTAAGGGTGTGTATTTAAAGTCAGAGGAATGCTTCAACAATATGCACATAACATTTTAGCGTACACTGCGAAAACAAACTGGCTACATCGGGTTATATAGACAAGACATTTCTGGAAACTAATTGACAGAATTTGGGTGTTAGCCATTACAGAACATAGCCTCAACATGCTCTCAAAATAGTCGTCACTAAATGAAAAAATAGGTCGAAACACCCGAAGGATAACGTCACGTTATAGAACAAAATCGGTTACTGTCAATTTCCACGGAGCCAATCAAACAACTTCAAGATGAAGCTATGGAAATGAACAGGCAATTATCATTTGCCGCGTTCCCCTCAGTTGTTTGTCAAAGACTAACCGAGTTAAGAAGCGTGCGATCCTGACTGCTTCATTAAATTCCTGAATTTTTCAGTTTTATTTCTACACTCGGCGTTAAGCCGGCAAGAAGATTTAAGGTAAGTACCAAGAATTCACCAACAATATCTCTCTATTATAAAGAAATAAATGTATGTATGTAGGTATGAGTGTAATGTTAGGTTCTTATCTAAAACGCGTATTTGTTCGAAATTTGCAGTTTAGACACTGCCAAGTCCTAATCGTTTTCTTTTTCTTGGAAGCGTAATTTTTCATTTGGCATACTGTTCGTATTTGTATTTTCTTTTAAGGAGTTCCTCGTAGCTACATTTGGAAAGTGTGTAAACTGATTAACTAAAAGTGATTTGGATTTTCAAAGGTGCGTGTTTCACTGCACAAATTGATCAACGAAAGGACATTCACTAAATGATGATTTTCTCAGAATGAAAACCCGTCTGACGAATTGCCATGGCTAAAAAAAAATTACTTAGTGCTTTTCTATAGCTTTTCGCGTGATAAAGGCTCACTTCATGATTTCCAGGATTTAGTACTTTGCACTTCGTATTTCGCTGAGTTGCTTGGTATTTCTCTGTGTGATAATACGGATTATATATCATGCTTGTTATGCCCTACAAATAGAATATCAACTATCAAAAGAAGAAATTTATTTCAAAGGTAGCCTTAACAGAACTCATCATGAAACGTTACCTACCTACACCTATGGCTCTCCACTGTAAATCTAGCCTGCGTAGCTGGCGGGATTCGCGAGCGAGCGATATTTTGCGATGGAGCCGCTATTTTTTTTTTTTTTTGGGAGCGGCGAAGCCGCGTGTGAAATTCCCGCCTGCCACATTTCTTATGGTTTTTGCTTGCCGCCCACATTTTATTACCGTCGATACGTCAATAAATAAGCCAATCAAAGAGAGTTGTAATACGAAACTTGAATACCTGTGGTTTTGCGGTTGCACGCATCAAACTTTTCCTTCAACGAGCTTGTCTTTTAGCGATTTACCTTTCTTGTATGACATAATAGGAGGCATTTTGAAAATTGTTTTTAGCGGTGGCCGAGCTTGGATGAGATTCCTTAATTGAATACATTTTTGAAAGCCCACAAGGGCTAATAATGTTGTTCTTTGGCGTAACGTTTGATAGCGCTAATTTCTCGACCATTCGGAAGGTTTCGTCTGGGGCCGTCGATAAAACCCGGAACATGGAACATTCCGGAACATCCCGGAACATCGAATAATTATAATAATTATGAGAAATATATGTAAAATTAGGTCTTTTTAATTAAATATAACAAAATTAAGCAGGTATCAGCTCAGAATACATATATAAAGAAAAGAAAACACACACACAAAGAAAAAAAAAACGAAGAAAACTGAAAACAACTTCAATGCGTGAAGGCTGGCAACTAACTTACCGGAAGTAGACTAAATCCATTCCTTGCAGTCACCGCTTCGCTATCAGTTTAATCACGTGACTGTCCCTTATTCGAAGATTTCGTTCTTCATTGAAAACCAAGACGGTGGCCTTCGAACGCTTGAACCAGACCGAAAAATATGGTAGCCTATGGTATACGATGTTCATGTCTTTATTTAATTCATTACGTCAATTCAAAGATATGTGTATACACGAGTTCTCATGAAGAAATGGTTCTTCCCAGGTGGGCCCATGAGATAGAAATAAAAACTCTTTAACATTGCGTTTCTTGTCTAAAATAGATCGGACTACTCGAGCTCTGAAGATTGATTTTGTTATGTCTATAATGACTAATTGCTTGTTACTCGAGCTTCCGGAAAGGTGTAAGCCTCGCCACGCGTTCCTCGTGGAGAGGAACGAGTGACAAGCCTGACATCGTCTGCGCTGCGTGGGAGGCTGAATTGGTGGGTCATAGTGCCAGTAGCCTCCCAAGCAGACGCTGTTATGGGCTCGTCACGCTTTCCTTCCTCACGTGGGAAAGGAACGCGTGACGAGCCTCTGAGAGCGTCTGCGTGGGAGGCTATAGTGCCAGGCGTTCCTAGCGAAGAGCACGAAAACTGGGGATAGCCTTTTGCAACACGAAGTAACAAAACTACAATATTAATGGCTACTGGTGTGACTTGACAATAAGTTCAGACGAACACCTCAGATTTTGAAGAAATGAGAGATCTTCGTCAAGGGAATTTCGAAGGTGAGGTAAACAACGTGGAATTGGATAAGGAAAATGCTCAAGGGAGCAACATGAATACTATTGAATCGCCTAGGTTTATAACACCATAAATTTAGGTCTGTCACAAAGACCCTGTTCGATGTAGAGCAAAGGAAACTATTATTATCTCACAGTCGAGCCATCATTTATAATGCATTAAATGACAAGCTATCACATTTTATTATCTGTAAACATGAACAATTCAGTTAAAAAAACTAATTTTACATATATTTCTCATAATTATTATAATTATTCGATGTTCCGGGATGTTCCGGAATGTTCCGGCATGTTCCGGGATGTTCCATGTTCCAGGTTTTATCGACGGCCTTCGTCTGGTGTTACATTCGCCTTTGCTTAAATTGAATATCGTTCGGCTTTAGCTGGGATGCTGGAGGGCTCTCCTCGTCCGAATCTAGGTTCGGTTCTATATTGTACATCGTGAGGTATATTGTACATCGTCGTCCTCGCCCGGTAGACGACATCGGACGACCCTCTGGTGTTCTTGGTCCATGGCAATAGCATGTTGTTTGACATCGTTTTCCGTTTTAATTTTAGCCGGACCGGCGGATTCGATTTTGTCGCTTTTCTGTTCCACAACCGTACAGCCTAGTGACGCGATTTCTGCAATTGGATCGTGTTTGATATGGCTTTCAAGAAGAGAGATAACCAGGACACAAGTCTTCGCTGATCGCATGTTTTGGCTCGCCAAAGGAAATATCGTGTAAATCATGCTTTCGCCAACACCTCCCTACAGTGCCAAGATTATCCTCCAAAGCTTTCTTTATGCTTCACTCTGCATTCTCACATAAACACTGACATTTGTCCCTTGGGATACATGAGAGGTATCAACTAACATTTGATTGGCATTTCAGTACTCTCAGCCAATCCGAAATTCGCGTGCACTGGTGAACGCATAATTCAAGAAACCCCACGAATTGTGGCACTCGACTCTTCACCAATCTCCTCGCGGCTTCACCGGTCGTGTTGCCTTCGCCACCAAAACAAAAGCACTCGCGCGCGCGAAATCCCGCCAGCTACGCAGGCTACTGTAAATCAGAAAGATCTGTTTTAGCCCTAAAAATAGGGCCGTTTCGGTGAGTAAAATACAGCCCTATTTTAGAGTCTAATTTGGCTCCCTTAAATCAGGGCTCATACAGTTGATGTAGCTTTTTTGGCCCAGATTACGCTCAAATAGCTCCAAGAAGGGCTGAATCAGACTTTGGCCAGCGGGGCTGAATTGACATTTTAGGGCTGAAACAGATCTTTTCAATTTTCAGTGTTCACACCATAAGTCACATATAAGGCTTTGACATTCTCTTTCCGCCCACTTCGACTTGCTGCTAGAATCCTGAGAGTCGCCAGTGATTGCCACCCAACTGTGTACCTTTCTTCTTCAATCATCCTTCTCCATGTTGTTTCGGGTCAACCTGGTTTAATGAAGCGTTACAAATCCTGAGCTAAGCGAGACTGGCCGCTGACAGAGTTTTCAAAACAGATACCGTCGTTTACACTAACATCTTGAGCCATGAAGGACATCTACGCTCGAAATTGTTTTACAATATCCCACCGAACTGCCCACGATCAGGGCAATTTTCCATTTACTGATCTCACAGAAATACTACAAGGAATAATTTGTTTATTGCTCAATGCGCAGCGCAAATAACCGTCTTGTTTAAAATCAAATAAAATATGAAGTCGGGCCGTTTTGATGTGAAATTTTCCAAGAAGCCCATGGTAACACAGTTATTTACACTATTCTGCATGGGTTAGAATACGTTTTAACGACTTGTCTAATTTGGCATCATTTGGTTAAAACGTTCATAGGCATTACCGGCTGGACTACTTTATTTTTCCACGTGATCATGAAATTGCTGCTCAACAGTAGTCTGGTTTTCCGTCGACGAATTTCGATTAAAAGCAAATTTTTCTACAACTACCTTTTTAAATCAGTCTCAGGCTTTTAATTCTCGGAATTATCAAACATTGCCTTTGTTATTATTATCTAATAAGTCAACATGAAACAAACAATTCGCAAGGTATGAACAGTTTCGAGAAAACAACACTGATTGACCAAGATAAATTAAAAGCCTTTACATTTTAAAGAAAGAGAAGGAAATAAAAACATTTCAGTAGCAAAACTAAAGCTATAAATATATTAAAACTGTAAGATCTTGGCCGCTTCTGGAGTTGCAGAGAAAGCTACAGGGGGTGTGTATCTAACTGTCACAGTAACGCCTCGCCGGATGACTGAGTGTTTGTTCGTGAAAATAACAGTTGCCTATTTTAAAACAGCATTAAACTGCACTTCATGCTTTGCAATCGAAAACTCGTATCATCTGAAATCATTTAGTTAAAAGTTCACAAGCATGGCTGGTTTGACTACTCCAGAATTATTTTCGTTTTCAATGAATAAACATCAGATGCGTTATCAAAATTTAATTAGTCCAACGTAAAGGCAAAATCAGTAGCCATCGCTTGACAGAATTGCTTCACTGTGCACATTTCACATGTCCTTTATTTCATTAACGCAGAAGTCAAGAGAAACACTGAAGATGAATTAAAAAACTCCGACATTTGAAGGAAAGAGAACGAAATTGATTCATTTCACTGGCATTAGTAGAGTTTTAAATGCGTCCGTTTTTTGTTTTTAAAACAAGACATTGACCGCCTTTAGAATTCAACAAAGAGCTACGGGCGATGTTAAGGGTGTGTATCTAAAGTCAGAGGAATGCTTCAACAATATGCACATAACACTTTAGCGTACACTGCGAAAACAAACTGGCTACATCGGGTTATACAGACAAGACATTTCTCGAAACTAATTGACAGCATTTGGGTGTTAGCCATTACAAAACATAACAAAAGTAAATGAACAGCTGTAGTTCAATGCAAAGTAGCTGTCGACTGCAAATGCTGATCATAGTAGCATACTTAGATAAAAATACAAATTATACTTAAAATCTAATAGGGAAGATACTTGTTTACAAACTTTGTTTTTGTTATTTAAATGTCAAAAATGTTAAACAAAAGAGCTCTTTGTTTGGCCAGCTAATAGTTCTCTGGTTGGCATATTAATAACAATAGGTGACGTCCCTGATATCTTTGCTATAACGGGGAATTCTCATCAAGCTACATGCTCTCCAAAAATACGTGACTTAATGAAAATATAGGTCGAAACATTCAAAGGATAACATTACACATTACACTTCAAGTTTACACTTCAAGTGACGTCTGGTACGTGAATTTCTACAAGAGATCCGGCAACAGAGTGGTCAAGTTGTTTTGTTCGACGTTGTGTGGTTTTCCTGCATTCAATCGCTTGATAACATTACGTTATAGAACAACACCGATTACTGTCAATTTGCACGGAGCCTATAATATCTTACAACTTCAAGTGACGTCGTTCGCCTCAGTTGTTTGTTCGAGACTGAGCGACTTAAGAAGCGTGTGATCCTGACTGCTTCATTTTTATCCTGAAAGTTTTGATTTCTACACTCGGAGTTAAGCTGACAAGAAGATTTAAGGTAAGCACCAAGAATTCCCCAACAATCTCTATAACGAAATTTAATTAGTCCCACGCAAAGGCAAAATCAGTAGCCATCGCTTAACAAAATTGCTTTACTGTGCACATTTCACACGTCATTTATTCCACAAACGCGGAAGTCAAGTAAAACACTCATATTGGAAGAAGAATTCAAAAACCCTGACATTTTAAGGAAAGAGGACGAAATTGACTCATTTCACTGGCGCTACTTGAGTTCTAAATACATTCTTTAAAAATTCAGACATTGACCGCCTTTAGAATTCTAAAAAAAAGGCGATGTTAAGGATTTGTATCTAAGTCAGAGGAATGCTTCAAAAAGATGCACATAACACTGAAGCGTACTTTGCGAAAACAAACAGGCTACATCAGGTTATATAGACGAAACCTTTCTCGAAACATATTTACAGCATTTGGTTGTATTAAAATTTCTTGCTATCGGCAACTCGTATAATTTGAAATTATTTCAGGTTAAAACATAGTTAATAGAGGGGAATGGTTATGAAACACGACAAAGTTCTTTGTTGTAGGTTTTTGCTCGCTTTCTTGTCCTTGACCCTGCATAAAACACAATACTTGTTTACTCCGTACTGAGGATGTAACCAATAGAAACGTGTTAGTTACGTAACCATTGCACAGTGTATGAGCGTAAAACAGAAGATTTTGCCCGGGGAGGGGGTACTCCCTTATAAGGGCTTAATGGGGACGTGCGGCCAGCCAGGGTATGTTTTTCGGGATTTTCGTCTTAACAGGGTATCTAATTTGTAATTTTTTGTCTTAATCAGGGTATCGATTTATCAATTTTTGTCTTAAATGGGATATCTTTTCTTGGATGATAAACAGCAAACTTTTTACAAGCAGTCTTGTAAAGTATTATTGACTTCCATGACTTTGACATTGATACCAGGCACATCAAATTTCCATTGATTACACTACAAGAAAGCCACACAATTTGTAACTGCAACTTTTGATCTGTCTTAAACAGGGTATCAAAAATCGGAATTCTGTCTTAAACAGGGTAGGAAAATCAGCGATATTTGTCTTAAACAGGGTCAGGGTATGAGGGGCCGGGCCGCACCTCCCCACCTAGGGATATATTGAGTACCCCCCCGGGAGATTTTGCAAGGTCGTGGACCTTCCAACCTAAATCTTGGCATTTTGTTTCCTCCTCTGATGTTTGCAGGGCTTCCTAACCATCCCTCTTCATTAACTATGGTTAAAAAGTTCACAAGTATTGCTTGTTGGACTACTCCAGAATTATCTCGTTTTCAATGAATAAACATCAGATGTGTTATCAAAATTTAATTAATCCAACGACGCAGATACAAAATCAGTAGCCATCGCTTGACAGAATCGCTTTACTCTGCAGATCTAAAGAAAATAGAATATAGGAAATTTTCTAAGTCAATGATATCATGTAAAATGATGGCGAAAATTTGTGCGAAAACTTTAAAAAAAATTTCTCGAATGAAAAAAAATAGTTTCAACAGATTTTGCGGCATTTTCTCGCCGCGAATTGTTTCATGTTTATTTTATTAATGAGTAACAGTAGTATATGTTCAGCAAAATTATCCCAGAGTTGGATAAGGTGCCTAGTCAATGACGTCACAGCATACCTTTCTGCATACTAATTTGGAATATGTTTACTAATGAGGGTCACTCTTCTGCAATAAAAACACTAGGCTTGACCCGATTTCTTTTAACCCTGATTGGCTCATGAACTATTACGTGTTAAAATTATAAGCACGCTTTCTCTTGGTAGCGTCACCCTTGCAATTCGATAGATGGAAAAATTTAATTCCGAGACTTTCAGGTTATTCGAAACGTTAAACGTGAAAATGGCATTCACTAGCTTCGATGATTTTCAAACTGCTTTGAACGCTTGCGTATCAGTCCGTGATTGGGAATCGTTGGCAAGTACAACTTTTTGAAAGCGTAATCATTTCTGAGGTTCCCTAGCTTTCTTTGTAAACTTTCTCCGCTTTTGCAAACGTTAATTAGCCCGGGCTTTTAACCCTTACTGGCTGGCTGATGAAAAATCCATTATGTTTTTATCTGACATCTCAGCTTTAGCGATGAGAGAGAAAATAAAATATTTTTCTTGTTTTCCACTCCGTTAAACACTATTTCTGTAAACATGTAGTGTCTCTACTTTCAACCCTACATTTTCATACAAACTCAAGAAAAGACCACCATTGGGACAGCTCTACCATTGAACAACAACAAAGGACGTTCGGAGCGCTTAATTTAAACACGCGACAATGAATGTTTTCGAACAACACGCTTCTTGAATATTACTTTTATTAGCGAATACAAAAATAGATTTGAAATGAATAAAAATACATTTATTGTCAACGAAAGCACCAACAACTACGAAATGTTTTACACGCTACCTCAACACTTGAATAAAGTCCCTTACTACTACTACCACCACCGCCACTACCGCCACATCACCACCGCCACACTGAACCGTCACCACCACTGCCGCCACCACCACCGTCGCCACTTCCGCCGCTACCGCCACTACCCTCACCAGCGGCAGCAGCACCACAGAGAAAATAATTTCTTGATTTTCGTTCCGTTAGTCACTAATTTTGCAAACACTTAGTGGCTCAACTTTCAACCCTTTATTTACATACAAACTCAAGAGAAGAAACCCATTGGCATAGCTCGACCATTTAACAACAACGCGGCTAATGAATGTTTTCAAACAACAAGTTTTCTTCATCTTATTATTATTATTATTATTATTATTATTATTATTATTATTATTAATGGTGAATACAAAAATAATGATTCAAATACACAGAGATTTGAAATGAATACACCAAAATTGCAACAACTTCAAAATGTTTATGAGCAAAGCATCAGGAAATCGATCTTCCGTCAGGATGCAACCAAACGTCTTCATCTTCGCCTGGAGGATAATGAGTTCTAGGGCTTATTGCAGTTTTTGAATCAATGTGTTTCACTGCGTGGCAGTCACCGCACCAAATAAATCCATCTGTCAAGTGGTTTACGATCAACAGGAATTTGATGTGCACATGTCTGACAAATCTTATAGCCATCATGCCAGAAACATCTAGGGTATTTCACTACTGCTCTTTCGTAAAGGGTCTCTCCGTTGCATTAGTAGCAAGGACCTTTTCCTTTAAGCAAAATCTCTGGACTTGCAGTTTCTTTAGAATATGGAACGTCTGAATTTCCTTCAGGTTCCAGATCTGGGTTTTCTGAGTCTTGATGTTCACTACATTAAGAGGCTGTCTCTGAGCCATCTTCATTATCGCTGCTTTCGGAGACCATTTCTTTATCACCAGCCTTACTGTTTTTATCGCGACAAGAACCGACTGATTATACTACAGAATAGGTCGCGGCGTTTTGTAACATTAGGGGCCCTACGCTGGTTAAAGCTGGGATTAGGAAATCTTTTATAAATCCTCCACCTTCTCGAGCAAGGGTTTGCTTCTTTGTCTTATAAGGAACGCTTGATTCCACGAGACTAACAAGGGCATCTGTATGCTTTTTAAAGTTGGGCTTCACTTTCTTAAAGACCGGTATGTTACTATGACGTACATTAAAAAAAATTGAACCAATGCGTGTAGCTGTTCTGGAGTGGCTGTCTTTAGAAACTGACGCTGATGTTCTGGGCGACAAGTTAAGAGAAGGAAAGGTAGATTGTTCTTAAAGCAAACGTTTTAAACTAAATAGTGTCAAAAGGCATCAGAAGGCATTAATTTGTTTGTTTTGTTTGAGTGATTCCTTGGTGTCAACGTTTTCTATCATTGCGGGAAAAGAAAGAGTTGAGGAGGTCTGATGGAATTTCTTGACAGTGTAGTCATTACAAAACAACTGACATCCTTCCCATCCTTCATATAACATATGATAAAACTGTCTTGCCGAGCAACAATGGCAACATTTGACACATAGTAGTTCGGAAAACGTTCGAAATAAAATTTGAAAATCTCTGTTAAATTTATTCTAAAGTTCCCTGTAGTCACAGACGCGTCTAGAAAGGATTAAGGGTCCCGCAGCTAAATGAATAGGTGTGACTAGCCTACCAGACATTTTGTCTACCCCCAACGACGTCCGTGTCTGGAGCGTGTGAAGCAAACATTGGCTTTTCGTCCTCTTCACATTTATAGCCACAAACATAATGCCATTTGCGCCCAAATCTTACATTTCCTAAACATTCGAGGACATAAGTAATCTCTAAAGAATCAAGAAACTTCCTTTTTGTTTAGAACAGTTTTTTCTTTTGTGTTTTTGTCACGTTTTTTGTATTTTTGTCTTGTGGAATCTCAACGATCGTCACTAAAAAAGGTTTTAATATCAGGCAATGATTAACATATTAGTGGTATAGTGTGGTCACTTAGGCCTATCCTGTGTAGCTGGCGTACAAAGAGGAGGGAGGGATGAAGTTTTTAAATTTCGAGCACGAAGTGCGATTGTTGGGACCTTGGAAGGAACTTACTTTGCCCCTCAATCCCCTTTGTAGGCCCTTCACGCCACAGGCAACCCAAGCTCACAATAGAGAAGATTGTTGGGACTTTCTCATTTATCAAATTAGCATAATCACAATCTTTGTTGGAATTGAAAAGGCAAAATGGCGGAAATTATTGGTTACCAGAACACTGTGGCCATACAACAAGTGGAAGAGGAAACCAGCATCAATCTGGAGCCGGTGAGACATAAAGTTGAATTTTGTCATTATTTTAACACTTTTATTAACACTTTTGCCATCCTTTTAACATTCATTTGAAATTCTTGCTTGGAAAAAGGCATCTGTTTCCCATTTTCACACTTAAAGCATTCCACGAATTAATTATTTGCATTCTTTAGTCGTCAAAGTAATTCAGTATCGTGGTAAGAAGGAGAACCTCTCTCGATCCACCCGACCCTCATACACACTTATCCCTGGCCTTAGGAGCTCTAGAGAGCCGACACTAGTCACTGTTTTTGTATCCACGATGTTAAACCGTCATGCTTTGTGCTTAGACTCAGAAGTCTTCGTTCCTATGGCCAAACAATTAATTCTTTAGTTATGTTCTTTGAAGGTGACCGTGCGATATGCAGAAGCACAGAGCGAGAAGGAAAAGAAGCCAAAAGCGTTTGGTTTGTCTTACCTTATCAATGAAAATCCCCCACGGTATCTTTGCATATGGTTGGCTTTCCAGGTAAGCAAATACAGCAGAACATTTGTTTTGCTTTATTTAACTACTTGGTCATCGATTCGGCTAAATTAACTCTTTTTTAACATTGTTCCTAATATTTTCAGCATTTCCTAACCATGCTTGGATCAACATTGGCGATTCCTTTCATTTTACAAATTCCCATGTGTTTTCAAGGCAACAAACTTGTCATCAGTGAAATCCTGAGCACTATCTTCTTTGTATCTGGAATTGCTACTTTGTTGCAGACTACGTTTGGTGTCAGGTTAATACATTTTTTGCTGTAATTTTTGAATTGTGAGCAAGGGCAAGAGATATGAAGTTGGATATGAAGTGATTATAACCAACGCGGGCTCATGGAATAATTTTTTATACATATATTTTATTCCAACTAATTTTGCAAAGGACATTACCTTTCTTCATCATATTGTCACACAGATGGTGAACGGAATAAATATGTATCATTCTAACTAATATTGCGAAAGGCATAGCCTTTCTTCATCATAATGTTACACTGAGTTGTTTAACTATATGAAGGTTGCGGATAGCAGTGTATACTTTGTTTTATAGTTGTTTTATAGTTGTTTACTTCAATAAAAGATAATTTAAATTGTTTCAGGCTTCCAATTGTTCAAGGAGGAGGTTCCTTGGCTTTTGTTGGTCCAACTTTTTCCATATTGTCCCTGCCGCAGTGGAGATGCCCAGACCTCAGCGGTAAGCTCACATCAATAAAACATAATTTCCATTCATGGACTATAAAATGATATTAGATTTCCTCTCTGTAAGAAATGCAAGAAAACGAGTCTTGAAAAATTAGAGCATTAAAAAGAAATCTGCCAATAAGTCTATTTTTGGACAACGAGTGGTTACGAAAATCAGGTATACGAAAATTTCACTTGCATAAAAACAAGAAATTGAGCGTGGTACCGCTGGACGTGGCGCCTGACGATGTTCCCGAGATTTCGTATGGTGATCACTTTTGTGAACAAAGTTTCAGATACTTGACGCCAGGCAGTGAGGGAGAGAAATGTCGGCCCCTAGATAATTAGTGAAAAATCCCTTTCATCCTTTCGAGTCTATTTGTTGTAACTCGCAACTTCTAGATGTTAGTTCTTCCATATGGTACGTATAAAAGTGTGTCTTGGTAAGCTGTGTATATCTCGCAATTGCGCATGTGCTCTCTAAGAAACACCTAGCCAAGGTTCAGAAGGATTATTTTGTCGCCCACTGTGAACATGCTGATGCGTATTGACGTAAAATACATGGCATTTTTGCATACGCATTTGTTGGATGAAAGGAAAATAAATCGGCCATTATCTCGTTCCCTCCTAATAAAATTTTCTCGCTTTTTGGCTTCTAACAAAGATTCCAAAGGCATAAGTTGTATTCATGGCCTCGTAAACCATGTTTGACTTACTCTATGCAAAAACCTCTCGAAAAATAGAGCTAATAGTAGAAAAATGACAACATTCAGAAAAATTCACTGATATCGACTTATATTGTTTGTATTTTCCTAGACACTGGTAACTCGACTGGAAGCTCAAACATCGACTTAACAGAAGTCTGGCAAATCCGTATGAGAGAGGTATTTTATTCATGCTGAGACTTAACTGTTTCAAGATGGTCATCATTTCGCAACGATAAACCACCACAGCTGTCACCTCTACCACCCCCTCCGGGTGCTCATATATTTTCACCCAGAAAAGTCATAACAAGAAAATGTCATCCGGCCCGCGGTGTGACTGCTACCTGTTACTTTCGCACGCCCGCTTTGATATGCGCCAAATACCTTTCCTCTTTTTTCTAGCTCAGTTTAATTGTTCAATTCAACGCAATGTTTCTATGCATTTCTTTTATTAAGTTTCTTTAGGTGTTTGATCAGGACTGATGATTTACATAGGAAATTATTTGTTAGTCGGTTGAGCGCTACAGTTACGATAGTATATTATGGATCCGTTTCTTTGCTATCCATGCTGCAAATCGGAAAATATCTGTAAGTTTAGCTTTGGTTTTCTCTTCAAGTTGCTTATTTGTTATCTCGTCTCACTCCGATTAACGTTTCTTCTTTCATTCGACTTGTTATGTTTTAGTCAAACCGTCACTCAAATAAATCATTGTGTACGAGTTTGGAGTATGTTACGAACAGCTGTCTCGATTTTGCTAGTACTCACCAGCATGTGAGACATTCATGCTTTACGTAATTGAAGGGAGGGGACCGCTGGGAACAAGAATGCCTAACAAAAAGTCCCTGAGGAGTAGGGGTGGGGATGTTAAAGAAAACAAGTGTCTAGTCTGATGAACATTTATACTAATTTGTAAATATCTACCGTAGATTCAAGGAGCCATAATGATGACAGGATTGATTCAGACTGTGATTGGTTTCGCCGGTGTGGTTGGGTTTTTCCTTCGCTTTATTGGGCCTCTAACAATCGCACCTACAATTACTCTGATGGGTATATCACTGTTCGCTGAGGCAGCAGATAGCGCAGGTAATTAAAAAATCACCGATGATTCATAACCTCGACCAAATGCTATATTTCCGACTAAGCATCTGGTCCTTTTTTCTTTACCAGGCAAACACTGGGGAATTTCAATGATGTAAGTGTTACTAATTTTCCAAATGAGAAATAACATGATTTTCTTCTGGTTAAAAAATACGCAGATAGCTGCTTTTAAAGCCTGTGTCGACAATTTTTTTTATAATTGGTCAATTCATTTTTATTTCAGGACTATCGCGTTATTGGTTATTTTTTCACAATATCTGAGCAAATTCGACGTTCCACTTCCTGCCTTTAGCAGAGATCGAGGCTGTCATGTTATTCGCTACCCACTGTTCAGATCATTTCCAGTAAGTATAGCGAAAGAAGAAACTGAACTTATTCTTAGTAGTATTTTCGTTCTTTTGCGAAACAAATTCATGTCGTGTTTACAGCGAGCATTATGTTGAATAAACAATTAAGACCTAATGAAGCCTGTGATGGTGACATTAGCGTTCGTGGTCGCTTGAACCAATACTCAGTGCAAAGATATTCGACTCGTTTCGTGGTTGATATATAGTTTTATTTGAACCATATGGATGTACAAATTATCAAACTTGAACAACGGCGAAAAACTACAATAAAAACGAAAATGTAGGCGATTATACTGAAGAAGAAAATTGAATTCTAAGATGAAAAGGTGATAAAACTGCAAAAACCACAATCTGAGCCCGTTGAGAGGCTTCGCATTAGACAACATAGGGTGAAGTAGAACCGAACGAAAATCGTGTTTTCCGATGTCCCTGACGTCATCGTCGTTCTCGCGTGATAGAAATATATATGGCGGAACATGGTTCATGCTGCAAACAAAGAGAAGTACTAGTCGATAAATCTCATCGCAGCAGCAGAGAGAGCATTCTTTGAAGAAGTTGATCGACCGTTTTCATATTCTACCACATTAAAAAGAACATCAGCGCCCTAATCCTCGCTATGAAGCTTAACGTGCCTCGTTTACAACCGTAAACTTTCGGAAAATTGTCTGGGTACATTTTACATTTTAAGATGGCGAATGATTACAAATTGGTGTGTCGAGGTCCCACTCTAAGTGGTGGCGTTTTTAATGTTTAAATATCTTGTTCTCATTGTTCCACAGATTATCATGGCCATAATATCATCATGGATCATTTGTGCCATCATAACTGCTGCAGGGGGTTTCCCTTCAGATCCCGACAATCCTAATTACTTGGCGAGAACTGACCGCGAACTCAGTGTGTTAGAAGAGGCTAAATGGTTTAGATTCCCATACCCAGGTAAAGCAAAATAGCTCATGCGTAGTACTGTTTACGGTAATTTGCTTTAAGGGGACTTTTTTTAAAATCATTGTTTCACTTTTTGTAGGTCAGTGGGGAACCCCCACTATCAGTTACGCAGGCGTACTTGGAATGCTAACTGGGTTACTCGCCTCCCTTATTGAGTCAGTGGGAGATTACTACGCATGTGCAAGATTATCAGGGGCTCCCCCACCTCCAAAACATGCGATGAATCGTGGAATTATTGCTGAAGGAATCGGAGTCTTTGTGGCGGGAGCATTTGGTTGTGGAATCGATACAACCGCTTACGGTGAAAACATTGGAGCCATTGGAATCACGAAGGTAAAAACTGGTCCTTCATCAGATTGGAAGCTTTTATTCCATTGTACTGTTCAGTTAATTTCAACGATTTCCTTGTTATCCTCTCATTCATATCTACTCAGGTTGGAAGTCTCCGCGTAATTCAAATTGGCGGATTAATGTTTATGATCTTCGGCATACTTGGTAAATTTGGTGCGCTGTTTGTAACCATTCCAGATCCTATCATTGGTGGAGTTTTCATGGTCATGTTTGGGATGATCACTGCTGTTGGAATCTCGAATCTGCAATATGCTGACATGAATTCCTCCCGGAACTTGTTCATTGTTGGATTTTCCCTTGTATTTGGACTGGGTGTTCCATACTATATGGAAGGTCACATGGACGCAATTCAGACAGGTATAGTAGTAGTTCGGATTATAAAATTGGGAATGAGTAAATTAGCTCATACACAACATTTATCGATATACTCACGTGTTTGAGTTCACGTTCACGTTAGTTTATCTCAGACGCATATTTCCTTCAAGTCAGATTTCAGTGGTCTCCTTTCTTCCTCGTAGGTGTTACTGAGATCGACCAGATCGTCACTGTGCTGTTGTCAACAAGCATGGCGGTGGGATGTATTGTTCCATTGATTCTGGATAACACTATTCCGGGAACAATCGAGGAACGTGGACTCAAGGGATGGGGAGAAAACCCCTCGACTGATGAACCGGTTGACGAAAAGTACGAAGTTGCTCCCACTGAAGTGTATAATCTGCCGTTTGGTCTGCATCGCCTCAGTAAGTTCAGGTTTGCCAAGTATATGCCATTCCTGCCTTATCCATACGACAACAGTGGCCAAGACTAAGATGAAAAACATTAAGATTCGCTTTTGAATGATAAGCAACGCCAGCGGAATGGAAGAGTTTTTCATGAACGGAGTAACGCAAGAAATCCTTATGATTCACCAGATTATTTATAATCTAATTTGTAAAGCTTCAATACGTATGTAGATTGCTCAACTTTCAATTGACGTCTCTAGGTTATAACTGATTGAAAGTTAGAGCTTTGATAAAATATTTAGAGACCTTAAGATACCCCGGTTTCGGGTACGGGTAGGATTACCCGTACCTGTACTCGCCTACACAGGAAACCAATCAAACCAGGTACGATCTACGCAAAAATGCAAGGGCTATATCGTGTTTCGTATGCCATCTGAACATCGTCTGAAATTGCCCGAAAATTTTTTTTCTATCAGAGTTAATTGCCTTTTCTTTTTCTTACGATATACTACAAATATGTCTTCGACTCAAAAATGGAAGAAGCCTCGTTTTCTTCTATCAGAAAGTTTTAATCAAGAAATATCTTTTCAAGTCAACATTAAGTATTTAATTTGAATTTAGGTATTTTTCATTGTGGTTTATGGCCTATTGCATTTTAAATCTATTTGAAATGTGTCTCAACTAAACTTTGGCGGAGAGACTACACTTCAGTCATGGCGTGTTTTGGAAAGCAGCACGTTATTTGACAGGCAAAAATTTCTCCACATTTGTACCTCAAGGAAACTTTTTCGTAGTCCCAAAACGCTTGAAATCAGAAAAACAAGTGTTTATGCAAAAATCTGGATACGATTCTAGTCTAATAAGCAAAGTTTAAGACCATAAAAGCTTAACCGTTTCTCCATTTTTACCCGGAGCGAACTCACGTGTAGACCACTGATTACCCCGGGAAAACGTGTAGCTTTTACGGGAAGGACGCGTTCACGTCATCATTTAATGTATTCAAAATGGCGCTAGCCGTACCCGTGCGTGAAAATCGGGGTATCTAAAGGTGCCTAATACGTAAGTAGAGTGTGATCGTCCGGGTGAGGGTAGTTATGAAAAGAACTGTTGTTGGTGACTGACGTTTCGTCAACTTAAGCGGAAATCATCTTCCGAGTCAAGTGAATAGTATTTGTCAATCGATGATGTTATAAATCTGGTGTGTTGAACGTGATTGGTCAGTTTAGCCATGATGGTATGGGCTGAAAGACTCGTGTAAAGTTTGTCATAAGTCATTTTAAGGTTTCGACCGTCTATTGTTAGTTAAATTGGTCGGTTTTTGGTTTGTGTATTGTTAAGTCAGTCTGTTAGACGTCGGTTTGTCGGTTTCGTTTCCGTCATGGATAAGTCGTTTGTAAGGCGCTGGTAGTTGTTGATATTTGTTAAGAGGCGTTTGTTCTAGGTTAGTGTGCCAGCTTTCCAGAGTCAGTCGTTGAAAATAGTTTGTACTGTTGGTTAAACACTGAGCAGAGTCCCAGTCAATGTCGTGGCTTGTCAGTTGATCATGTACATCAATGTGATTGTTGGCATCACCATTTCTCGTGGCTCGTTTGTGTTCGGTCAGTCTCGTGTTAAGGTTTCTACCAGTCTCACCAATGTAGGAAGCCTGGCAGTAAGAGCATCATTGATCTTGTAAACTGCTCCCTGTCTGTTGTTGGGTTCGTCCCTGTCTTTCGCGTTGGTCAGTAATTTTCGCCGGTAAAGTAGTTGTAGGTTTGTGGGCTACACGAATGTTGTAGGGCTGTAGGATCCGTGGGATGGTCTCAGAAGTGCCCTTAATGTAAGGTATAGTCACTGTAGTAACAGGTGTTGGATTCCTGTTGGTAGCGTCATTTTCAGTAGGTCGGTAAATGTTTCGTCTAATAAAGTCAGCGTTGTATAGTTGTTTTTGTGACAACACGTTCAAGGTATCTGCTTTCGTCTCCTAAGCTGTCCGGTGTGTCACGAACTAGTTGCGCTCGTCTCGTCAAAGTTTTTATAGTGACGCCTTTGTGTGAAGTCGGGTTGTAGGATGATTCGTCAAGTAATCTGTCCTTATGCGTCGGTTTTCTGCACACTTTCGTTTGCAGTTTGTTGTTGTCGCAGCTTACCAAACAGTCTAGAAAAGGAAGTTTCCACTTCCTTTGATCGTGAACATCGTCGATTTCGACAAATGTATAGGAAAGACAAATAAACAATGACAATAAACTATGTAACTAATGTAAATATTTTAAGTCTAAGGTCTTGTTGGAAATACTGCAGGAGGCTTTCAGTAAAACTAACAGATTTTAGAATATTCTTATTTTCCTTAAAGTGGTACTACGACCAAAAAACAATTCTCTTTTTTCTTTGGATTTCAAAACTATGTTAACTAAACACTAACTGAGGCACGTTTTAAGTTCTGATTTTAAAAAGACACCTGTTAATTTTAACTGGAATTTTCTTATTTATTGGTCCGCCATTACTAACTTTAAAATCTTGAGAGAGCAATGCAATGCATAAGTTCGCGGCTGAATTAAAATGCAGCATGAGAGTATTGGGTTTTTCAGACTTTTAAACTCGTGTTTTGCATGAATAATAAATTGCGTTTACACACTGAGATTTTAAGCTGGTGAGTAAATGACGTCATTTTCTCTAGATCCAACCCTCTGAGGTCTAATCGGTTAGTTTTGAACGTGAGTAATGGCGGACCGTGAAATCCAAAACTTACACTCAAAACTATTGTTTTATAATAAATTGTTTCTAAAATTGGTTTCGGTAAAAACTTCACCCGTTTCAAGACTGTGACTTTGTTGCTAAATGACTTACAAACGTTCCACCCCATGGCTGTTCCATGCAACATTTTGTAGTATTTACCATTGTACTGAAAATAAGTCGATGTAAGGCAAAGGTTCAGTAAGTTTATGATGTCTTCTGTCGGTAACGGTAACGGTAACAGTAGATTGCTGTATAGCGGTGTCGATACAATGTAATGTCAATCGAAGTGGAATACTGGTGAACAGGGATTTCGCATCAAAAGATACAAGTTTGTATTCGTCAGGTATCTGTACTGTCTTAATAGCGTCAATAAAGTTCTCCACAGATTATAGTTTGCGTCGTGATTATTTTGTCTGTAAGGGGTTGCAGTATGGTCGTCAAGTACCCAGACAGTTGATACGTAGGGGACCCACAGCAATATACTATATGTTACATCGGTATACCAGGTTTGTACAGTTTCGGTAGTCCGTAAAGTTTCGGTGGTTGTGGAACAGAACACCTCAGTCGATAGTAGCATTGAGTGTCAATAGCGTCAGTCTTTTTAAGCCTAAGTATTTTGCTGTTAAGTTTATGTTGAACCGCGCTGGTGTCGGGTCGTGTTTAAGTTCTTCATAAGTTTGTTTGTCGTTAGAAAGTGCGTTCATTTTGTCAAAGTAGTCAGTCCTGCCCATGACAGTGGTGGCATGTCCTTTGTCGGCTGGTAGTATACCAATGTTGTCGTCGTTTTTCAGTCGTTTCAGTGCTTGTTGTTCGTCTTTTGTCAAGCTATTCTCAGGTATAGGGGTTTTACACGGCAGCCATGTTGCATGAAAGGAACAATAGATTATTTTCCCTGTGGGAAAAAACGTTCTTTCTTATGCAAAATATTTCATTGTTCCTGCAATGCAACATGGCTGCCGTGCAAAACCTCTATAGAGGCTGATTGTACCGTGGAAGCAATTCTGCTTCTAATTTTATTCTTACAGATTCTGATAAGTCTCGCTGACGAGACAGAACCGCCTCAACACTAGATACAATAGACTCAGTGGATATCCGTTTAGGCGTCACTGAGTGTTTTAGTCCGTAGGACAGTACGCGAGTCGCGGTTTTGTCTAAGGGAC
>OZ026605.1:23637914-23685414 GCA_964020085.1 Micromussa lordhowensis
GTCTGAAGTCCTTAAAAGGTTCTCCGTCCTTATTACTTCTGCATGAAATTGCGCGCGGGACCGTGCGAGTCATACGTAAACAAAGCTTATGTTACCGATTGTTGGTGGATTTATAGGCAGAGAAATGTACGAGTTTCAAACGGAGAAACCAAACGTCTGTCCGCAGTAAGTTGACGGTTGAATGCATTTTTTGTGTTAAATATATCAGCTTTCAAATAACCGAAAACAACAAAAAAAATCACGACTGTTTACAACTTTTCTCTTCATTTTGTTTTGTTAAGGATTTTTCAATGGAATAATTAATGAATTTCTTTTTTCACGTTTCGCTAATAAGATGGCAACAAAGAATGATGATGACATCGACCCATTCCATTTCAGAGAACCCAGAAACTTAAGCCCTTTTATTGTATATAATGATGTGAATCTTTTATGGCAGGTTGCTTAAACATTTGGCCGTTATCAGGAGACAATGAAGATTGAGAGAGTTAATCCTCCATATGTCTCAAAGTAATTCTTCTCAAATTATTATTAGATATAGTATCCAATTCTCCCGCGGATAATTTTGCCACATTCGTTGCTTTGATGTTTTCTTGAAGGATGAAAATGCACGTTTTAAAGCCGCTTTAGCTACCCTTGGGTTGAGACTAAAATACGCTTTGCATTTATGAGCGGATTCACCAAAATTCTGACAAAATGCGAAGGAGCAAGGGAAAGTTTGAGTGAATGTAAATTACTATGGTTTCTTTCTTGAGATTCATGTAAGTGGTGTTGCACCATATGTAAACCCATCTAAGAACAGTTGCAGGGCCTTAATGGAGAGCACATTTGATGAAGTGGGCTTGGTGCTAAAAATTTATTCTGATGGTTGTATTAATTATTACCTAAAAAAACTACAATCTGGGCCTGTCCGGAAGTCGAATCAGGGACCTCTCGTACCCTAAGCGAGAATCATGCCAGTAGACCAACAGGCCACACACCTGTTCTGTATTGTCTTGTAGCTGCCAGTCCAACTCCTCTTATTAACAGAGTTTTTCACGTCCTGTCAGTAAAGCAAGATCAGGAGCCCATGACCCGGAGTCTCCATCTACCATAAAACCCAAGGATTCAACCCTTCCCTGTATACTTTAAGTTTTAGACATTGACCTCCCGGTGGTTTTTGCATGCCGCCTTTGAAACGACCAATCAGAATCTAGGTGGCCAGCGGCGGACCCCTAAGAAGTACCAGTTGTAAAACAGCACATCATCTCCTGTCAAATTTTACTCGGCCCAGTTCCCTAAAAGGTGCCACGAAAGCTCCCGCTCTGGAACTTTTGTGCCTGAACACTCTAAAGAAGAATTTAAACATATTTTATGAGGTACTCCAACGGAACTGTGTTACAATAGCTCGATGGAAAATCATTCAAGTTTACTCGCAGGTTAAAAAGAAAATCAACGGGTAAAAAGCCACATTATATTGAGGTGCCTTAGTACCGCGAGGAATAAGTAAGAAAGTCGGCATGCAACTAACTTACTAGCTCTTAATTATATATTTTAAAAAAGATAAATAAATAAATTAGCAATAAAACATTCTGTTATGTGAGGCGTCGTAGCTAGTTGGTTAGAGCGCCTGTCTTGTAAACAGGAGGTCATGGGTCCAAATCCCATCGGTGCCACAGATATCGCACTTTTTAATTTTAATTAATTTTGAAAACTGATTCACATGTTGTACAACTGAAATATTTGTTTTCCTTTTTTTATCCAATGCAGTCTAGGCGTAATTTAATTTTTGAGTATATTAGGAGAACAGAGGCGAAAGTAAGTGAAACGTAAGGGGATAGAGCCCGAAAAAATAAGGGGTTGTTCGCGTACCATTGTTCAGGCTCTTCCACCAAAGACACACCCTATAAATGACCAGTCAATCACAACGTTAGAAAAACAGCGTTAGTTAACAGTGGTGCTTATAAGAATAATGGAATACTCATTTGCTTAGCCTAATTGTATGCTCTAGAAGGAAATCTGAAATGTTTCGAAATTTTTAGTTGAATTCTGTGCTCTAAGTATTGACTAGGTAAATATTTCAAGGTGGGTGAAATGGAGATCCAAAGTTATCTTACTAACCTTACCACAAATGGCTGAGAACATTTTCAGTCAATTACTACTGAACTTTCCTCTGAAGCGGAACCGTAACAGAAAAAGAACCTACGAAAAATCCCTTTAATAGATTCAACTTAACAAACATCAGTGGTTAATTAAAAAAGTCTAAGAAAAGCACCTGAAAAGCTTGTACACTCAAAAAGGTGTTCCCATACCGGGAGTCGA
Organism: Micromussa lordhowensis; assembly: GCA_964020085.1. Lineage (NCBI taxonomy): Eukaryota > Metazoa > Cnidaria > Anthozoa > Scleractinia > Lobophylliidae > Micromussa > Micromussa lordhowensis. The sequence goes on from OZ026605.1 coordinate 23,640,213, forward strand.
ACCCGGGCCGCCTGGGTGAAAACCAGGCATCCTAACCGCTAGACCATATGGGATTCCACAACGATAGACGAGAAAAAACAAGCCCCTGAACAAAAACAGCAAAGAGAGGAAAAAGTAACTGAGATCAGTGGATACATGTATGAGGAAAATAACAAATCAAAATATTTATGCACAATTCATTATAGAATTTTTGGAAAGTTATAGACCCTCCAGCACGGAGTGCTTTGGTGAAAATTAAAGTACTCTGATTGTTGCTATCTTTTTCAGCTTGTCCCATATGGTGTAGCGGTTAGGTTTCCTGGTTTTCACCACGAGGCGGTTTGGGTTCGACTCCCGGTTTGCATCAGGTGATCTGATGACATATTTCATTCTGAGACGAAGCAAAGACAGTGGTACTTAAAAGAAATCTGAAATATTTCGAATTTTGTGTTGAATTCTGTTCTCTAAGTGCTCACTAGGTTAATAGTTAAAGGTTAGTGACAAGGAAATCCAAAATTATTTTACTAACCTTGTACTGTACTTTCTTCTGAGGCGGAACCGCAACGCAGTAATTAAAAAAAGTTTTCGTGGTAGATTTATTGAAAAGAAGAGTGCATTCCCATACCGGGAGTCGAACCCGGGCCGCCTGGGTGAAAACCAGGAATTCTAACCACTAGACTATATGGGATTCCACAGAAAGGAAAAGAAAAGACAGCGAATAAGTCAGCTAGTGAACAAGGTAGCAAAGAGAGGAAAGGTAACTGAGATCAGTGGATACATGTATGAGGAAAATAATCAAGAAGAATATTTGTGAATATTCCATTGTAGAATTTTTTGGTAATTGACCCTCCAGTACGGAGTGCTTTATTGCCAATTAAAGTACTCTATTTGCTGTTCTTCTTTTCTTTTCAAGTTGTCCCATATGGTCTAGCGGTTAGGAATCCTGGTTTTGACCTAGGCGGCCCGGTATCGACTCCCGGTATGGGAATTAATAATCTTTTTTCGTATCAAGTGGCATGATCGGATGTTTTATTCTGAGATTGGGCGAAGACAGTGTTAGTTAAAAGAACTCTAAAATGCTTCTAAATTTTCAGTTGAATTATCTGCTACAAGTCTGCCTTGTTGAATATTTGAAGGTGTGTGAAATTATGATGTAAAATTATTTTACTAAACTGATCACATAAATGGTTGCAAGAAATTTCAACCGGTTACTACTGTACTTTCTTCTGTAGCGGAATCGTAATTTTTGTTGAGAAGTCCTCGTAAAAGAGTTGTTGAAAAAAGAAAAGATCTTACTCTTATAGATTCAACTTAAGTGGCCTCAGTGCTCGATAAAAGCTAAGAAAAGCACCTGCAAGGATTTTACACTCAAAAAGGTGTTCCTATACCTGGAGTCGAACCCGGGCCGCCTGGGTATATTTATTAATCCATTTCAGATTCAAAGCTGTGAGTTGCCTTTAGTTTCTTTTCAGTTTTTAATTTCTACTCTGGACAGATATGTCAAGAAATGCAGGTTAATGAGATGCATGCTCTTAATGATAAACATCACAAAGTGTCCCCTTTACTATAAAGTCACCAAAACACACACAATTCTGTAAAATATGAAGTAACATGAAAATGACACTTTGCGATGCTTATTCACAAAGAGCATTGAATCTCATTAGCCTGCATTTCTGGACATAAGTGACTCTGGAAACAGGATGTGAAGAGAGAGACACGAGCTGTAATAAAGGGAGGCTTTTTGTTCCACTGATAGGCTGAACCAACTCTAGCTAATTCTAGCATGTTTATACTGTTTATTTTTTGTAATCAGTTTAAAAATTCTCCTTTTTACGTTGATAAGGACTGAACGCAAACCAAATCAACCCTAATTTGTGTTCCTCTTTTTTCTTTCTTTCCACATTAAATGTTTCCTTGCTCATTAAAATATGTAACATATCCAGGTCAGCTGATTTAGTAGAACATGTTTAAGGAAAACTTTGTATATGGTAAACAAATTAAAGAGAGAATTTGACAGTTCGACGCATAACAAAGCTTTCGCGTAAGAAGAAAGTATCTTTTTTGCTTCCAGTCTTTGCTTCTCTTCTTTCGCTCGATCGTTCTGTTCTTTGCATCCAAAAAGCCAATACTAAAGAAAACCAAAAAAATTCGATTATGTTACGGCTTGCAAAATGTTTTGACTAAATAGTGAACAAGGGGCCTGTGAGGCGTCGTAGCTCAGTTGGTTAGAGCGCCTGCCTTTTGAAAAGGAGGTCATGGGTTCAAATCCCATTGGTGCCACAGGTGTCGCACTTTTTAATTTTAATTAATTTTGAAAACAGCTTCACATGTTGTACAATTGAAATATTTCTTTGCTTTTTAATCCAATGCAGTCTATGCGTAATAAATTAGCAGAAGAGAGGCGAAAGCAAGTCAAACGCGAGGGATAGATCTTGAAAAAACATGAAAAATAGCGCTTGTTCGCGTACCATTGTTCAAGCTCTTCCATCCCAGACACACCCTAAATGACCAGCCAATTAGAGCGTTAAAAAGACAGTGTCAGTTAACAGTGGTGCTTATAAGAAAAATGAAATACTTATTTGCTAGTCTAATTGTATATTCTAGAAGGAAATCTGAAATGTTTCGAAATTTTAAGTTGAATCCTGTGCTCTAAGAATTCACAGGTAAATATTTCAAGGTGGGTGAAATGGAGATCTAAAATTATCTTACTAACCTTACCACATAAATGGTTGAGAACATTTTCAGTCGATTACCACTGTATTTAGAACTTCTCGTAGTAGAGTTATCCAAAAAGAAGATCTCACTTTGATAGTCTCAAATTAACTAGCCTCAGTGCTTGATAAAAACTAAGAAAGCACCTGATAAGTTTGCACGCTCAAAAAAGTGTTCCCATACCGGGAGTCGAACCCGGGCCGCCTGGGTGAAAACCAGGAATCCTAACCGCTAGACCATATGGGATACCACGACGATAAACAAGCAAAAAACAAGTCACTGAACATAAACAACAAAGAGAGGAAAGGTAACTCAGATCAGTGGATACATGTATGAGGAATAACAAATCAAAGTAATTTTGTAGATTTTATTATATAATTTTTGGATAATAATATACCCTCCAGTACGGAGTGCTTTATTGCAAATTAAGGCACTCTATTATCTCCTATTCTTGTCTTTCCAAGTTGTCCCATATGGTCTAGCGGTTAGGATTCCTGGTTTTCAACCAGGCGGCCTGGGTTCGACTCCCGATATGGGAATAAGCATTTTTGATTTTGCATCAAGTGATATGATTGGATGTTTTATTTTGAGACGAAGCAAAGGCAGAGGTACTTGAAAGAACTGAAATACTATTAGTTGAATTCTGTTCTCTAAGTAATGTTGAAGGTCTTTGAAGGTGGGTGAAATTGAGATCCAAAGTTATTTTACATAGTAACCTTACCACATAAACGGTTGAAAAAATTTTCAGTCCATTATTACAATACTTTCCTCCCAAGCAACGCATTAAAAAAAGTTCTGGTGGTAGAATTATTGAAAAAGAAGATCTCACTTTCATAGATTCGACTTAAAAAGCCTCGGTGCTTGATAAAAACTTAGAAGAACACCTCCAAAGTTTCCTATATCTGGAGTTGAAGCCGGGCCACCTGGGTGAAAACCAGGAATTCTAACCGCTAGACCATATGGGATTCCACAAAGAGGAAAAGAAAAGACAAGTCAGTGAACACAAATAACAAAGAGAGGAAAAGTAACTGACATCAGTGGATACATGTGTTTAGAAAATATCAAATAAGAATATTATGAACTACCACTAAGCACTACCCTCAAGAACTAAAGAGCCCCAATGCAGGGGTACTCTATGAGTTTGCTTCTGTTCTTTACTCTTCTACTTGTCCCTTATGGTCTATAGCGGTTAGGATTCCTGATTTTTACTCATGCGGCCCGGGTTCAACTTCCGATATGGGAATCAACAAATTTTTTCTGCTTGAAGTGACATGGGCCGCTATAAGTAAAAACGTGAATTATAATTTTCTATTGCATTCCTTTTTAGAAGATAATTTTAATGTCTTTATCTGTGGGAAACCTGAATGCATCATATTCTCAGTGTTAAGCAGAATTTCATTGAAGAGATATTTTTTGACTGGGATTGTTATCATTTTAAAACCTTAAGGGGACACAGGCAGCTTTATAGGAGCGCGCTGATCTGGACACTAGTTTTCTCCGGCAACTTGAGTTCACCCCAACCTGGAATCAAAGTCACATATAGAAATCTGCTCCTATTTTCGCAATGTTTTGCTGAATTTTCTAATCGTTTCCTTGAAAACCTGTTTTGAATGTCCTTTTGCTCATCCTATGATATTATTTTTATCATATCTGGTTAAAGACAGTATTTATAGCGTCTCTGTCATATGGAAATTAGCTATGAAATGGTATGTAATGCACATGCGCGCCAGCTGACTGAATCTCTTTAACAAGAGCTGGCTCACTGCTGTCGGAGCTCAAATATGGCGTCTTTGACACAAGGTATCATGGCGTGTGCAACAGCGCGCCATAATTCACAACGGGAAAAATGACGGCGGTACATTTTTGCACAATACAAAGTGTAGCTGGATTCTTCCAGTAGGAAATAAATTCATATTTTTTTGCAACATTTGTCCCTGTATTACATTGCGTTCGCTAGGTTTGAAGCTTTAATAAGTTTTCTATGCATCAGTTTTTCATGGACGTTTTTAGGGAATTTGACGCTAAGCATTATTGGTAAGTGTACCAGTCACCATTATGTTCTCCACAGTGGATTTTGTTTGGGTAATTTTTAGATACTGTAGGTTTCTTATCGCGACATCGACAGGAACCCACAAGCTAATAGCTTAAATTCTATCGTGTTTAAGAAGTAATGAGTATTTATTAATCCATTTCAGATTCTTAACAAAGCTATCGCTTTTTTTTCAGTTTCCAATTTCTAATCTGGAAACAGGATGTGAAGAGAGTGACTCGTGCAGTAATAAAAAGAAGCATTTTGCTCCACAATGAGAGGACAATCAACGACAACTCTAGCTAACTCTAGCATGTTTATACCGTTTTTTAATCAGCTTAAAAACTCCCCTTTTGAAAAAGACAGGACGCAAACCAAAGCAACCCGAATTTGTGTTTCTCTTTTTTCTTCCTTTGCTCATTAAATGTTTCCTTGCTCATTAAAATAAGACATATCCAGGGTAGCTTATATTTATTAAAACTTGTTTAAAGAAGACTTAATATATGGTAAACAAATTAAAGGGAAAATTTCACAGTTCAACCCATGACAAAGCTTTCGGGTGAGAAGAGTATCTTTTTAGCCTCTTGTCTTTGCTTTTCTTCTTTCGCTCGACTGCGTTCAGTTCTTGGCATAAAAATCAATGAAGCCAGAACTAAAGATAACCAAAAAATCGATTGTGTTACGGCTTTTAAAATATGACAAAATAGTAAACAAGGGGCCTGTCCGGGAGTCGAACCCGGGACCTCTCGCACCCGAAGCGAGAATCATACCACTAGACCAACAGGCCAGACGTAGGATAGGCGGTTTAGGCAACTGTTTATATAACTACACCCTTGACTCAGCTGGTGTTTAACACTGGTTCTGTGTTTTGGTATAGTTACCAGTCCAACTGATTGACGGAGTTTCCCGCGTCGTGTCAATACAGCAATTGTGACTCAGCACTAACACGAGACTTTCAATGAGGACGAGTCAATCAGTCATCTGATGCAGATGTGTTCCGTCTAATGAGATAACTTACTACCATTTTTTCTAACAATTCAACCTGGCAGTGCTACACCAGAAACGATAAACCACTAAACGCACCCGTTAATATCTGGCAAAAATATGTAGAACATTTTCCTCATGTGATGCAGCTGCAAGAAATCCTGAGGAAAGGGTACAGTAAGTCAATAAGCTAGAATGTTTTACAACACACCTAACATAGAGACAGCCCAAAGCACATAAATTGTTGGTTTTGAGTGAAAGTTTACATAAATAGAGAGAGAAGAAAAATGCAAAGATAAACTTTAAAAATGTTCAGATGTGTTTTAGGGAGGGTACAATGTGTAATGTTTAGGTTGCGGTCGACTATGTAATTGAGTTGTTTTCTTGTTGATTCAACCCTAGAACATACAAGCTAACTCATAATTCCACCTCGGTAGAAGGGGGCTTTCTGGAGCCCCCCTTGGGTTTTCGACAGCAAACTAAATTTACATTGATTAGATAGCCCTGAGCTTGCTCTACAAGTTGACACCATTTTTTGGTTATGCCGCCATATGACGTCAAATGTCGTCATTTAAACCACCATCTGGATCTACAACCTCGTTCCCAGGGTCCTCTCTCTACTTCGAGAAAGTACCCTGGTTACGGCTGGTCACGTGTCTATGCATACCAACCCAAGCCGCACCGAGGGTGGGTCCTCAACTTAATTTTGTCAACACTCTCTAGGGAGGTGAATGTTGCGCTGCTATACGGACGCTAAGGAAGTTATAGTTTGTCGCAACTGAGCTCACCTACTGAGCCCAGTAGGGAGTGGAATTTGTAAATCGGCAAAACTCACAGCGAAGGCATCGTCACATTATTGGAGTTCAATCCGTTCAAATGCTTGGCTAAAAGGTTAGCTCCACATTAGGCTGAACTTTTTCCATCGACAGTCAGAAGGTCTTTGGAATTTGTGGCGGTGAAAACATTTGGCAAAGAACTTGGAACTGAAAACCACAACAGTAACTGAACCGCGCGGCGAACTTAATTTTAATTTTCATTCGGCGAAATCACAACGTATGTATTCAGTCATTCGTTTAGAGTCAAACACGTCGTATGTTCGCCCTCAAACTGGTAGTTTTGGATTTGATTCAATTATTCCCATGGACAGTTTGACGGTCATTCCCTTCTCTTGCAGCGAAAAAAATCTACGAAGAATTTGACAACGTAGATCTGCACGCTAAATAAGCTTGATTAATTAAGTAGCTTATATATTTCGATCGGCAAAATCATAACAGAGGCATTGATGTATTCGTTTAGAGTTTGATACGTCCAGTGTTTGGCAGAGACTAGCTTTGAATTTGATTGAATTCATCCAGTCTAAAGTTTGGCGGTCATTCGATTCTGTTGCAGTGTAAAATTTTGTAAACAACTTGACAACAACGACATCGGTCGCGCGTTGCAAAATGCAGCAGCTTTTGTTTTACTGTTTAGCAGTAAATCCAGTTTTCAGACAAGAAAGGAGCCCCAAGTTGCAATTGAATGTTCCCATCGATAATTTCACCGTAATTTAATTTTTTTGGTGTGAATAGCTGATTAAATAAATCCGAAGCAGGTAGTTGACGGTTATTTAAAAAAGCAGTGACTTCTTATAAGCAAAGTTCCCCCTCAATCAACATCCCATACTCATAGAAGTTCAGGTAGAGCCAAAGCAGCTGACCAGGCAGGATTTCTGACAAATAACTTGTTTTCTAGCCCCCCCCCCCCCCCCCCTTCAATCACATCTCTGGAATTTGCTAAATCTAGCAGACACGTGACCAGCCGTAACCAGGGTACTTTCTCGAAGTAGAGAGAGGACCCTGGGAACGGGGTTACTGGATCTACCAACTTAGACTTAACTATTTTCTTAAAAAGTCACGAAAGAACGGATATTAATTTCATATCAAGCCAGAATGCTTATGAAATGCATAAATTTGAGAATTTTCGCAATTTGATTCAGAATACTGGAAAACAAAGGTACAGAATAGCCCTTTTCACGGTTAACCCTGCTCATTTGCATTACAATGAAACTAGCATGTATGCGAGGCAATTTTGTAATTTTAGCCCGAAGTTGCCTCGCATTCACGTTGGATCGCATTACAATGCAAATGAAAACAACTAACCATGAAAAGGGCTATCATTTCAAACAAGTTGATTTCTGCCTAATCTACACCATTTTTGTGGTTGTCACAGCAACGCCAAAATTGGCAGACACACAACTTACGTAACAAAATTTCCACAGACCATGAATGAATCGCTACTGAAAATTATTCACCCCTTAGCGTAAATCGTCTTTATTATATCGGTTAGCGTGTTTGGCTGTTAACCGAAGGGTTGTTGGTTTAAGACCTCCGGGGAAGGTGTTTTTAGTTTGATAGTTGTCTTCTATATAGTTAGCGTCAGGAGCCCATCATAGGCATGCAGCCACTGTGCAGATGTGATGTGAATAAACTGTTATTATCGTGATCGTGGTTGCTGCTGTTGTTTTTTTTGACCGTTGAAGAAAATTTGGCTATAATTTTTCATAAAAGGATACAATTTTCACCATAATAGAATAATCCAATTGGTTTAATAATGTGAGCATTAAATCTCAGATCTTTAGTCTTTAACTGCTTTTCTAATTAACGTAAAGTTACGTCACCTTTGTCACGGCTGCGCTCAGTAATCTTCTGTTTCCGTAAACATGACGTTCGCTTTACACGCAGAGGGCCGCCGGTTCGAGCCCCGCCAGAATGCGGCTATATCTTGCTAACCAGCTCTAGCCAAAATTAAAAACTCATCCGTGAACAGTTGCAGGACCCCATTGAAGAGCACCTGTCATGTGGTATGATCCCTGCTTAATATACATCATTACTTGGCCAAATATTACTCTTATTTATTTTTCCTTTCTTTATTTTATTTTGCCTCAGAAAGTTCTTTTGTCGAAGTGATAAAAGAATTAGATAGACTTTGGTAATTCTCTGTCTTTGTTATTCTTTTGACGCACAATTTTGGAGTGCGAAGGAACGACAAGAGTTCAAAATGTCTGGAGTGTATGGTAATGAGGCCATGTTGAGACAAATAGCAGAGAGCGTGAGAATCAACCGAGTGGTGAAAGGATCTCTCATCAACACGAAGAAGGAATGGAATTATATAAAACTTCCTAGAGTAATACTTGACGAAGGAGAAATGTGAGACACCCTATGTGAGGCCTTACATGAAGTCTGTGGACTGCCCAAGACACTTCGCACATCATATAATGGGTATCAGAGTATCTCGAATCCAAGATGGCGGAACATGCCTGACGAGGCTGAGTTTTCAGCGAAATTTATAGCAGTTTTTAAAGCGGTTTTATAAAGATATACATATTTTAAATTTTTTTTAAATGTATTAACTCCAAAATTGTGCGTCAAAAGAATAACAAAGACAGAGACAGAGAATGTCAAGCAATTACCGAAGTTTATTTTATTTTATATTAGTTCTGTGTAAATTTTGTTTTTAAACGAGTGAACTGAAATGAAATGATATTTTTAAATTATTACTTAAAAAGAAAATTAGCTTGGGCCTGTCCAGGAGTCGAACCCGGGACCTCTCGCACCCAAAGCGAGAATCATGGCACTAGACCAACAGGCCAGACATATGAGGAACCCTTCTCCTTGACTCAGCTGAAAACAGCATCACTTGACCCCACTCAGTCATCTAGTTTTTGACTTAGGATATCTGAGACATTTGACGGCTAATATTGGTTGACAGTTATTTTTTTGACATATGACGGTTAACTCCAATGAGAACTTTTGGTAAAGTAAACGATAGTGCTATGTTTGAAAAACTTCAATATTGAGCAATTTTGAACTACTTGATTTACTTCCTAGACTTATTTTTTGTGTCTTCCTGATCAAAAAGAATACCAGTTCCCGATCAGCACACCACTTGCACTTTCTTTTCGTAACTGGTTTCCGTAGTGTAGTGGTTATCACGTCCGCTTTACACGCGGAAGGTCGCCGGTTCGAACCCGGCCGGAAACAAGTCCTTTTTTTTCCTACGACACTAGAACTTGCCACCTTAGCCAGCTTTTTTTGAAAAATTAGAGGTATGTCAGGAGCAAAAACAAAACGAAAAAAAATGAAAGTATTTCCGTGACTGCATGAGCTCCTTTAAGTTTTTATCCTTCAGCAACTTCATATTAACTAACACTATGAAGCTATGATGTTAACAAAGCTTATGTTACTTATTGTTAGTGGATTGGTGGCCAAAAATGTTCGACTTTTTGACGGAGAAACCAAACGTCTCTCCGCAATTAGTTAATGGCTGAATGCACTACATGGGAATTTTAAACTAGTTCAAGCAGGGTATAGGCGACTGCGTTCATGATTCAGGTACTGCTCTTACGGTTTTCATTGGGGTGTTTACTGAAATAAAGAGACAAACATCAGCCTCAAAATGTTTTTAAATCACGTAAGAAAACAACAACAACAACCAAAAAACAAACAAAACAACAAAATAAATTGCCGTGGTCCGTGTGAGGGTCCGTGTCAGCACCACGCTCTGCCAACTGAGCAAACGGACACCTTGCTGTAATGAAATTGTTGAAGTCAATTTAGCTTTTAGCTCACTGCAGAACCGGACCACCAAGTGGTAAAGAATGAGGGAGTGATGGTTGGCAAAACATCTTTCTTTTACATCACCCAAGTCATCAGACATTCCATTGAAAATCGTTATCTTCGCCCTCAGCTACTGGAGATAGAGAATAAGAACCACAAGAACCTTTGTTGTAGTGCCAGCAGAATGAAGAGTAAATGTAATAGAGTGATTTTGTGCAGGACGCCTTGACACACTATCCGCGCTTTATGAGCAGATAAATGAGAAAAAGAGAACTACAAAAAGGAAAGAAAAGAGTAAAACGTTGTTACCATTGTTGCAAAAATCTTGGTCTTGGAGCATCCGAGTATCGATTCCTGTACTTCCCGCATGCGAAGCGGGCGCTCTACCATTTGAGCTAATTCCCCAGGGCATATCCCACCGGTGGAAAGTCATGAGTGAAATCACCGTGATTGAGTAGACTTGGATATCTACATGATCTTTATTTCGGTATTTAGAAGATCATCATCTGCGGTGATGGGCTAATCCCTTTAACAAGAAAAAAAACAGACAATGCTTTGAAAAACGAATATGACAACTTAAATATAGTTGAGCAAGGTAATCAGATCCTTGGACATTTGTTTCAGTGAAAAGAAAAGCAGCAATGGAATGGTTTTTTCGAAAACTGTTCAATAATTTCTACCCTAGGCTTCTTAGAAAAACAGGAGGGAAAACAAAGCCACCCGAAAATGGAAAAAAAAGAAAACAATGTTTGAGTAAAAAATGACTAATAGGACATACCGTTGTGTTCACGACAAAAAAAAGATAACAGAATTATAGGGTACTATTGGAGAATCCAGGTATCGATTCTGGTACCTCCCGCATACGAAGCGGGCGCTCTACCATTTGAGCTAATTCCCCGCAATACGTTTGTCATACCAAAGTTGTCACAGAACTTGTTGTAAATAAACACATTTGAAGAAGCTCAATGTTCTGTTCAAACTGAGAATACTGACTCAAAAGTACATGGAAATATTAAACTAGTTCAGGCAGCGTAGCCCGGCTGTGTTGATGATTCAGGTACCGCTCTTACGGTTTTCCTTGAGGCGTTTGCTGAAAAAGAGAGACAAACATCAGCTTTAAAATGTTTTTAAGTCACCTTGAAAACAACAACAACAACAACAACAAACAAAAATCCTAAAAATAAATTGTCGTGATCTGTGTGAGGGTCCAACTCACGACCTTGGCTTTATCAGCACCACGCTCTGCCGACTGAGCTAACGGACTAACTGCTGTTATGCTATTGTTAAAATAAAAGTCAAATTAGCTTTAAGCTCAATACTGGACTGCAATTTAAAGGCTACCATTTACTTTGGCAAAAAATGAGGGAGCGGCAGTTCGCAAAACGTCTTTCTTTCACATCAACCGAGTCACGAGACACTCCAGTGAAGTCGTCATCTACGCCCTCGGCTTTGTTGTAGTGCCAGTAGAATGCAAAGGGAATGTTATACAGCGACTTTTTGCGGGACGTCTTGACACACTACCCGCCTTTTATGAGCAGATAAATGAGAAAAAGAGAACCAGAAAAAGGAAAGAAACTACTAAAAAGTTTTCACTATTTTTGCAAAAATCTTGGTCTTGGAGAATCCGGGTATCGGTCCCGGTACTTTCCCGGCTCATGCGAAGCAGGCGCTCTACCCTTTAAGCTAATTCTCCAACACATATCCCACTTATGAGTGAAATTACTGTGATTGAGTAGATTTAGAGATCTACATGATCCATAATGATTACGCTATATACTAGATCACCATCTGCACCGATGCGTTAATGCCCTTAACAAGAAAATAAATAGGCAATTCTTTCAAAAACGAATTCTCGGTTTTCATCAGTCACGTGATCAAAACTAAAAATCGTAACCGTTCAATAAATAAATTCAAGAATCTGGGATATGATAGATGATTGCAATATAAACAACCTCGCCAAGAATTAGGTCTCTGCTGTTTTTAATTCGCGCGCTATTCGCAGAAGTGTGTCATCCAAATTTACAGAGATTTGTATGGGACGCCATGTTGGTGCCCATCTGGATGGGCACCAACATGGCGGCCGGAAACCAACAGAAACATCTGTCACTGAGTTTTATTACAAAAGCGTAAATTTATCTCTCGAGAAACTCAAAAACATTAAAATAATACTTTTCCTAATACAAGAACCCGTTCAGATAGCCAAATTTCCCGAAATAAGTCCCGAAATAAGTCACTTTTTAAACAACCCGGCCGTCATGTAAATGCCGCGTCACGCAAAAGCTTAGAAATTCAAGCATAACCTATCGCAAAACCAAGAACCCATTCGGGACAAAAAATCGTCTAAATATTAGTTTTCAGCTGCTCTTATACCTCATTAAAGTAAAATATCAATAGGATCAATAGTTTTGTAGTTTGAATTTTAGTGACGTCATGTGAAAACCGGCAATATGACACCTTTTAAGATAGTTTAGCAAGGTAATCAGATGCTTTGACACGTGTTTATTTTTAAAAGAAGAGCAGCAATGGAATGGTCTTTTTTAAAAAACTGTAGAAGAATCCGGCAACTTAGATTGATACAATAGGCTTGTTACAAAATTAGAAAAACAATGTTTCGGTAATAAATCACTACGAGGAAACATCGTTGTGTTCACGATAAAAAAAATAGGTCCGCAATGCGTACTTGTGTGGGATTTCATTCAAGTTTGCTACGGTTTGAATAAATGAGAAACTGTTTTGTTTTGTTATTATTCAGTCCCTTTTGCGAAGTAACGTATTACAGTTTTATGATTTGCGTTGTAATCTTTGAGAAGGGGAAAGCAACAATTGAAGTTTTCAAAGAACTCAGGAAAAACTAAGTTGAAGGGTTGTTAAATGCCATTATTGACATTTAAAAAACAAATGATTTTGTAACAAGTCTAGATAAGCAGTGAAATGCTTATTTTCAAGATGAGGGTTATTGGGTAAAGTTCTATGTAGGTGTGATTTTGAACACACAGGTTCCAGATGTAACCAGAGGATTTTGGGAACTGAAAAAGATGTCAGCTTGATGTCTTTGAGTTGCGTGAAAGATTCAGTCATGATTCTGTTTATGTTTAAGGGAGGCATTTTGTATACCAGTGGATTAGCACAAAAGTAGAAGCCACATTGGGAGCTTGATTTGGTTTAAATGTACGACTTATTTTTGATAATATATGCGTGTTATATATCACAATGCAGTATTTTCAATAAAGAAACACAGAAAAATTTAGTTGAATCAAGTGCCTATGGGGTTGCAAATTGAAGAATTTAAGGAAAAAAGATAGACGCATAAAAATACCAGAACAAGAGCAATTTTTAATAAATCACACATTGAGTAGCGCTTATTGACATTGTAATGATTTTTAACCCAATAAAATTAACAATTACCTGGAGGTTTTATTTAACAGAAAGTTCAACAGAGATAGAGGGTGCATTTCTTTGGGGTTATCTGAATCAGGATCAGTGATCGAAGATCACTGGTGCATCAGAGGAACTGATGAATCATGTTAGGTTATGGATTCATTGGTTCCTTTGATGAACTATGTGAGTTATCCTGGATCACTGATCATGATCCAGATCACTCCAAAGGAACACACACCGAGTGTTATCATAATAGATTTCAGGAATAGTAAACAGGAACATACCTCAAGGACAACAGAGTTCAATGTATAGTGAAGTTTATGATGATATTGTATGACTTTAAATATCAGAATGTTTGAGGTTTTCTATTATGGAGAGTGTAATTTCATGCCAGTTTGTTTACCAAGTTCAAGCTATGTGGAAACATGAACTGAATAGATAAACTTGACATCGTGCAAAGTGCTTATGTACTGCAGAAGAAGGTTGAAAACAAACATTGTGAGCAAGTGAACTTTGTTTATGACCTCATGTTAGTGCACACAAGAGGACCTGTGAGACTTGCTTCACTCTGAATTGCTGGAAAAGACTGAACGTTTGGCACCAATCAAAATTCAGAATGAGTATTACAATTCGGAACTGATCTGTCAAGAGAGTAGTTTTAGGGGGTCTACACATGTGATTTGAACTTTGGGTCTGTGAGGATGCCTGATGATTATCTAATTGATATGAAGTAGCTTTAACTATAAACGTAACAAACATAAGTTCCTTTGAACTCTGTTCATAAAAATTCAACAAAATTTAAGCTAAATTAATTCAAGACAGTGTACTTTGGAATTTTAAATAAGCACAAGTAAATTTTTTCAAATGACAAATGTCATGTGGTCAAAGGTTGTATGCAGTTTGAAGTTTCGAAAAATTTACAAGTGCAAATCACATTAGAAATTATGTTATTACCAAGTCATAATGTACACATGAACGATGCCCATTCACAGTAACTCAACAAACTGACGATAGGTAAATTTGGCAGTAGTGACTAAGTGAAGTGTTTGCCATCAAAAATTTTGCTTGGAGATCTGATAGGTTTTTAGTGCTACATGCTTTCAGTGAGCCAGGTTTAGATTTCCTCTAGAGTTGCTGCTTTTGCACTAGTGATTGAGAAAATGGCATCTAGTTGGTTTGAGCCAATCACAAGGGTGTAATTTTTCAAGTATATGAGTATTGCGATGAATTAGTTAAAACCCAAGAAGTAACTGAAAGAGAGTTGTAGTCTACCACATAAAGGTTTAATAGACATATATTGTTACTAAGTATAAACATGAATGCTTGTCTGAACTATTATGAGGAGACTCTGGAAGACTTCCGAGGTTATAGGATGTCATGAAATGTTAAGGTCTTGTTCTAAAATATTAATCACATTTCCTTGTAAACTTCTAGGTTCAATAAAAGAAAATCCCTTTGTTTGTCAGTTTTAATGTATTAGTTTCTTAAAGTTTGGAATCAATCACAATAGACATTTAGCACCAAGGTTTTAACTTCACCTGATGGGAGGACATATTCTCAGGATATTGAATTTCGAGACAACAGCAGTGTTTTGTTCACCGCACAGTCAAATTCAAGCCGACAAATATTGGCTTGCGAGTACAACGACTCCTTTATAACAACTCGAAAACACCAAATCGAAAGGTCCAAGGCGATGACTGTTGGCTTCTGAATAAAGTCAAACAGCTCCTGTGACAAACGATCTTATGTTATAAACACCTGAAGAAATATCAGAAGGAAAGTCTCAGATTAGAAACAACGCAGGTGAAAAAAAACGGGAACGTAATCGACTTTCGTCTATCAGTTGGGATACTTTGAAGCCAGAATTTCAACTTATATAAGAAATTAAGACTTAAATATACTCCACGAAAACGTCAAAAATGAAAACGACTTCTACTTACCTTGTGAACTAAAAGCACAACGCAAAATCTTCAATTAAAACTCGGTAAAACCACAACAGCTGAAAAAAGCAATGGCCGCCTACGAAACATGAACGGCACACAGTATACTTGAGCCCAGTCTTCTCACGTGCACACACCCAAACTAGAAACCACGTGACGAGCACTTCGATCAGTGGACAAATAAATAAATAAACAAATAAAGAAATAAAAAAATATCGCTGCCTCTGGCTATGTGTGGGAAATCCCACACAAAAATGAACAAAATTAGAGGTTGCTATTGGAAAATCCGGGTGTGGATCCCGGATACACGAAATGTCTGTCCGTGACTGTTGAATGCAGTTTTTGTGTTGAATGCCGGTCAGCTTTCAAATGACCGAAGGATAAAAATCACTGTTTACAGCTTTGCTATTTATTTTCTTTTTTTTTTTCAGTATTTATTTCAATGCAATAATTATTGCATTTCTCTTTTTTTACGTTTTGTTAATAAGATTGGGAAAAACGGGATATGATGACATCGACCCATTCCATTCCAAAGAATCCAGAAACTTAAGGGGCCCATATTATTTTATAGTGGCATGATGTAGAATCTTTCAGGGTGTAGCGAATATTGTCAAGTTGGTTAAACATTTGGCCGGTATCAGGAGAGAATGAAGGTTAACTTAATCCTCTATATGTCTCAAGGTAATTCCTCTCAAATTATTAATAGATGTAGTATCCACGGTTTTCTCTTGAAGGAAGAAAATGCACGTTTTAACGCCGCTTTAGCTGCCCTTGGGTTGCTTTGCATTCACGAGCGGATTCACCAAAAATTCTGAGAAAATGCGAAGGAGCAAGGGAAAGATTGACTGAATGTAAAAATACTATGGTTTCTTTGTTGAGATTCATGTAAGTGGTGTTGCACCTTGTGTAAACCCATCTTAGAACTGTTGCAGAGCCTTAATGGAGAGCACATTTGATGAAGTCAGCTTACTGATAAAAACATTATTCTTATAGTAATATTAATTATTACCTGAAGAAACTGCAATCCGGGGCCTGTCCGGGAGTCGAACCCGGGACCTCTCGCACCCTAAGCGAGAATCATGCCACTAGACCAACAGGCCAGACGTGTAAAGTAAGCTATTTTTTTAAATGTGTTATTCCCCTTATTCAGCTGGTGTTATAACACCTGTTCTGTGTTAGGGTAGAAACTTGTCGTTGGTAACCAACGTTTCGACAGCCTAAGCGGAAGTCATCTTCAGAGTCACTGAGCAAATAGTGTCGATGATGATATAAGTCCGGTCGATTGGTCAGTTATGCCATGATGGCATTGGCTGAAAGACTTGTGTTCAGTTTGTCATCAGTCATTGGTCGGTTTCGATCCGTCTTTTTTTAGTCAAATTGTCGGTTTGAGGTAAATAGAAGTCGGCTTGTCAGTTTCGTTTTCGTCGTCAGTTGATAAGTCGTTTGTAAGGCGCCGGTAGTTGTTGATACCTGAAAGAGGCGTTTGTCCCAAGTTAGTATATACTAGCTTTCCAGTGGCAGTAGTCGAAAATAGCATTGAGTCCCAGTCAATGTTATGTTTTGTCAGTTGATGATGAACCGCAATGTGATTGTTGGCATCACCATTTCTCGTGGCTCGTTTGTGTTCAGTCAGTTTAGTGTTAATCGCGCATCGTCGGCAGCACTCCCGGGGCAGCACTCCAACGTAAATAGCTTAACAGCAAAATACCCACGCTTAAAAAGACCGACGTTATTTAAACTCAACGCTACTGTCGACTGAGGTGCTCTGTTCCACAACCACCTAAACTCTACGGACTGCCGAAACTGCACAAACCTGGTACAGTGGAACCCTATTAATACGGACACCAAGGGGACAAATTGCCACAGTGTCCGTATTATCCGGGTGTCCGTATTAAGCGAGCTCTCAGAGAAAACGTCAGGAACACATGTTTTATTACGAATGATATAAATACCAAAGCAGACAGTTTTACGAGAAAATGTTGTCTAATTTCTTAACTGTAACAGTAACAAGTTCATCCTAAAGACACCTCACGATCATTTATCTTAGTCTCAGAGTAAAATCTTTCAAGTCTTGTACAGAGTATTGTTATTGAAACAGGCATGACAGTGGATTCATTTGAAAAAGTCTGTGACTTTACTTTGTTACTGTTTTTTTTTTACACAGTTCTGTAATAAAATTTTATTCACCAGTAAAAATTTGTCATTATTTGAACAGCCGGGGTACAATGTCTCAATTATCACATAATTGTGACAATGAAAATAGACAGTGTGGAGATAACCAGTGTCCGTGAAGCGGGGTTGGCAATACATGAGAGTTTGTGATTCGGGACATAGAAAAAGTGTCCGTTGTCCGTATTACCCGGTGTCCGTATAAAGCGGGTTAATTTTAGAGAAAATATATGAGGCTTCTGTTGGGACAAACGAAACTGTCCGTATAAAGCGGGTGTCCGTATTAAGCGGGTGTCCGTAGAACGGGGTTCCACTGTATACCGATGTGACCTGTAGTCTCATTCTGTGAGTCCCTTACGTATCAACTGTCTAAGTACTTGACGACCATAGTGCAACTCCTTACTGACAGATCGTGCGCAAACTACAATCTAAGGAAAATTTTATTGATGATATTAAGACAGTACAGAAATCTGGCGATAACAAACTTGTTTATTGTGATGTGAATTCACTGTTCATCAATATAATTCCACTTCAATTGGCTTTACATTGCAGCGACACCGCTATACAACAACCCACCGTTAAACTACCGTTACCGACCGAAGACATCATGGACTTACTGGCATTACGTCGACTTACTTTCAGTACAACGGTAAACAATACAAACAGTTGCATGGAAGAGCCATGTCAGGTCGCCTTTTTCTGTTGTTGCCAAAGAAATTGTGATGCAAAAGGTGGACGAGCGCGCCCTTACAACTTGCCGACAAACGGTACCGCTTTGGTGACGCTACGTTGTCGACATCCTCGTATTATGTTTTGATAATTTTTAGATAGCTCTTTTATCGTGACATCGACATGATCGCACTATCTTATAGCTTAGATTCTATCGTGGTTAAGAAGTAATAAATACTTATTAATTTATTCCAGGTTCGTAACAAAGCTGTAGTTCCCTTCGGTTTATTTTCAGTATTCTAAATTCTAAACAGGATATGAAGAGCGTGACACGTGCTGTAATCATGGCCAGCTTTTTGCTCCACTGATAGGACAACCATTGACAACTCTGGCTAGCTTGTTAATGCCGTTTTTTTAAGCACTTTAAAACTCCCTTTTCTGTCGTGGTAAGGACTGGACGGTTTGTGTTTCTCTCTTTTCTTTCTTTGCGCATTAAATGTTTCCTTGCTTATTCAAATAAGACATTTCCATGGCAGCTGATTTTATTAGAATAAATTCAAAGAATACTTTATATATGGTAAACAATTTGATAGGAAAATTTCACAGTTCAACGCATGTCCAAGTATTCGCATGATAATATAGTAATCTTTTTCACTTCCTGTCTTTTTTTTTTCTTCTTTTGCTCGATCGTTCAGTTCTTTGCATCCAAAAAGCCAGTAATAAAGAAAACCAGAAAAATCGATGCTGTTGTATCATAGTTAATAGAGGGGACTGGTTACGAAGCCCGGCAAACATCAAAGCAACAAACAAAGATGCCAAGATTTTTGTTGGAAGGTCCACGACCCTGCACAATCTTTTGTCACAATCTTTTGTACTCATACACTATGCATAAATTACGTAACCAACACGTTTCTATTGGTTAGTTCCTCAAATCGGAATAAACAACTATTGTGTTTTGTGCAGGGTCAAGGCCAAAAAACAGAACAAAAACATACAACAAAGAACTTTGCCGAGTTTCATAAGCATTCTCCTCTATTAACTATGGTTGTATACGGCTTGTAAAATATTTTTACAAAGTAGTAAACAAGGGGCCTGTCCGGGAGTCGAACCCGGGACCTCTCGCACCCAAAGCGAGAATCATGCCACTAGACCAACAGGCCAGACATATGAAAGTTGCTTCAGGTAACTGTTTGTATCTGCTGCTCCTTGACTCAGCTGGTGTTATAACACCTGTTCTGCGTTGTCCGCTGATTGTCGGAGAAAAAAGAAATGAAAACAGACCTACTCCGTAGGTTCCGTACACGGCTTGATCTTGTCATTTCTGGAGTCTCAAGGAATTCTTCTCAAATTAATTAACTACTCCTTGACTCAGCTGGCGTTATAACACCTATTCTGCGTTATCTTGTAGGTAACAGTCCAGTTCCGCTGATTGACGGAGTTTTGCACGTCACGTCAATGAAGCAATTCTGACTCGTCACTCGTCACTCTCAATGTGAAGACTTCATTGAGGAAGCGTCAGTCAGTCATATGACGCAAAGGTACTAGTCCGTCTAATAAGATAACTTACAACCAATTTTTCTATCATTTAAAACCTGTGGTACGCCATATACGAAATCGGGGGAATGCAACTTCGTGAATTCTGTAAAACTTTTCTACCTACTCCCTTTAGTTAAGACATGATCCACTTGGATTATAATAAGCTACCTGAGATCGTTTCCAAAATTGTAAACAATACGTATTAGAAAAAAAAAGAATAATGAACTGATAACTGAAAAAAAAAAAAAAAATTAAAACAGACCCACCCTGTAGGTTCGGGGCACGGCTTATCTTGTCATTTCTGAAGTCTCAAGGTAACTCCTCTCAAATTATTTTTAAATGTAGTATCCAGTTCTCCGTCGGATAATGTTATCACTCGTGTTGCGTCTGTGTTTTCTTGAAGGTTGAAACTGCACGTATTAAAGCTGCTTGGGTTGGTCTTAGGCTGTGACCAAAATTAACTTCATAAGATTGGCTACCTCAATTAACATTGATCAGCGGATTCACGAAAAGTCTAACACAAGTTTCGCAGGAAGCAAAGGAGTGAGGAAAAATGTCTCATTTATACCTACAACTTGAAAAATACTTTGTTTGTCGAAGCTGAGATTTCTGTAAATGTTGTTGCACCATGTGTTAACTCACCAAAGTTCTGAGACATTTACGGATAATGTGAGCGTAAACATTAGACGGTTGAGGGCAAACAATATTGTGCTTTTGACGATTCACGGAGACCATTAGAACAGTAGTCCAGGTAATGGGCTCCTTGTTGCAATGGTCTCCGTTTTGGAATTTGACCGAGATAGCTCTATTTATATGTTCGGCGTTCTTCTGAGTGAGTGTATGACATCAACAGTCCTCTCATTTACATGTTTTACTCATTTTTCAAACCTAAAGATCTCCAGAACTAATGCAGATATTTGCGGTAAACGGCGTTTTTAATCGCTTGTGAAATTCCATATTATTCTCCTGAAAATTCTAGGGGTAAAATTTTTATCCTGGTTCCACGTTAGTGTAGTTCATAAGTACATTATGTTTCACTGATGTTTCCGTAGTGTAGTGGTTATCACGTCCGCCTCACATGCGGAAGGTCACCGGTTCGAGCCCGGCCGGAAACACTCTGTTTATTTGACTTCTACAGTGTTTGGCTGTCTCGATGTCTTCATGAACTGTTTTACATCTTGTAATTTAAGAGTAATGAAAATATTCTCAAGTAAAAGTAAGCCTGACCGAACACGCGTGAAAACGCAGTGCGCATGCGTGCCTTCCCTGCTTGCGGCGCGAATTTGCCATTGGAATCATACGCGATATCAAAACAGACTAGATTCCGGCCGCGAAATTCAAAAAAGTAAGCTCCACACACAAAAGATAAGCTTAGAATTTCGCGAACACAAAGTTTATTAATTGCTTAAGTGTCTCTCTTTTGAACCACATACTTTCCTCCTTGCACCAAAGGCGAAAATCATGTTTGAAAGTCCACGCTGGCTTTTGTTTCATTGAACATAAACACTGAGAACGGCGATGCATGAATTTGTCTAAATGAGCGGCTTTCTTGCACGATCGCCGTGAACTTTCTAGAAATCCTTGCTCCAGTGCATACCTGGAGGTTCAACGTTTCCTGCTTTGAAGTTTTGGATGCTAATAAAGTTCGATTTCAGCTCAAAAAAGGCGTTCTTGTTGTGAAGTTCGCATTAGCAACCGCCATTTTGAAAATAGAGACCTTGCGCATGCGCAGACGTTATGCACACGTGTTCCTTAAAATATAGATTTTACACGCGCAAAACAATATTCCTTTTTTATAGTTTTTATTGTTAATAGTAATTAATATTTTTAATGATTATATTGTATATGATGATTTTTAACCCGCCAACTGTAAAGCGTTTTTGGACCATAGGGAAAAAACGCTATATAAATGTTTTATTATTATTATTAAAGACTTTGAAAAACATTTAACTATAAAAAATTGCCATAAAATACTTCTAAACATGATAAAAAGTTAAAAAGTTTAAAAACGACGTTTCGATGTACATTACATCATTATCAAGTGAAATAAAAATGAAAGCTAATTACTATAAATACAAAAATGGACAATAGATAATTAACATAGTAGCATAGAAGAATGCTAAAACAGAAACTTAAACAAAAAGTTTCGCACGTATAGAGTCCGCTTGCGTATTTAAGCAAGGCTTAATTTTCTTGATGAACAGCAAGGAAATTGGAGAATGATCTTAAGCCTAGGGAAGTTAAGCCGTCGATTGTAAATCAGCAATGCGTTGTTTACCATTTTTCATGTGATCTGTGCGATGCAGATTATGTCGGCTACACAGCCAGACACCTTTTTCAACGCGTTGCTGAACACAAGAACTCGGCTATTGGCAAGCATTTTCTTGAAGTTCACGGGAATAAACACTTATTGAATGAGGGCCATTTTAAGATCTTACGTAAGTGCCAGAGCAAATTTGATTGTTTAATTTTTGAAATGCTGTTCATCAAGAAAATTAAGCCTTGCTTAAATACGCAAGCGGACTCTATACGTGCGAAACTTTTTGTTTAAGTTTCTGTTTTAGCATTCTTCTATGCTACTATGTTAATTATCTATTGTCCATTTTTGTATTTATAGTAATTAGCTTTCATTTTTATTTCACTTGATAATGATGTAATGTACATCGAAACGTCGTTTTTAAACTTTTTAACTTTTTATCATGTTTAGAAGTATTTTATCGCAATTTTTTATAGTTAAATTATTATTATTATTTTTTATTATTATTATTATTATTATTATTATTATTATTATTATTATTATTATTATTATTATTATTATTATTATTATTATTATAAAACACGCTTTCTCTAGGTACGTTTATTTAACAAATAAAGAAGCCTAAGCCGTGTATTACACTGATAAAACACGATGGTCATTTGAGAACACGAGGGAAATGTAGAAAACACGAGCCGCAGGCGAGTGTTTTCAACATTTCTCGAGTGTTCTCAAATGACCGGAGTGTTTTATCACAGTGTAATACACGGCTAAGGCTTTTTCATTTGCTTTAAAATATAGATTTTACGCGCGCAAAATAAAACAAGCTTTTTCTATGTTTTATAAGCAGTTAAAATATAGATAGGACCCTGCGCGCGCTCTGATTGGTCAAAAACCCATGTTTTATCAGAGTTTAAAATATAGATAGGACCCTGTGCGCGCTCTGATTGGTCAAAAACCTATGTTTTATCAGAGTATAAAATGCGGGCAGTGTGTCTAGAAGTCGTGCACAAAATCACTGTATTACATTTACTCTGCATTTCTACTGTGGCATTACAACAAAGGTTCTTGTGGTTCACTCTCTATCTTCAGCAGCCAAGAAGGGCGTAGATGACGACTTTGGAGACGGTCTGTTGGGTGCGACTCCCTTATTCTTATCAAAGTAAATGGTAGCCTTTAAAATCCCGTCTTGCAGTAAGCTAAAAGCTGATTTTGACTTTTACTTTAACAATTGCATAACAGTTAGTCCGTTAGCTCAGTCGGCAGAGCGTGGTGCTGTTAACGCCAAGGCCGCGAGTTCGACCCTTACACGGACCACGACAATTTTTTTGTTGTTGTTTTGTTTGCTTTTATTGTTGTTTTAAATTGTTGTTGTTTTGTAACAGGATTTCAAACATTTAAAGCTGATATTTTTCTCTTTTTTTCCAACAAACACCTCAAGGAAAATCATAAAAGCAGTACCTGAATCATCAACACAGCCGAGCTTCCTCGCCTGAACTAGTTTAAAATTTCCATGTACTTTTGAATCAGTATTCTTGGTTCGAACAGAACATTGACTTTCTTTACATCTATTCATTTACGGCAACTTCGGTCACAACTTTGGTATGACAAACGTATTGGGGGGAATTTGCTCAAATGGCATCGATACCCGGATTCCCCAATAGTACTCTCTAATTTTCTTATATTTTTGTTTTCTGTCGTGAACAATAAAACGATACTTCCTATAGAGTGTGTGCGTTGTCACGCAATAAAAAATAAAATCAAAAACCAGTCGATAAAGTCAAGAAATTGTAATATTATAGGCGGTAAATAAAGAAGACAGTTCTCCAAGTTTAAAGTGTCCGTTGCCCCAAAGTTGAGATATCCCCCCCCCCCCCCCCCATTCCCGCTTAACTGAGCTTGATAAGCGAGGAGGCCGATCAGTTGAACTCAAGAAAGCGGTTATCCAGGAAATGAATAAGATGATAATTACTCACGATCTTAAAGATACTTGGAGAGAAAAATATCCCAGTCTGCAAGGTTTTACTTGGAGCAATCCGTCGATGAAGATTCAATGCAGATTGGATTACTTCGTAATCTCAAAAGATATGCGATCGTCACTAAAATTTGTTAAAATAATTCCCAATATTTTTTCTGATCATTCCGCATTAAGTTTATCCATTTTCTCTGAAGAAAAAGAAGTTAAGCTTGGTCCTGGCTTCTGGAAATTCAACAACTCATTGTTAACTGACAAAGATTATACTGAACTGATTTCTCAAAATATACCTGAATTTGCATCAAAATATCGTGAGGTAACAGATAAAGGGCTCCTATGGGAAGTGATTAAAATGGAGATAAGAGCAACCACCATCCTTTTCTCGAAAAGAAAAGCTAGACAAAAGCGCGATGAAGAGAAAAACTTATTAGAAAAATTCAGTCATCTCCAAGAGCAAATCCGTGCAAACTTTAACGAAGTGACAAAAGCTAAAATGGACCGCGTAAAAAACAAACTTGCGAAAAACCCAAGGTACAATAGTCCGAAGCAGAACGCGATGGTATGAATTTGGTGAAAAGAGAAATAAATATTTTCTCAACTTGGAGAAAAGAAACCACAGAAAAAAGCACATAACTTCATTAAAAAAAGAAGACGGCTCTGTTCAACGTAACGCTAAACAAATATTGGAGGAAGAAGAGAATTTTTTTAGGAATATCTATAAATCGAAAAATATTTCTCTTGAAACAGATAACTCCAAACACTTTTTCGAGTAAGCTGACCTTAAAACGCTTGACAACGAAGAAGCAGAACGCTGCGAAGGCTTGATAACAATAACTGAAGAATGTACAGATGCGCTTAACAAGTTCCAAAATAACAAAACACCTGGTTCTGATGGGCTTACAATTGAATTTTATAGATGCTTCTGGGAGGTGCTTGGACATTTTATGGTAGATAGCTTTAATTACGCATATGAGTACGGTCACTTATCTATCTCCCAACGGCTCGGAATTATTTCCTTAAATACCAAAAAAAGAACAAAACTTCAGAATATTTATCAAACTGGACGCCACTTTCCCTTTTGCCACAAAAGCCATTGCAATCAGAATAGAAAAAGTCTTGCCTATAATTATTCATTCAAGCCAAACAGGTTACGTTAAAGGGAGATATATCGGAGAAAGTATTTGAACTATTTCGGATATCATGTCCTTCACAAAGACGCAAAATATCCCCGGGTTAGCCGTTTTTCTCGATTTCGAAAAAAGCTTTTGACTCAATTGAATGGAATTATCTTCAGAAATGCCTGGAAACTTTCAACTTTGGTCCACAATTACGGCAGTGGATAAATGTAATGTATAGTGACATTTCAAGTTGCATCCTTAATGTCCAACGGCTTTGCTACTAGGCAATTTAATTTGGAAAGAGGTGTCAGACAAGGATGCCCTCTCTCTGGCATCTTGTTTACTATTGGGATAGAAATTCTGGGTAATGCTATCAGGCGTTCAAATGAAATAAAAGGCATCGAAATCGATGAAAGAAACACTTTAAAACTTACGCAGTATGCAGATGATACTACTGTTTTTCTTAAAGATGTCCAGTCACTAAAAAATTTATTTAGTTTACTTGCTCAATTCGAAAATTGTTCTGGATTACGAATAAATCCAACTAAATCAGAGTTGCTGTGGTTAGGTTAGGTCTCGCAAAGATACACTTCTAAATCTAAGATTAAGTGAGGAACCCATTTATGCCCTTGGAGTGTTTTTTTCGTACGATGAACAACTTGCAGCCAAAAAGAACTTTTTTGATCGACTTGACCCGTTAAGGGAAATACTCAAACATTTGGTCGTCAAGAGATATATCAATATATGGCAGAATCAATATAGTGAAGACAATAGCGATCTCTAAACTTACTTTCGTGTGCAGTGTGCTGAATACGCCAGACACTTTCGCTACTGAAGTCAATAAACTGATTTTTGACTATGTATGGAAGTACAAAAATTCAAAGATTAAAAAATCTACCTTGATTAAAAGCAAAGAGGACGGTGGTCTAAACATGGTTGATTTCACACTGTTTGATAAAGCACTAAAAGTATCTTGGGTGAGAGGTCTCTGCTCTGAAGGCAATCAACCATGGAAATTCATCCCACTACACTTTCTATCTGGTGTCGGTGGAACACTTGTTTTTCGTTGTAATTACGACCTGAAATATTTGAACTTAAGTGCAAAACTACCCACTTTCTACAAAGACATAATCTCACACTGGCAAGAATTGAATAAAGTTGTTCCTACAACAAAGAAAGACGTCCTGGACCAAATTGTTTGGAATAATCGATTTATACAATCAACAAAGCCTCCGTGTATTTTCGACACTGGCATCATGCCGGTATTCACAAACTTTCCTGTCTCCTCGATGATTACAACAATCAATTTCTGACTTTCAACGAATTCTCACAAAAATTTAAGGTGAAAAGTAACTTTTTACAGTATCACGGCCTCCTTTCAGCAATATCGAGTCAATGGAAAAAACATCTTAAACAGGAACAGCAAGCCGCCACAGTTAATTTACCTGAAATCGATATGCTTACTTGCAAAACAATTTACAAATCGCTAATTGATTGTCAGAATTTCCCTCCTCCTACGGCTGAGAAAAGACTTATAGAATGTGGTTTCGATATCCACGAGCGTCAGAAAATATACTCCTTACCCTTTCTCGTGACTAAAGAAATTAAACTTTCAATATTCCAATACAAGATTATTCATAACATTCTCTACACCAATTGCATTTTGTACAAAATGAAAAACGTTCAAAACCCTCATTGTCCCTTTTGTACAAACGTAGACCAAACAGTCGGTCACTTATTCGTATCGTGCCCCATTTCTAATTCTTTCTGGTCGGATTTTATTAAATGGTATCAGTCTGTTTCTAAAAACACCCTTAGCCTATCCAAGAATGAAATTATTTACGGAGTTCTCACGAATTGGTCTTCTTGTTCAACCCTAAACCACCTAATTCTCATAGGTAAATACTTCCTCTACTTACAAATCATTAAATAGCGTTAAATTTCAGTTCGCAGATTTCTTAAATCTTGTATATGACAAAATTGAAATCGAACGTAACATTGCTTCTATATCAAACAAACAAAATATTTTTTTAAAGAAGTGGTCCAGTTTATATAAAACGGAAGGAGTCACAGTTTAAATTTGCAAGGCCTAAACAATAACAACATACAGTAAGTAAGTAATGCAACGTATTGTCAGGTTATGTAATGTATTGTAAGCGATGTATGTAAGCAAGTAATGCTGTGTATTGTAATCTAACATAACGTAATGTAGGTAGTTAATGTCGTATAAGTGATGTTTACAAGTAAGTAACATAGTGTATTGTAAGTAAGTAATAGTAATTGGACCGAGTGGAGTACAATTCAGGGAGTAATCGAGCGAGTAACAAAATGGGACGAGTATGGGAGGCCAAACCATTCAAAAGTGGTATGAATTTACGATTGATGATTGAGATTATCGATTGGTGATCGAGAATAACGATCGCTATGGTTGAGAATCACGATTGGTGATTGAGAATGACGATCGCTATGGTCGAGATTAACGATTGGTGATTGAGAATGACGATCACTAGGGTCCAAAACACGATTGGTGACCGAGAAAACAGATTGGGGATCGAGAATAACGATCGCTGTGGTCGAGAATTTGGCGATCGAGAATATCGAATAATGGGATTGAGAATATCGATTGGTCATATTCGCGAGGGATACAACAGTACAACTTACATGGAGTAGTAAACTCTCAGCAATCAAAATGGCGACCGCCCATAACCTAGACTGTCAAGATTTAGAGGAGTTTCTGGACTCTATGAGGCACTGCTTCGATGAGGTGGAGAAAGCGCTCAACGATGAAAGTAATTCTATTCCTTTAGACTATATAGAGAGTAGAGTAGAGGATAATTTCCAAGTTGTTCATGCAATAGCAATGGCAATACAGAACAATGCCAGCGATGAACTGAAGCAACTCGTGGAAGACCTGCTCTCGGTTTCACAAAGCTTGTTGCAGAAAATCCACGCCACTATGAGTCAGAGAGAAATAAATCAAAGAAGATCATCAGCTTGGGTTCCTAGTTCAGAAGCCAGTACAGGAGGGAGGCCTAGGTTTAGCATTACTAAAGAACAGATTGAAACTCTTAGAGAAACAGGGATGAATTGGAAAGGAATAGCAGCTTTGCTTAGGATAAGCGAGAGTACCTTGTACCGACGCAGACAAGAGTTTGGCCTTCATGAAAGCTTTGTGGAAATAACTGATGAAGAACTTTATACTGTTGTTGTAGGAATGTTGAGCCAGACACCTTATGCTGGCGAGTCCTATGTGAGTGGTGGACTGCGAGCTCGTGGTATTTTTGTTCAAAGACACCGCATAAGAAGCATTCTAAGTGAAATTGATCCTGTTGGTAGAGCACTGCGTAGGCGATCTGCAATTCAAAGGAGGAAGTACAATGTAAAAGCTCCTAATCACCTCTGGCACATTGATGGAAACCACAAATTAGTGAATTGGAGGTTTGTCATACACGGATGCACAGATGGGTATAGCAGGGCAATAGTCTACCTTAAATGTGCAACGAACAACTTAGCATGTACAGTTTTAGAATTTTTCATTAAGGGTACCCATGATTTTGAGATTCCTCTACGTGTTAGAGGAGACCATGGAGTTGAAAATGTTGACGTTGCAAGGTTTATGGTTGAGAATCGAGGTGATAATCGGGGTAGCTTCATAGCAGGAAGAAGCGTACATAATGTCCGCATTGAGAGACTTTGGAGGGAGATGAACAGGGTGGTTATTGCATTTTACAAGGATATCTTTCATTTCTTGGAAGACTCATGTTTGCTTGATTCAAACTCTGAGTTAGATCTATTTGCTCTACATTACATCTACCAACCAAGAATCAATGCATCACTTGATCAATTTGTAGAGCAGTGGAACTTCCATGGGATACGTACTGCAGGATACCAGTCCCCGATGGCACTGTGGCATGCTGGAACTTTATGCACTATGGATGATGCAGTGCTTGATTGCGAGCCAGAAGCTTATGGCATTGACTTTGAATCAAGTATATCAGAGGTGGATGATGATGGTGATGTCATTGTCCCTGAAAACGAAGTCCGACTGAATGAACAAGAAATGGCAGTCCTATTGACCCATGTGCCAGATCCCTTAGAGGATGATGGCAACTCTGGAATTGACCTTTTCATCAGAGTTTGTGATGTTGTCAAATCAGTAAAAAACATGCCTTAGTTAAACTGTTTTGTTTACCAAAATGAATGTTAATGTGAGGAAAAACACTTGGGATTTGTTTCACCATCACTTGATTAAATACTTTAATGTGTTTGACTGTTCTGGCATTAATATCAGATGTGATTAGTTTACTCCATTGCATTGTACTTGACCTTATTGTCAGTCATCTGTCCATTAGTGGATATACAATGTAAGAGTAGGGCCTGCTCCCCTCCACCTCCTTTGGGTACTTATAGATCTGTCACTGATAACAGCTCCACTATTGAAGTGATAAGATTTTTTTTCAGTTTGATTTTCATTTGGCCCTGGCCACATACATGTATGTTAGAAATTGCTGCAGTTTCCTTTGAGTTATAAGTGGATATTTGCTTCCCCCACTGTAGTGTAGTGCATGTTTGTCCTGTCCAGATTGTAAAAGGAAAGCAGCTTTCAGGATTAAAGTGGTCATGAATGCACTAGATCCCTTTCTATCACAGACTGTTACTTTGGATAAGTTGAAAGTGCTTGAGATAAAGCCAAGAAAAGGGAAGTTGGAAAAGTTGAAAATTGGGAATTCAGAAATGTTCCTTCGGGGTTTTTTTCCATGTCGTTGCCGAGAAGTGAATTAAGTTCTGATGCTTTCTGTTGGAGTTCTTCTAAGATTCGCTTTCCTTTGCCAGCATGATCGGACGACGAGTTCGACGCCATGTTTGCCGTGTGGCGCGAAAATTTCGTTCACTACTTCATGTAAGTTGTACTGTTGTATCCCTCGCGAATATGACCAATCGATATTCTCAATCCCATTATTCGATATTCTCGATCGCCAAATTCTCGACCACAGCGATCGTTATTCTCGATCCCCAATCTGTTTTCTCGGTCACCAATCGTGTTTTGGACCCTAGTGATCGTC
This sequence comes from Micromussa lordhowensis, assembly GCA_964020085.1. Classification (NCBI taxonomy): domain Eukaryota; kingdom Metazoa; phylum Cnidaria; class Anthozoa; order Scleractinia; family Lobophylliidae; genus Micromussa; species Micromussa lordhowensis. The sequence goes on from OZ026605.1 coordinate 23,670,614, forward strand.
ATTCTCAATCACCAATCGTTAATCTCGACCATAGCGATCGTCATTCTCAATCACCAATCGTGATTCTCAACCATAGCGATCGTTATTCTCGATCACCAATCGATAATCTCAATCATCAATCGTAAATTCATACCACTTTTGAATGGTTTGGCCTCCCATAGACGAGCGCGAAGCGCGAGTCCGATTTGAAATTACGAGCACGATTACTCCCTGAATTGTACGACACGAGGTCCAATTACTAATTAATCGTATCTATAACAAATTTCGAAATTAAAAATGTCTTTTGAGAACTTCTTTTGAGCGAAAACGTCTGTAGCGCTTTTCCTAAGTCTTGAAAACTGTAGAAAACTTTGCTAAGGAAACCATTAAAGCGCTTGTAATTGACGTGAAAATCACGTGGATATCCAATTACAGGTGTCCGATTACAAAAAGTTCAAATCGGACACCTGTAATTGGACACCCACGTGATCGCGCGCCGATTACGTGACAAATAGGCGCGCGGAGAACCAATCACGATTGAGAATTTTGTTATAGATACGATTAGCAATGTAATCATTAAGCATTTGCATGCAAGCAATGAATGTAAACTCAGTTAAAAAAAAAAAAGAAGGCTAAGTAAGGTACAGCCTGTAGGACAAGAACCTACCCACCCACATGGATATCATTTATGTCTGACAAATACAAATGTAGGAACAGTTTTATATCCAATGATTAAAATATCCAGTCAGACAATCAGAAACTCTTCCCAAAGCAACTTTGCACAAGGCAAATAAAAGAAATTCAATACTTTGTGCTGCGCGACACAAAACAATTGTCGATAAAAGTAGTTAAAGTGCCACTATGATCAAATTTTTACCCCTTGATTTTTTTGGTTAATCACATAGAATTATACGAGAGATTAAAAAACGCTGTTTTCCGTTTACAAATATCTGCATTGGTTCAGGAGATATTTAAGTTTGAAAAATGAGTAAAATATGCAAATGAGATTACTGATGACGTCATACACTCAACCAAATATTACATGAAGTATATCAATAGCGCTATCTCGGTCAATTTGCAGCTGAAACCATTGAAACTTGGTAGCCTAATAGTTCTAAATGCAACACATCCACAGCTATAACAATTTCCGTTCCCATGGCAACCCACTCTTTTCCAGTCCCTCTAGCCTGATATCTATATTTTAGTGATTTTAAGCTTGGAAAACATTACACAAGGCTATGAACTCAACCTAATGTGTTTATATGCCTACTGGATTATGCAGATGAAGCACCATTGGCAAATATCAATATAAAACCCTAAAAGTGGTCAGAAAAGTCTTTAATATTGTGGAGGTCTGGAACCTAGTATGTTGCTATGGTAACAAAATTGTTAAGCTCATATTGCGGAGCACCACTAGTAGAATCTTACTGTAGAAATTCAAACATTTATCATACAAATTGACTGAGATATCCTTGTTTATCATATTTGATCAAAATCTGGTTGAGTGTATGACGTCATCACTTGGCTAATTTGCATATTTTAAAAACTTGAATATCTCTGGAACGAAAAGAGATATTTGAAAACAGTAAAACAGCATTTTTACTCTTGTATAGACTACTTGTTTTTGTCTTAAAATGGCTCGGATTTGAAGGATGCGATTTTCGTCATAGTGGCACTTTAACCATTTAAGATGGTTTCAAAGGTCACATTGTCAAATAACCAATTTTTGAATTCATCATCATCATAAATTTCACAAGGTACTCTCAAATCCTATCCCACTCCCCATTTCAACGTTGAAGTTTTCAACAGGATCTGAGTTCTGCCTATCAACATTTATTGTGGAGGACATGACAGTTAAATGTCTCAACATTTCTGTCGCAGATTGTACATCTGAGCTTGCATAACTAGTGATTTTCTCATCACTATGCAGGAAAAACTGCCACCTGTGCAGAACAGTTTAGACGAACCTTGATCAACTGGATGAGGTAAGAAAACTGTCTGTCTTTAGCTGCTCCAGAAATCAGTATTCCATACAAAGATTGGTCTGCGGCAATTCCCTCAGACTACAGTAAATCAAAAACAGCAACAGAGGAAAAAAACAGACATGTTCATGATTGTATGCAAGTTGTGAATTTCCAATATACATGTAAAATGGTACAGTTGATGAACAGTGAAATGCCCAACACCTACATTGAAAATCATTCAATCATGACACCAACAATAATATTAATTGAATATTTAAACTGGTATTTGACATGCTATTTCAAATGACAACACATAACAAGCTTAAGCTGTATGAGCTGCGGGTTTCAATTTTAAAGTGAAAAGAAAGTGGCTGGAGGGGAGGGGGGATGAACAATGTCTTTAAGACTGGAATGGGTTGAATTTGTCCTGTGGCTGTCATGAAGTAAGGAGGTGATCTCAATTCATGCATATACATGTACATTATATTCCCTCAGAACCGAAGCTTGTACACTGAAACTAATTTTCTTTTATGTTTGAAAGACAGAACAATATTTCAAACCTTCATTTCATCCAGCAAAGCGAGTCCTTGCTTTTGGCGTTTGCAGCCATGTGCCAAGGCATGGTATGGTCTTTCTGATGGGGAAATCTTCTTTCAATTCCTGCATGTAAACCTGCGATATATTCAAAGAAAATGTGATTATCTTCAGTTGACAATATTAGACTAAAATCAACAAATTAAAAAATATGGTATCCAAGATGAAGTTAAGAAATGATATTTGGATCACAACATGTAATTTGTCTCATTTTTCCTAATATGATTGTGCCTAGATTTGGGAAACAATGTATGTTTTTACTTTTCAGTATAAAGCAAAAATCAATGTACAACAATCTGAGATCACTATAATCACTATTTATAATCTTGTGACTGTGTAGGACTGTTCTAACCGTTATGCGATGGTCTTAGATATCTAAAATACACATGCAAGCAATTAGACAATAAAGAATTCTAATTTGATGCATGCTGTATTTTACAGACGATAGGAAAGCAGTGGGGAAGAGAAATTATTTGCTTTAAATTAATTAACACCCAAATAGCCCAAAATGGGCTGGTACTTAGGGGTTTTACTACATGGTACATGTATGTAGGCCACACACCTATGTAAAGAGGTAGTAAAATGATACTAAACAAGAGACAGAGCAGTTAATTTCATTTTGAGTGTCAAAAAGTAAAATTCTGGTTTTACACTTACTATGCCACTCGATTGGTTTAAAAAACTCACACCACTTTTTCATCCAATCAGGAGTAAAACCAAATACAATCAGGACTCGCTTGCACGCGTTTTTCCCTCACTTTGCATCAGCTAATGTAATAACTTGGGAGTTTTGATTGGTTCACTGTAATATCTGTGTCCTTTGTGATTGGCCAAAAAGATTACAGTGAAATCCCGGTTTTTTGAACCCTCACTTTTTTTAACCTCCCGAGAACTCAAACAAAAAGTTGTTTCCCTCTCCTCAGTCGAACACTGTAATTTTACCCCCGATTTCTGGAACTTCCCTGATTTTTTAAACAAATTTTTTGTTTCCCTTGGAGGTTCGAAAAATCGGAATTCCACTGTACTTTGGTTTTGGTTTTACATCACTCAATAGACCTTTTTACCGATACGTCGGCCATCTTGAATTCTATTGTTTTGACTGAGAAATTATGGGCTGCCGAGGGGGCAATCGCTGGAAAATTTATCGTATACACAGCTTTCAGGATAAATTTTTACTGCTTGTCTCTCATATTCCATAACAAATATCACAAGCGTTACATCTTTCCGTCACGATATTTGGCAGTTGTTCCTATGGTTATCGAAAAATTATTGTTAAAAGTTATCACGCCACAGTATTCTTTTTAATTATTTCTCATTTGCCCCCTGCGCATCCCATAATTTCTTCGGAATTCAAGATGGCCGCCGTATCGGTAAAAAGGTCTATTGACATCCGCTCTAACATTGTGTTTTCACAACTCAGATTTTCATTTCGATTACAATCAGGTACAGTGTACATGCATTTCTTTGCTACCTTTGCCTCTTGTAAACCCTCGTCTGTAGCTTTCTTCTTGATAAGCATGTTATAGAAAGTGGCATCAGGAGAGATGTTACAGCTCTTCATCAGCTCCATCACGTAATCTTCTTCTTCTTTTGATGATGTCAGGTAAAGCAGAAGCTGAAAGGTCCGTACATCAGGAGACACATTTTCAACAGCCACCATCTGAATAAACGTTTCCACACCAGGAAAATAGTGGTGCAACTGTAAATCATTGTCACTTTTGCCTGCATTATTTTTCCCATCTTGTAAAGAATTTTCTAAATAATTCAATTCGCTACTTTCACTTTCTGATGTTTCTTCATCATGATACATTGGACCATGCTCTTTTGAACTTTGTTCTGTGACATCAATGCTAGGCCTAGACTTGCTCAACTGTGATCTTTTTCCCTCGGTAGAGACTTTGAAATCTCTCATCACCTTTAAAACTGCATTGAAAATATAAATATCTGGCTGTATCTGAAGAGACTTCATTTCTTCAAGAATTTTAAAAGCTGCACTGGGCCCTTCAACTTTATCAAAAGAGCAGGCAGCCAATAATGACGAAAAGGTGTGGGCATCCAGCTCAACCTCATCGTTCTGCATTTCTTGGTAGATATCAAATGCATGTAGGGGATCACCACAAATAACTAAGGCCTGGATAGCGGCATAAGTGATGACATTCATCTCTAATTCCTGGTTGGCAGTCCTTTTTCTGATTTCAGCCAGAAGCTTTTCTACGTGGTGTAAAGCATGTTCTGGAGTTGACGCCTTCGTACAAGCATTGAACAAGCTGGAGAAGGTGTGAGCTGTGGGGCCTTTAGGCCTCTCTTCTTCACCTGACCAATAGGGAAACATTGGTTATAAATGATTATGCATCAAAAAATGTTGAGTTAAGAAAATGCTTCTTTTTTTAATTTCATTTTTTAAATTACCATTAGTAAACATACCCAACCAGAAAAAAGCATGTATTAAAGGGAGGGTTTCATGGTTCGGTGCATGTTTCTAAATCAAAATACTTTTGTTCGTTTCGTATCAATGTTGTCACTTTAAAAACCCCACTCAGGTGTACTTCAGTAATCACAAGCTATTATAGCTAGTCGTGGCAGAATGATGGATGACAAAATTCTCAGAAGAGTTCAGTGGATTTTACCAACACTGTTGACCGCTGAATTTAGTTTTGACTCAGACAATTTATTCTACGGTTGATGATTGTACTGTTATTAGCATGCGAAATAAGTTAACTTCCTTACGATTTTTTCATAAACAATGAAAAATTGGGCCTGAGCAAAAAAGCGTGCAAGGAATAAATAATACAGACATGCGCTGAACCGTGAAATGCTTCCTTTGAATTAAAATAGGAATTTAACAAAGTGTAGGTCCCTCAAACCAAAAGCATAAGACTAGTGCATTTGTAACCGTTTAAAACACTTTGTACCAGTTCAAAAATTTGGTACTGGTTTAAAACAATATAACTGCACTGCTCCAGAAACAAATTGTACCATACCAGAAGGTAAAATTGAACCAGCCTAACATTCAATAATGTGTTGCAGTGGTACTGTAGTACTTATCAGTTATTGACTTAAAGCTGGAATCTCACACACCACTGTTGTGAGCTATAAAGAAAAAATGATTGGCATTAGACTATGATCCACTTTATTTTTGTTTCTGATTTGTTGTACATGTATGTGGCTTATGTGACTGCACATCCCTTCTCCAATGCAATTCCTCAGTCTTGGAAATTCAAACTACATGTAAGTATTAAATAAATTGCTGTTGAACATTGTCCAGAAAGTGCACAAACACTCAAAAGTACAATGTACTTTACTGGAGCTGTTCTCTCAGATACATTATCAGCCTACTTCATATTCATTCATTACACAACACTTACATGTATATTGCAGGTCAAAATGAAATTCAGGTTAAAAAGATTTTAACCTAGTTTGATTCTTAGGGGAGGCGCAGTGGCCTCATGGTTAGTGCGCTCGACTCCGGAGCGAGTGCTCTGGGGTTCGAGCCCTGGCCTGGGACATTGTGTTGTGTTCTTAGGCAAGACACTTTACTCTCACGGTGCCTCTCTCCACCCAGGTGTATAAATGGGTACCGGCGAATTTAATGCTGGGGGTAACCCTGTGATGGACTAGCATCCCATCCACGGGGGAGTAGAAATATTCCTAGTCGCTTCAACTAGGGAAACCGGGATAAGCTCCGGCCTGATGGGCCACTTGGCTCGTATGCAGACTTTCTATCTATCTTTACCTGATTCTCAATTTCCTTTGTCTTCTACATGTAACCCTAATTAGTCATGATCCATGAATAATTGGGGTTAAGAGACAAAGGAGTCTCATTTTAACCTGAATTTCATTTTGACTGCAACATGTACATCTGTTCAATGATTACAGTACTTACGTCATTGAAAATCTTAAAAGCTTTTCTTACTTGTCCTCTCTTAGCATAAGCAGAAATGAAGATAGTGTAAATCTCTACACGAGGATGAAGTTTGTTCGCTTTCATAGATGCCAAGAGATTAAGGGCTTCATCAACCAGACCCCATGTAAGATAAAAACAAGTAATATTTCAAATATCTGTTTGTCAAATAAGGGTGAAAAACTGATAGTCAAAGTCATACCAATGAAGGTGCAATGAGGTTTACCCTATGTAAAGCACCACCCATGAGACAAAGCCAGACCACAACACTGGAAACTACGTGCCCTTCTCTTTTTGACAAGTGTGTGGGTCCTTTAATGTCCCCGTACAGGACCTACGATTTACAGTCCTTACCCGAGAGGACTTGAAGTCTAACCATTTGCAGATGTAATTACAAAGACAGCATGTCCTCCTCAGTTATTTTAAGACCCTGGGTGTTGGTCTGGTCTGGGGCTTGAACCATCAACCTCCCACACAGCAGTCTGGTGCTGTACCAACTGATATCAATATATACTGGCAATTCTGATTGTTCCAAGAAAAGAAAAGGATTGTTTGCATTACACCAATAGGCAATTCTTTGAGAATGAAAGCTAGTACCAGTCCCTGAATCGCCAAGAAATGCTTTGAACTTTGTTTGTTACCAAAAATGAAGGTTATAGAAGATTTAAGAGGCTTTCTCAAAGGTAAATCATCCTTTCTGAAACAACATGCACAGTACATGGCATATTTTTTCAGATAAAGCGTTAACTAAAGGTTTATTTTGTTAAAATTATGCTACATGTATCTTTCATGAATTATGTAATTTTTCATGAATTGTGAGATTGAATGCAATTTTAGGTTAATAATTGGCGACATTGCAACATCCGCCTGTGCAATCAAACTTCAGAGCTCATTTGAAACAAAAAAAGTTGTCTGATCAAGTTAGAGTAAATGAATATTCCATATGTTAATTAAAATTAATAGCTATCGCACAATTCACCACACACAGCAACAAAAACAAAACATGTACTGAACTTGTTAGTGTACATTTATAGTCAGCCGTAGTGACCTTCTTGTTGTATGAAATGATGCAAAGGCTGTGTGGTAGAGTGCTAAGGGTGCCAGGCTCAAATATAGATATCACAGGTTCTGAGCTCTCATTTTTACCACTATCTGGGGTTGTTCAGCTCTCCAGCTGTGTTTGTAAAATCCGACTGGTCCGCCTTCTTCAAGCTCGGTTATTTTTTAAACATTTGTTAGGGGCCCTTGGTTAAGGTACGTTAAAATTGATGCATTTATATCTGTTTTGTAAGTGCTATTCCCCGAGGGCAAACAAAATAACGTTATGTGATTAAATAACTGTGAGGTGTACAGTCGTTTATACTGACACTTCTCACCTTTCCCTCTTGAGTAAGGCGTAGCATTTGTCTTGCATACCAATTCATTTTTCCTTTTCTATCCTCTGAAGCATTCCTTCTTTCCCATCGATTTTCTTCCTCCTGCGCCGGTTGAAGGTATTTAAACAAATACTTGGACGGACGGAAAGTTACATTTCCAGCTGATTTCTGACTTTTCAATTTCCAAGACTTCCCTCGCTTTTTTGATTTCCAAGATTTACCGCTCAAGCCTTCTTCGTCCTCACTATCTGTCTCTGCGTCGGAATCGAGCTCTGCCTCCTCTCTCCTATACCTACTATCCTTAGCATGTGACTTTGAACCTAAAACATTCCCACGAAATGAATGAGCGAGTGGTCGAGGTTTAGGAAAAGCATGTGTTGGTCGCGATTCATTCCACTTTTTCGCCATGAGTGGTAAAGATTTGGAATATGAATGGAACGCGCTAGTACTCAACGTGTTTCTTGTGACAAATTCGTGCCATAAACACCGTCCAGAATCGTTAAGATGGCGAAAGAAACAGTCGTAGCGCACCTTTCTCAAAGAAGCCGCCATGTTGGATTTACGTACTCATGGGGGGTTCCGCTGATCGCTCTGGATATTTGCCTTTTTTACCTCCTCCCAGTCTCCCTCTCAATCACTGCCCATATGTTGTCGCGTGAATGTGTGACATGTGTTCCGGCACGCCAAGGAAGATTAATTTCGCAAAAAAAGCCGTTCCAGCTTATTTTCTTGCTCCTTTGGACCTGTAGGAAGGTTCGAGGTAAGGTAAACTATTTCTACGTGACTCAGTTTAGAAAGTAACAATTTTATAAAGCGGTAGTATCCACAGCAATCTTCAATGCGAGAAAAATACGCGCGCCGCGGCTTTCATGGAAGTCGCGAAGAGGTTACAAAGATATTCAACCTTTTCTTTATTTCTGACAGGATGAGTTCGATCCGTGACTTTTTAAATTCAACTAGTCGCCACTGAGACTTTCTTCAAAGCCACTATTTTAAAAAAGAAAAATAGTAATAATGTGTAATTTTTCGCTTTCATCCAAGGGGAAGTCGTTTGAAGACTCTGAACTTTAACTGTGACCAGCTTCCGGTTTGTCTGGGTTTTTGAATGGGCTGAAAACGATTTTTGCAATTTCTGGCGACCCGTTGTTCGTTGGTTTCTTGTACAGCATTTTTCAGCGAGCAGCGAATCTTACTTATTTAAAACTATAGTGTGAACTAAATTAATCCAATGTGTCGTCGACATTTGTGTGGACTCGCAAGTAACGACCCTTTGACCCGTCAGACCCGACAATATGTTCAGATATATACATTTTTCTTGAATCAGCTTTCGTACGCTGTTAATAAACAACGAAGTCACGCCACACATTTCAATACCAATGTATTTTCTCAATATTTTGTTTCTGCAAAGGATGCACAAGCCTGGAGCCTATGGGGGACACAAAAACTGGGCTAGTTTTGATTTAGGGTTATCTTACTCGCTCTTTGACGCTATTTTTGTCCAGGTATTTGTTCAATTGTTGGTAACGGAAAAGGGGCTCCATTCATTGAGATGTGTCTAGGAGAAGAAGCTTATGAAATGCCGGCTTTGACAAAACCACACATAAATTAATATTTAACCGCTTCTTGACTTTCACAATTTAGGGAGTTTAAGAAAGCCACAACGGCAACGGCGACGACAACGTAAACAAAAGGTTTCATGGGCAGACCAATGGCGGTTCAATCCTGGTGTACCAGTTCCCAAGGGAATAACCATTGTTCTTTCTTTGTTTAGGAGTCATTGGTTAGCTGTTGGTCGGCTGTTGTCAACCGGTACACGAGGACAGAATCTCAATGTGTGCACGTGTGTTATAATTCTTGGTACATTTCTGATCTTTTCCGACTCTTCTGCAAAACAGAAAAGTGACCAAATTCTCCGTGATGTTGAGAACGTGAACCACGGCGGATAATTTGTAAAATTTATATTTCGAATTTTACGCTGTGTTCCATAGTCAGTTTTTGACAAAGAGAAACAAAGTAAATCGCGAGATTCGAAGGTAAAATATATCCTTTGGAGTACATCTTATAAAAATACCGAGGCTGAAATTTTGCAAAATTTTAATTAAATAATATTTTAGAATAAACCCGAGGCTGACTGAGAATTTGAAAAGAATATAACGTTGTGTGTTCATGGAAATTGTAACTGCAATAGAATTGTTTTTTGTTTTTTTTTCAACTAAACCGTGTACAGATAGCGGTGAAAGTAGCCAAACAAACAACAAAAACAGCACTGGTCGTATGTTCAAGGCTAATAACATTTTTGCAAGAAGTTTTGTGTGTGTCATATCAGACTTAATTAGATCCATTTTGAAATTTTTTCCATTTTTCTCAGCCAATGAGAATGGGAGAGTAACAAAAACAATGAATCAGATTTTAAGGCTTTTTTAAACTCACCAATTACATTGCAGGAAAATGAAAGACAAAAAGGCCACTGTTTGGCAAATTTGGCAACTTGGTTCAATGAATATTGGTGTCCTGACCAAAATCTTGTTCCTGTATGTAAGTTATTAAATAGGTCCGATTTAAAAGTGGATCTAATAAAGTGATAACTGAAGTTCGGGTCGTGCAATTTTGGTCTGAAATCATACTTGTGATTTCAAATCGAACTCGCGCTGCGCGCTCGTTCGATTTTGAAATCGCGCGTATGATTCCAGACCAAATTGCACTCCACTCAGTTCAATTGCCAGTTTGGCTCCAAAATTACATCAACGCCATCAAAGTGATAAAAAACCAAGAGTCAGAAGAATATTTTCAGCCTAAAATCAGCAGGAAAATAAGAATACTCAGCCAGCGCCGTAAAATGGTAAATCTTTGACAGGTGGTTTTCAATCAGTCAAGCACCAGACAGCTTTCTGTCTTTTTTTTTTTTCAGGCATCGGCGCGTTTTTGTGCTGTTCGGCATTAATTAGCTCAAAAGCAGCTTATTAACAATGCAAAGCCAGTTCCGCATAATTTGATTGCGAAAACGCAATTTTGCAAAGATCTATTAGTTGTTTCCCTTTGGTACTATAAGCCGGAATGGAGAATTCACGAGTGTTTTGCCTTGTTGGAAGGTGGGTTGGTTTCAGGTAACTTCGATTTAGTGTGGACATCTGAACCTCAGTTTACACGCTCGTACATTTCTTACAATGGACTAATCAGAGTAATGCATTCAGCTGTGCGGTACAAAAGACGAGAAGTTTGGTTGAACACAATATTTATAATTTTGAAAAGGAAATACTTTTGAAGAGAAGGTTCTTAGTTTTATTGCCTCGTCGGAAGTACACTTGAGGTCTGGAAAATTGCACGGCCGCTGTACAGTTTTGACATCAGAAAACAAGCAGTGGGAATATCAAACGAGTCAAATCGACACAAACTAGGTACCGTCAAGCCACGGAAGTTTATGCTGATTTACAGTCCTTCCTTTCAAACGGTGTAAGAAAATGGCTGTTAGTTTGAAAAGCACGAATTCATGAGTCCTTTCTTTCACAAATAAAAACAGCGGTTAGCCACCTGCATTCCACCATTTATTTATTGCTCCACCTGTACTGCGTATTTTTATTTAGACACTGCTATTATTTGTTTAAAGACTGAGGCGATTTTTGATATTATTATGAGTTTGCCGATTGGCGGTTGAAATGTCAATTGAGTGATTACGCACCGCTTGAGTAAACAAAGCCGTTTTATTTTCAGTGATCCGATTCAGTCACGACCAAGGCCAAACGATAAAGCTGAAGAAGTAATTAATGTACCCACTGAAAACACAGCAGATGGAACTCTGCTAAAGGCGTCCGACAGATCTCAAGACAGAAACGCCACTCTTCGTTGGAGTCAAAATTCACAGAAACGCGACAGTTACGTTGCGGCGATAAGTTCTTCAGAAATCAACTTTGATGATATTTTTAAGAGAGGGAATCCGTCGGCCATGGAAGAGATTCTTTTACAGGACAGAAGCGGCAAAGAGAGAACGAGATCTCTAAATGGTAATGAGATTTCCACTAAGGTGAGGAACGGTGTCCTAAATATTTCAGTTGGAGTAGCTGTCAGTCCAAACGCACTTTTCAGTGTAAAGAAACCGTACATAAGATAAACTGAGTTGGCACGGGTTTCGCGTAAAAACGCAAACTGAAACTGCCAGAACATCCTTTCAGAGACACTTGTCTCTAATATTGTGATCAAACACGGGCACTTGCCATGGTGTTATGATACAAAGGACAAAGTTTAATTAACACTGGGAGAAATATCGTCCAACACGCAAGCTCTAGGCCTCTAGCTGCATCACGTCAAAATCAGCATATGTGATCAAAGCGCATGTTCTCACCACTCTGCCTGCATGTTTTCTCTCGATGCTACAGGAGAATACATAAATATATAATCACTTCCGGCTAATTGAATCCTGTATTTCTTTGCTGCAGAAAATTGATTATGTGCTAGTTTATTCTGAGCCGGAGTCGGGTAAAGAAAATGACGACGAAGAGAAAGAAAAAGCGGACATTAGGGAGAAATACGAAGAAAATCTCAGGAAACAAGGACTAATGATAGAGCATGTTACGTCGGACGAGCAGGTTTGTATTCCAGCTGTGAACTTGTCAATTTTGTTTCCGTAGTGGTTTCGACGTCCTCGACTCATTGAATGGACGATTTGCATGCAAGCTCTATTTTTGTAATGCTAAAGCGATTCAATTGTACTTGGTAAACATATTTCAACACATTGAATGCTGTTCAACTGAAGTACTATGTTATATATGACGGCAAAGAAACTGTTATATTATTTGTTATATTATGTATTTTAACACCTGTACCATTTGTTGTGTACCTGTAATTGTTTGGTGTTTCAGTGGTGTTGTGAATGCGTTCTTTATTTTTCTCTCGCTACTTCTGTCGCAACATGATCACTTGGAATTACTTTTTACCAATGTTTCCTTTTGAAACTAAGCACTTGAAACGATGTCGAGCGGCACGTTTTGAGAAATGCTGTTTTGAGAAATATCGGTCTAGAACATGCACCAAAGATATCCGAAGTACTATCATTTACAAGCAGGAGAACGTGGCCCTGTATTTTTTTTAGAAAGAGACATTCTGTTTCTTTTTTTGTTTTGTTTTCTAATGGTAAACTTCAGACGTTGCGTTTAGCAGACAGTTCGTGAGAGAAAGTGAAACAATACAAATATTTTTTTCTTAGATAAAGTAAAATGTAAAATTTCGGTTTCGCGTACCCCTACCCTAGTCCCAGTAATCAAATATAAATATACAGCTTTCTTCTTTCACTATACAGGAGAATGTTGTATTTGTCCTCGTTCACGCACCATGGGACGTGCTCGCCAAGTGCGCAGAGGAAATGATGATCCGTGTGCCTGTTAGCGCGGAGCACCAAGAAACTCGTATCAAGTCCTCTAGCAAGAAAAGATGGCTGAAAAAGGCTCAAAGTGTCCTCAATATCTTTCAAGTCCAGGATGAGTCCGACTTCAAAACCGAGCGGCAAGTCACAGCGTTTTTCAGCAGAGCAAAGACTGATTGCTTTCTCATAGAAGATCGGGAAAGCTTTTTCTCCGACGTCGACCGAAGTCGAATGACACATCGTTTACTTCTCTCGACGAAGTATTCATCGGAAATGGACGACTTCGGCATCTCGCGCCTGCTCTACAAAGGGGTTTACACAGTTGCGTATCCTTTGCACGAATGTCTTCGGAAAGAAAACGAAGATGATGCGACGGAAAATGAAAGACAACGGCTGTGCAGGAACTGGGCGTCATTTAACCAATGGTACAAATGTCAGCCCTTGACTGCGGTGAAGAAGTACTTTGGAACTCGAATAGCCTTCTATTTTGGCTGGGTAGGAACTTACAATTTCATGCTTGTAATCGCTGCCTTAGTTGGCTTGTGGTGCTTCGTGGCTGGCATTATAACAATGGGGACCTTTACACCTGTGAACGAAATATGTGATAAAAATAATTCGCAATTGTTTTACATGTGTCCGTTATGCGACAAAGACTGCAGCTACTGGACGCTAACAAAGAGCTGCGATTACGCCCGAGTCACTCATCTGTTTGATCACGAGGGGACGCTGTTTTTCGCGGTTTTTATGTCACTCTGGGCAACGGTGTTTCTGGAGGTGTGGCGGAGGCGCCAGATAAGCTTAGCTTACGAATGGGACATGCTGCACTTTGAGGAAGAGTTCGAACCTCCACGCCCCGCATTTGTCACCAAAGCCCAGAAAAAGAAGCCAAATCCTGTCACTGGGAAACTCGAGCCTTACATCCCGTTTTCGCTGCGCGCGGGAAAGTTTACCTGCGGGTTTATGATCGTTTCGTTCATGGTGCTGCTAGTGATAGCTACCTTGGTGGGAGTTGTGATCTACCGAGCCGCCATGGTTGCCGTGTTATCGGCGTACCCCGATGAAGACGTGCAACAGGGTGCACGTGTAATTACCTCACTGACAGCGTCTGTGCTCAACCTCCTGGCTATCACAGTGCTGGGCCTGGTGTACGAGAAGATCGCGGTTGCGCTAACGGAGTGGGAAACGCCACGAACCAGAACAGAGTATCATAACATCTTAACACTGAAGTTATTTTCATTCCAGTTCGTGAACATGTACTCGTCTTTGTTTTACATAGCGTTCTTTAAGAACAGTCACATCGTAGGTTACCCTGGGAACTACAATCGTATTGCTGGAGGACGAATGGAAGGCTGTGACCCTTCAGGATGTTTCATTGAGCTGTGCATTCAGTTGGCTGTCATCATGGTGGGAAAACAGTTCATCAATTCCATTTCCAAGTTTGCTGTACCGTAAGTGTTACTCTTACATGTGCGTGCTTTTCTCAAAGGAGCTCAGGCACGTTATTTTGAGTTATTATATCTCTCAGTTAGTACGCGCGCTGTGATTGGTCAATTTAGCGGGCCGTATTCTACTGTACGGCCCGCTAAAATTTGAAGCTGGGTTTGTTGCCAAAATGTTTCTTGATCTACCGCCAA
>OZ026605.1:23690414-23757914 GCA_964020085.1 Micromussa lordhowensis
TTGGCTGATTGGATGCCCCTGTGGTCTAAATATAATGCATATAAAATGATAATAATGAAATTTTGGTAGGTGAAAATCAATAAATGTTAGTAAGAAAGGTCGCTAGTTGTTGAATTATTACCAGGCATGAGTTGTAAATCGCAATGAGGTACTCTATAACAGACAAGAGATAGTTACTTGTCCACAATTCTTTAGTTGCAAATAACAAAACGTTCATCTAAAAAAAAAACCGACGATCGAAAACTCGCGAGCTCTGGGGACGAAATTTGTCGACAAGGGCGTTTTAGGTCCCGTGTACAGTACAGTTAGGCCTATCATCCAAAGAAATCCGTCACGAAAACGGAGCTTTTCGAAAACGCTCTTCAAACCGGAGGAATTCGAAAACGTCAGCTTTGCGTTTAAGTGCGGACGGAAACATTTTCAAAATGGAGCTTTTCGAAAGCGATGACATTACGACAATAATGTGATTTCCTTGCCGGAGTTTTCCTCAAACACAAATCCAAAATGATGATAATTGTTGCGCTTTCAAATTCTCCGGTGTAGTGTGGACGGACGCCTCGTTAGCTCAGTTGGTAGAGCGCCAGTCTCCTTTGCGGAAGGTCGAGGGTTCGAGTCCCAGACCGGACCAACACTTAGGGTAGAATGTGCTGCCTTTGTAATTTCATCTGAAAACGGTTAGACGTTCAAGTCTTCTCAGACTACGGACTATAAACCGTAGGCCCCGTCTCCTGCATCTTCAGTGTTACATGGTTAACAGGGGACGTTAAAGGACCCACACACTTGTCAAAAAGAGTAGAGCACGTAGTTCCCAGTGTTGTGGTCTGGCCTTGTCTCATGGGTTGGTGCTTTACACAGGGACAGAAAAAATGTCCAAGAAAAAATAACAATGACTATGACTACTGGATGCGTTTTCAGAGTGAAACCTGCGTTTTCATCAACAATTTTCTTATCTCGGATATCTTCCCTAGAAATTTCTGCACCATTTACTTGTTTTTCAAATGTTCCTGACTGATTTCTTAGTTGAAAGGAGAACGCCTATGATCTCGCATAAAAGGCATAAAAGTATGACTAATTTGACTGGTTTGACTTTGGCCTCTGATCTAGGGTGTGAAAAAGCGCTTTCAAGCGCAAATTCTTCCCGACAATGTTTTAGTTCGTCAACGGAGGCCTCAGTCAGGCGTTATTCCTGACTGAAATACAAATGCGATACTTAGAATTTTCTAAAGTCTGGACATCCATGATCGACCGAAAACTCAAAAACTGAAACAAGTAGCACTGACTTCATCGGTCTATATGCATACACAAGAGAAAAATTACACACACTGTACTCGACTCGTGCGCAGAATCATTTTATGACTTGTTAATGTGACATATTACGTTTTCCACGATTTATTATTCTTTTTTTGCATTTTACCGTTTCCGATTGGCTCATTTTTACGCAAAGTATTCACATACATGCAAGTAAATTCGTCGCGTAACAATGACCCAATCAAATATTTGATTGGAGTTGGTTTTCTCGAGTTTTTCTGGCATATCACATGTGGTTCTGCCGTGTGAAGAATTACTCTGGACCGAATGTTGCCAAAAATTTTAGATATATAGAACCAAACTGTTCGAAGTTCAAAGCAGCTTGTGTTAAATGGAGAACATTATGAAGAAACTCATCCAGAGGTAAGTTGCAATTAATATATTTCAGCTACCTCCATTAGTTTTAGGAAGAGTTTGCCGGGTAAAGCTTACAGCTGTACAACTCGGCCCCCAGTCAGTTCAGCCTCCTTGTTGTACGGTCTATATCAATTGACAAAAAAACTGTATAACAATTTAAAAGTACATCCAACATCGAACTGGCAGAGGAGCAGGTTCCTGACATTCTTCGGTTGCTTTTACATGTGCCGCTAAATACGTGGCGAGAATTCGACTGACTCAAGTTGCATTGTTTGATATTGTTTCGTCATCCTTTCAGAATTCACTTTATACCTTTGCTGATTTTCCCCTTGCTTATTCCTTTCTTTGATTTATTTTACATAGGGACGAAACGATGATTTCGTATGGTGCTTTGGACGAGAACAGAAATATGCCTGGGAAAGCGCTTAAGGCCGTGTAAGTACTGGCAAATGCCCAACTGAAACCAAATTATGCATCAGAGGCCGCCTTACGTTCACTTCGTTAATACGATCACCATTTTATCACGGCCATCTTTTTGTCCCAGCAAAACGTTCATACATTTTCTTATAGGAACTGACTGACCCTGGTCATGCGGCCACTCGTAATACGGCCAACAGCAACATTTGAAAATCCCAACCTGTATAATCCTTTCTAATTTTACCCCGTTTATACGATCACTAAAACCAAAGATCAATTATTTAGAAGCGCAGTTGTGATGTATTTGTGAAGACGCGAGCTTTGACCCTACCCCGTTAATACGGCCACCCTATAAATATTTTCACGGCCCATTGGTGACCGTATTAGCGGGGTTACGCCGTGCCGTCGTTTTTCCTGTTTTCGTAAAAGATTATTTTCTTTGTAGTCAGTATAAACAGAAGCTGAAGACGGGTAAACGTGAAGCGGTCGACGAGAATATGAACGCAATGACACTCCCTGGAGAAAGTTCACCCAAGTCTAAGGACAAAAGGTAAGTTTTTGCTGTGACGATTGACAGCAAAATACATTGACGTGCTAAAGAAAAAAAAAACATTTCGTCTTTCTTCCTCACTGCCAAACATTAGTCCTACCAAGAGAGAATGACTGGTCCTACCTGGTTAAAACATTGTGGTGATCCATTGCAAGATGCCCCGCAGTCCATTCCAATAAAATTTTCATTTTACATTTGCGCGTTGGTCACGCTGAAGATCACGCGTGCATTCAATGACCCATGCGTATTTCAACAATGCAGCACATGACAGTAATATCATGAGTAATTTAAGTTAATTTTTCTGTGGCGGGTCATCCGTCCTAGTTTGAAATTAACTATTTTAAAATTGGTTCTATTTTGTCACACCCAATGGCCAGTTCAAGCGGTTTGCGCGCTCGAGTTCCAGCTAGCCAAAGTGAAGCTTCCAGGTGGCAAGGCGATTCCGTTGATCAAACACCGCTGTTAGACGAGGAAGCTGTGTTGTCGAAACACCAAATGATGGAGGAGAAGACCCTCGAGATCGAGTTGGAACACATCGAAGTCGAAAAGCAAGAGAAGGAACGGCTGTGCTTTCGAGATGGCAAGAGGTTGATCGACTACGTGATTGTGTACGAGACGCCGTCGAACGAAGACGATTTGAAACAAGAGGCGAAAGAAAAGCTAAGCGAAAAAGCAGAAAAACGGGAACAATTTCAGCAAAATCTACTTGAGGCTGGCCTTGAGATCGAGTACGAGGAGGAGGTGACGACCAAGGTACGTGCAGTTAAAAAATTATTTGTATTTTATAATCAGGCAGGTTGGGTGGGTGTAATCTCGATGTAAATTTCAATGTGTATAATTTGTCTGCAAAATATTCAATAAAAACATATAAATTGTATTGGTATTTTCGTTTTCGTCGTTAAGTTCACAAGGCTAAAATTGAGAGGAAAATGTTCTAAAATGTTAAGTTCAAACTCCTTTATTTGCGTGAGTAAATTGAAGTTTTATATTCAGTATTTTGGTACGCTTGAATCTCTACAATATCCGATATTGACTCCAGGTTTAAGCGTATTTTTCATCGAGAGTGGATCGGTCTACCTTTAACAACGAGAACGTACCTCCTCCTTTGGACGGACAACGTATTGCATTTGTTCAGTGGCATGCTCCAATTTACTAAAAAAATATGCAGCGTACTTTTTCTCGTAAATCCCTGATTGAGACATTGAAATTTATTCATTTGTCGCTCGTGCGTTTAAAGTTTTTGAATATTCAGTCTGTTTGAAAACAAAGATGTTTACAACCAGATATTCGCTATGAAATATTGTCTTTTTGATTCTGAGGGAAGTCGGTTGTTCAATTTAGGTTCTGTTCAAAACCACTCTAGCTACTTGTCTACGAATTTACTAGACTGTTTTTACACGCCCTTCATGGTTTATTAACCGCGAGACGAAATTTACACATGGCTTAAATTCTTTGTTGTTGCGTCACGCAATCTGTTTGTCTATTCGAGAAATGTCACACTTCCAAAGTCGAAAGCCAAAAATAAATACGTTTCTTGACTTCATCTTGGAATACTTTCAACAATATACTGAATTTTGTTTAAAAAAATCCAGATTTATATGTAGGTTTTTTGTCCATCGCCGTTCAACGGCATGATTTAACTGTGTAATAGGCCTTATCACGGTTTCCGACGCCATTTTGACGGGTAGGCAAAGCGGTCAGAAATTACAGTGTTTGTATGGGAATCCGATGGCAAATAACTTTTTCCAAAATCGAATTTTACACAAATTGTGAATCGCAATGTTAAAATATCAGGTGGAAGATTGTATTCACCAAGTTTGAAGGTTGTAGTTTAACTAGAAGACGCTCAGTTAATTTTTATAATTTTCCATACATTTGTCTGTAAATTTGGCTGGGAAGACGCGGCGGCGCCGAAAAAAAAATTACAGACAAATGTATGCTAAATTATAAAAATTAACTGAGCGTCTTCTAGTTAAGTTACATCCTTCAAACTTGGTGAATACAATCTTCCACCTGATATTTTAACATTGCGATTCACCAATTGCGTAAAATTCGATTTTGGAAAAAGTTATTTGCCATCGGATTTCCATACAAACACTGTAATTTCTGACCGCTTTGCCTACCCGTCAAAATGGCGTCGGAAACCGTGATAAGGCCTATCAGAGTATGGACGAGATTAGATAACAATAACAATGTTAAAAGAAATTATAAAAAACTACTATAATTATGTTGTATAAGAAACGCTGGAGGAATTTAAGGGTCAAAGAATCCTGAAAATGTTACTAAAACGCCCAATACAGATTAAGTGCAGAGAGGGCATTCTATTTTCTGTGGTCATGTTTCTATTAAATATTTTTACAGTCAACATACTTCCATTGTGTACTCTGTTGACTTCTGCCTCCGTTTTTGGCTGTATCCCGGTACACCGGTTAACGAAAATTGTGTGACATATACAGCTCATTAATAATTAATAATTACTTGGTAACTCGATAAGTAATAAATGATTTTATATAAAATGTCAAGATTGTTTTATGACTTTGGGCTAGTTGGGACACTGGGACAGTTGGGCCACTTGGACCACTTGGGCCACTCGGGTCAGTTGGGCCACTTGGGCCAGTTGGGCCAGTTGGGCAGTTAGGCCACTTGGGTCAGTTGGGCCACTTGGGTCAGTTGGGTCAGTTGGGCCACTTGGGCCAGCTGGGCCAGTTGGGTCAGTTGGGCCACTTGGGTCAGTTGGGCCAGCTGGGCCACTTGGGCCAGCTGGGCCACTTTGGCCGCTTGGGCCACTTGGATTCGAGAAGACCCTGGAACGAGAAAGGAAACTTTTGGGTCCAAGCCTCCTCTCCTCGACAAGCCTTGTTTACAAAATCAAAAATGGCGGACTGAATTTATCCACGATGCCACGATGAAGATCACTCAAGAATTGTTGAGCTATGTGCAGCAAAATGTAAAAAAATATGAAGATCGTTTACTTCAGGGCGATAAGGTGGATGGGCCTGCCATTATTGAGCCAGGACAACATTTAAACCCCGACTTTGTTAGCCCTCCAAACGTTGCCGACTATGTGTATCCAAAAGTCATCATTTGGGATCCATTACAGCAGCAACAGCATTGTTTTAAAGAAGGATTCACATGCCCCCATTATGAGCACGGCCACCTGAGAAGCCAGCTTAGTCCATGTAAGTGGAAAGATGGAAGAAGTGAGAGAGATATGCCCCGCCAGATCTATTGCATAAATGGCCCCGTGTTGATTGTAAGCCGCGTGTATCGTTGCACTCAAGGACACGAAATTGCCGGTCATGACCCAAGACTGCTAGATAGCATACCTTCAGGAGATATTAAATTTCACCTCAGCCATAAATCAGGGTTCACTTCGGAGCTTTGTTCCTTGGTTTTTGCATTAGCTTCCGGTGGACAGGCATTTAATGAAATTGAACTGTTTTTAGCACAAAGGTACCTGGACAATTTTGCCGAAAGACAGTGCAGGTACTCAAGACACGTCTCTAAATACCTGGAGAAAAACACGTCTTCAGACAAAGAAAAACTTTCAACATTTCCATCTTTTGATGTGTGGAGACCAACACCTGCCACAGACACTGTTCATCAATGTTTTCTGTATATTTTTAAAGAGAACGAACAGTTTTTTCGCCAAAATATCAGCGAGAAAACAGCCAAATGGATAAGTGCTGACCATACATTCAAAGTGGCCGCAAACATTGGATGCATTCTTCCAGACGGATCTTGGTCAACGCAGTTTGATTCCTTGTATATAGTGTTGAATGAAATTGGCCAGGTACTCACCTACAAACTGACAAAGGGTACTGCATTAAGTAAGGTAGAGGACATATTAAAGAACTTAAAATGCAGATTAGATCAACAGAATGCGTCGTGTGATACAATTTTTGTAGATGACTGTTGCAAGGTTCGTGGCAAATTACAGCAGATTTTTCCAAACATATCAGTCAAGCTTGATTTGTTTCATGCCATCCAAAGAATCACCTCAAAAGTACCCAAGGATAGACGGCACTACCTGTCTTCATCTTTCATAGACGACTTTAAGATGATTTTCAGAGCTGATGCAGACCAAGGTGAAATTAGAGAGATGGATACACCAGATGAAACAAATGAGGAACCTTGAATGTCTAACGGAGAGATGGAAAGATGTCAAGTATGACAATGGTGCGGCTGTTTTAAACGGAAATGTTGTGCATGAAATAGAAAAGTTGAAGGTTCATATTGAGAAAGGCTGTTTGTCAAGGATTCCTCCTGGTGGTGGCTCTACAAGAAATGAAAATCTCCACAAAAACTTGAGGGCTGTAATAGCCCGATCAAGAATGGGTTGTGAATTGGCGGAGACATTATTGGCAACTTTTTTTTACATCTGGAATGAAAGAAGAAGTTCATCAGAGTTACCCCCAGGTTGTGTAAGGCCTATCCTATCTTACAGAGCAGCATTAGAAGAACAAGGGTTTGAACCCACAGCTGAAAGATTTGGTATCATCCCAGAGTCAAGTGAGACTGTAACTGCTAGTGTGCCAAGTGGGTATGATCCTGAAGTAATGCAGAGTATTTTGTGTGAAATGTCTGATAACAGAACAGCCGAAAATCATGGCACAAGCAATGATGCACTCACAGACATTGAGCTTAACAACATTTTTTGCCAGGCTGTGAACATGTCTGTTCTTTACAATCAGTTGCGATCACTTTGTACAAATCCCAGGTTGAGTTCCAAGCTACTCTATTTAATGCCCTGTAGCTTACTTTTGTTCAGTAGCTCCACATATAACACCGAAAAAATAGCTGAACACTCTGAAAGGCTAAACAAGAATCTGCTGGGGTACAACCTAAAGCTTGCCACAGTGGAGTATGCCTGCCCAGCGGATAGCATTTTCCTCAGTGTTGTTAGCCAGTTGAAAGAAATGTTGACATCTTCACCCACTCTGCAAAAGCACCTTGGTTGCCTTGGAATTTCACTGACAGACAGCAGTGACATAAAGCTTGTGAAAGAATTACGAAATATTGTTGTCAATGAGCTGCTAAGCAATGCTGGGATGTACAAGCATGCCCTTCTGTCACCTGATAAGCATTTTGAGGAGGAGGTAAATAAATTCAGGGAGTGTGGCTACTTTTCAAGTAAGTGAACTGACAAATTTGGGCATGATATTGCCATAAGGATGGGAACATTAAGAATGTTTCATATGAATTAATAACAACTATTAACCATTACATATTTTGCAATTCATCTCCCTCCCTCTTTTTTCAATGTCTGTGTAACCCCAGACTTCACAGATGACTGACTTGTGAGTACATCCATATAACTAGATATGTGGTTTAAGAACATCAGGCTGAAAATTGGCCAATAAAGCACCATTTCATATATAAGAACAAATTTCAGCCTAAAAACTAAAAAAAAACAAAAAGAGGATGCCAAAATTCAAAAGCAATAACGAGTACATTTCCCGCATGTTTTTTCCTTTTCGGCATGGCAGTAGATTCCTGCATTTCTTTTTGGCCATTTTCTAAAGCCGTGAAACGAAAATCTTTTGTTTTTGAGCCCGCAATTCAAGTGGTATTTGTCACCTGAGGTGTCAAAATTTTGTCCTCGGACATCAATTTTAAGCCCAACTTAAGTTGTCTTAGCTCGGTATGTTTTAGTTTCAGTCGGGTTTCTCAATTTTCAGGAATTTTCATTTGAAATGGACTTGCTAAAGTCAGTCCAACCTCGAATAAGTGCCCACCCTGTACTTAGGAAATGTTAATAAGCAGCTAGCATCGAATAAGCGCCCCTCCCCACCCTAAAAACTTAAGTGCACAGGAGGAGTACCATACAGTTTGCAAATTGACCTTATGTCAATTAAATTTCTAGTGATGTACAATGTATGGTTTTTCTGAAACAAATTTTAAGAACACTTTCAGGCTGATTTTCTACTATTTTTGCAGTAGATTTGATAGGCACTTGAAAAGATGTTATCGACTCTATCAATGATTTGTTAATATCAGTTAACACTTGCACATCAGACTATTTTTCCTTTCTTTCAATGTTAATATATCCTACATCTTCCTTTGTCCTTCTATTGTTTTCTGTCATGTTCTTAAGGCAATACATGTATGTTAATAAATAATAATGCTTTATTTCAAACACTTAATTTTCAAGAGCAAGGAAGGCCAAATTTGCCAGATAAATGTACTAGACCTTCACCAGGAAAATTCTCTCTCCTGCACATCCACTAATACTATTGATGTTTTATGTTCTAGATGAGTTGGGGAATGTCCTTGGCATTGCCTTATCCAAGATTCTCAGACTGAACATTGTGTTCTTTACGTCATTGGACCACATGCCAGTTGTGCCAGTCTCCCCCTTGTTGCCTTGCATAGCAACTAAGGCCATTGTTCTGGGATACAGTATCGGTGAGCCAGAACTATACCACAGTGTGGTATCTTTGGAGAATGCAAACCAAACAGTTCCATCCCATGTTACCTCCACAAGTACATGTGATAATTCTTCAAAGGAACACGTGCCAGAGCACTGCTCATGTGGTCGTGGTTCTGCCAAGAAAGATGGCAGAAAATTCTGCCGTCAAGCACCAAATGGTAACAAGAGCCGGTGTAAGTGTTATACTAAAATGTCTGGTTGCTCCTATAGATGTAAGTGCATTGATTGTGGAAATCCTTATGGGAGCTCCCAGGCTGCCAAGCAGACTTACACACACTTAGCAGCATCAAGATACCGTCCAAAGCAGAAACTGCAAGAGGTCAAAGAAAGCTCATCCAGCCTAGAGTATTTAATGAAGCAAGGTTTACTTCCTGTCACCGGTTGGTCAGATATTGAAAGTCTTACATTAGATTGTCTTGTTAACTTTGCTTCATTAAAAGGTTTAAGCATTGAACCTTCAAAAGTGCATGAAGACTATTCTAGACTTCAGGTTATTTCCAAAAATCTTGGAAGTGTCTGTCCTTTGCAGCCAAAGAAAGTAAAGCAAATAGATGGGAAACTGCAGTGCATTAAGAAAATGGCTAAAGGATTTGAAGCACTTTACAAAAAGCAGGTTGAACTGAACTGGTTTTGAGTAGCCAGACCCTTCTGGATACTAAAACAAATGTTGGTCACAGTAAACATAACAACATGATGGAAATGAACAGGAACTTTTATTGCTAATTTAGTTATGTCATTATTTTTGGTGTATTTCATTTTGAAACATAACATCCCTATGTAATAATTTCACAAATTATAAAAGGTTCTTCATTTTTATAAGGTATCCTTCTGTATCCTAATGACTTTGATTTCAATAATTTTTTTGAGGGGAGGGCTGTTCTTTTCCCCCACAAGGGAAGGGGGGGGGGGGGGTGTTGGAGGGGGTTGATTTTTTAAAAAGCAATCTTTTGTTAATTGTGGTATAAATGGTATGTCAAACATCATTTGGTAAACAAAGACAATCATGTTGGCAACATGATGTTATTAACTCATATAATGTTCATTAGCCCCTAAATAAAAAGTGTAAAAAATTTAAAATAGAAAACAAATGAAAACTGGCAACAAACAATACCATTGCAAAAACCGTTGGACACATCCCACTTTTACCGCAGTTACTACTAATGCAGTTCTCATGATGACTATTCTGTTGGTTCCAAGAAAGCTAGGATGTCATCCTTTTGAGGATGGGCATTCATGACAGTTTCTTGCATATCTGTAGTGATCTTGCCATCCTTGGCCACAAAGGCCTGTCGGAACTCCTCTGGAGTAACACCACATGCAGCAATTGCATGTGGGCTAGCAAGTGTGGGCAGCTTCTTCAAGAATACAATCAATTTATTTATGGTCTTCACAGAGCCAGTTCCGGCAGTCTGTAAGGCAGCCATGGCCTCCTGAACTGCTTTGCTGCTAGGTCTTCTTGTAGACGAATAGCTTCTCACCACTCTTCGTACACAGACAAAAGGGCCAGGAAGGGATAGGATTCTCTTTTTGATATCCTCGCATGACACTCCAACCTTGAGAACAGCTGCTGCTGACTTCTGCAGGCGGCAAGACTGTAAAAAAAAATTCAGCACAAATTAAAATAAACCTTAGTAATATTGATGTACCACAATTTGGGATATACACTCAAATGCTCCTGCAGGATTTATATTTGAGATTTTAGCACCCAGTCTTTTTTGTTAGAAATAAAAGCTTTGTTTATATCCATGATTAACACCAGTCATGCAAATTTATGCTCATAGCTGGTAAATTTGCCCTGTGCCCTGCCCTGTCATGAAATTCAGTCCTTGTTTTGGTTTTTGCCCTTAAAGAAGGTGTAGAGGTGACTCCAACATTTAAAACGTCAATAACTTACCATTAGAAAAATATTTGTTTCAATAGACCAACTAATACAGAAAAATACTTGTGGACCAAAACATTAATAGTTTACTGCTCTCACCAGTTCTGAGATTCCCTTCATGGTCTCAAGAGTCTCAGTAAATGTAATGGCCATTTGCATTGTGTCTGCAGGTATTGCTGCTGGTGTGGTGCCTGACTCTAATGCAAGAGCTTTAGTTAGCCGGTGGTAGAGGACGTGCATACTCAATGCAACACGCAAAGTGTTTTTGTATTTCTTAGAGCCTGTAGAAATACCTGCACCTTGGCTGTCATCCTCATTTGGCTTGCTGAACTTGAAAAAAAGTTCCTTTGCACTGGCAGTTAAGGTGTACTTAACTGCCGGTGTTGCATTGTGCTCTAGATAAATTTTTTCAAACACATCGCCGAGAGATTTCACCGGAAACTCATCTAGGGAGTCTGCGTTTTCTGCCATTGTTTCCAGGTCAAGGTCTTCTGCTCTTTTTTGATAGAAAAACAGAATCCTTTCTGCTAAACCATTTTTGGAGTTAACAATCTTAGGCCAAACTGACTCCAGAAACTGTTGAGGTGTTGTAAATGCGAGGAGTGCCAGTTTGGCCGAAGTAACACCAACTCGTTTGCCTTTTGTGCCTTTAAGAACATACCAGAAGTCACCATCGTAACATTTGCACAGCCTCTCCATTGAAAGGCTCATTTGCGATGTTGATTTGCCTTGATGGGTGAGCCTCTGCAGGAGAGAGTATGCCTCATCCACACAGAGTATTGGCACAGTGGAGGCTGCAATTAAAATGGAAAAAATAAGATGGAATTAAAAGATGGTAAATAGGTTACATACAATCGTACATAACAATATAATTAATTTTGTTCAATTGCAATAAATTAGCAAGTCTAACAACTCTTTATTTTTTTTCAAATTAAAATAAAAACTTTTAATCAATTCAGGGATATTAATGCACCTGTCCCTGTAACCCCTCCCACCACCCTACGTCACCCCAGGGAAACATGGGGCTTTGAGTGTTTGCGTTTGTTTTAACTTTAAAATTATTTTTTTGAAAATTCATATTCTGGGAGGGATTATCCTCAAGTTTGATTTGACCCAAACATATGTAGGGCATTTTAACTTTGAAATTATTTTTTCGGAAAATTCATATTCTGTGAGGGATTATCCTCAACTTTGATTTGACCCAAGCATATGTACGGCATTGTACTTGATTACTGTTGTTCTGTGGTTAATGCCCCATGTTTCCCCGGGTAGGGGGTTGGGCGGGTGTTTACTTCAATCTCAGGAGTACTTTCGGCTGTCACGCTATTTATTTAGCGATTGCAGTGTCACGCAATTTTTTAACATTTGAGTTAAATATACATATAAACACAAAGAAGAACCGGCAATATCTAAAAAAAACAAACCTCCGAGAAAATGGTTGAACAATCCACTTGATGACGTTTCATCGATGACGATGCTGTCTTGAATTTTATCTTCCACATGTCCAACAATGGGCTCTACACATCCCTTCTGGCACGCGGGTGTTTTTCCAGTCCCAGAAGGTGCAGTTGCTATAAGATGGAGGTTGGCTTTTTCTTCGTATGTTCCAAAGAGCTTAAGTGTTGTCTGTCCGAGCAAGGAGCTTGTTGACACCAGGGCCGAACAAAGCAACATCTCGCTCGTGGTGCCATTGCTGCAGGAAAATGCAGTCAACCATTGAACAAGTCGTTGAGGAACAACTTCGTCGATCACAAGACGAATTTGTCCAAGCTGAGCTTCCAACTCAACGGTCGATGTTACATTACTTTGAGAATCCATTATGAGTCGACAAAAGACGAAAGCAAAACGACAACGCGAGACTAGATGTAAACAGACGTAAAGAGCTCTCTGCGATGGCGGGAAACGCTGGTGCGAAAATTCTTAGCAGGCGCCTTAGCGAGCGGTCAGCGAATGTTTTGTTTTTAGTGGCGGGAAAACCCCAACCTCGTTCCCAGGGCATGCCCAAGTGGCCCAAGCGACCCAGCTGGCCCAAGTGGCCCACTTGGCCGAAGTGACCCAGCTGGCCCAAGTGGCCCAGCTGGCCCAAGTGACCCAGCTGGCCCAAGTGGCCCAGCTGGCCCAATTGGCCTAAGTGGCCCAGCTGGCCCGAGTGTCCCAATTGGCCCAACTGGCCCGAGTGTCCCAATTAGCCCAAAAGACCGAAATATCAAGTAATCCATGGCGGGTTGTTTCTGAGGTAATCCAGTTGTCATTGTATTAATACTTAATAGTGAAACATGTAAGGCATTGAGCGGTCACGTCACGTGGCAAATGTCACACAATTTTCGTTAACCGGTACACCAGGATCTAACCCCGTTTTTTTTGGGTCTGATAAAGCAAATGCGCTCTCGTGGCGTTAAAAACCTCGTCATTGACCTTTCTAGCCTAGACTGTGAAGAGGCCATCTATGTTTTGGGCTAGAGTCGTTTAGCCGTCACACTCGATCCTGGAACCGCCGCCTTCTTGGATTAGATTGCGGGAAATTATATTTTGTACTCTTCACGGATTTCTCTCTCCAAATAATCAAGCGTGACTAAACAGTGTTAGCCAAAAACAATGGAAGGACTGTTCACCGCCTACTTATTTCTGACTTGCTTTTAGAAAAGTATCGTACTATTAAATAAAGTCGCTCTCCAGGAATATTACTGGTTTGCACTGTCACGCCATCAAAAATAAAAATCGTAACCATTATTCATTAAATAAACTGAAGAATCTGGGATATGATAGATGATTGTCATATAAACAAGCTCGAGTTGAGGTCTGCGGTTTTTCATTCGCGCGTTATTTGGAGAAGTGTTTCACCCAAATTTATAGAGCCTTGTATGGAGACGCCATGAGGGACACAAACATGGCGGCCGTAAACAGAAACGTCTGTCATTGAGTTCTGCTATTTAAACGAAAATTTGTTTCTCTAGAGCTCCGACACATTGAAATTAATACTGTCAACTGTTCTTAAGCCATGACTCATCTTTTGACCTTCCCCAGGGGCTTCTCGGGCAGCCATTTGATGTCACGCAACACATAAAACGCGCTCTGTTACAACGCTGTCGAGCTTAAACGTAGTAAAACGCCAAATTATTACAGAGTCTTGCATTTGATAAAACTAAATTTTCAGTAGGATTAGTAATTTTCAATTTGGAAAATGATGACGTCACACGAAAACCGTCAATTGCTTGGTTCTTTTCCGCACGCGGAAGAAGAATTGAGCATGAAAAGTGGTTTAGCCCTAGCAAGTTTCAACTGATGTACTGCATATGCTGCTGAGCTGCAGGAAAGGTTGTAGGGTAAAGGGTAGCTTTCAGTTTGTCATTGGCGGTGAGGGTTGGTGTTAGTATGCAGACTACACACTGAAACACTGACCTGCAGCTGGTCAGTCAAAACCCGTGGCAAGACTTAACTGGCTCATATACGTGGAGAAATGAGCGTGAAGTAAACTTTGTTATTGTCAGTACAATATTTTGTGTTGATATTTGATAGGATGACAAGACAAAGACTCATTTCTGGAAAATTCATGCTCCATGGGACACTTTGAGCAAGACTGCAGAGGAAATCATGATGAAAATGCCGATAAAGGTAACAGCCTAATTTTCGATCATAACCCCACTTCCTAATTTTTTTTGTCTCTCTGTTTTCTTCCCGATTTTTCATTATCGTCATCTCCTTTTTCTGACCTTCCTTTATCTCTTTATACATTGATTTTCAGTCGGTCAGTCCGTCCGTCTTTCGGTCCATTTGGTGGTCCATTGGTCGGTACTGAGGTCTGTCGGTCGGTCGGTCGGTCGGTCGGTCGGTCGGTCAGTCACCCAGCCAGCCAGCCAGCCAGCCAGTCAGTCCGCCGTCGATAGGTCGGTCGGTCGATGAGTCGTCAGGCTGGCAGGATCATAATCTCTTGTAATCATATATATTTGTCTTTTTACCTTCTTTTCATCATTTAGGAAAGTGACATCCAGACCAAAAACTGGTACGAAAAACACGTTGGGCAAGATATACGAGACATCATTCATCGCAGCAACCCATTCGAAATTCAAGACCCCTCCGTCATCAGACACCGCAATTACTTCATGGGCTACTTTAAGAGAGATCGCTTGGAAATTTATGTCGGTCACCAGAACAAAGACACGTTCTTCAGCAATACAGAGCGAAGCCGCATGGTAGAACAGATCTGTAGCGAAGTGAGATTCAGTGAGGAGAGATATGACGTCGGGGTGAGGAGGCTGCTTCATGATGAGTGCATTACAGCAGCGTACCCGCTCCATCCCGGTTCGGAAGAATGTCCCGAGGGCGAACCACCCACGAACGACAGGCAGCGTTTGAGACGTGACTGGGCGCGGTTTGGACGCTGGTTTAAGTTTCAGCCATACGACAGCATCAAGGATTATTTTGGCACTGAAATTGGCTTGTACTTTTCCTGGCTGGGTTTTTACACCATCATGCTGATCCCTGCTGCTATTTTTGGGCTCGTCGTCTTCTTGTACGGCATCATCAACGCACGCAGTTTCCAGCCTGTGATAGACGTGTGTAACAAGTCGAACGAGAAAATCTTTTACATGTGCCCTTTGTGTGATGCGCAGTGCCCTTACTGGTCGCTGATTTCAAGTTGTTATTACTCCATTGCAACCCACGCGTTCGATAATGATTCCACGGTGGTCTTCGCCATCTTCATGTCAGTTTGGGCGACGGTTTTTCTGGAGTTTTGGAAGCGTCGTCAAGCTGTCCTTGCCTACAAATGGCACATGATGCATTTTGAAGATGTCGAGGAGCAGTTTCGCCCGGAGTTTGTCGCCACTGCTCCAACCTGGCGGAAGGATCCCATCACAGGCAAGATGGTCCCCCACATTCCCAAGATGACGCGATACCAGAGGTTCGCAGGGATAGGTAGCGCCATCTCGTTTATGATATTCCTGGTAATCGCAGCTGTGATTGGCGTGGTGGTGTACAGAGCCGCAGTGTATGGTTCTTTGGTGGGTAGTACCTCGCCATCTACACGCAGGAATGCCAAGTTTATCACTAGTGTAACGGCGGCCTTGATGAACTTGGTGAGGTTTAAACCGACTTTCTATGTGCTTCTTAATTAATGCGGTAGTCGAGTTTGAATTGGCTTCATCGTTCTTCAATTTCCTCAGCTTCAATTTGAGTTCCCAGTATTAGTTTCTGTGACTGTCAGGAAAATCTGTGGTTGCATAAAATTCCGCGAAATGATATTGGCAAAACCTCGTCCAGGCCATAGGTAGCAGAAAGGAAACCGAAGAAATTGCCTCGGTCATGTTTTTTGTTTTTATTGTTCATAGTCATCACAAACACTTCTAATAGTATACCTAGGAAGATAATTTAACCATGGACATTACCTCAGGCATAATATTTTATTGGCTACGGCCCTGCTTGTTCAGGCTCTCAAGTATTTTGGTCAAGGATAGAACACTTGATTGGACACTAGATTCCTTTTCGTTTCGCTTCATTTAAAATATGACGCTTGGTCACAATTGTGTTTTTGTTCCCTTTTTCTTTCATCCAGGTGTTTATAAACTTGTTAAAGTTCATCTATGAGAAGCTGGCCTTGTGGCTGACGAACTGGGAAAACCCGCGAACAGAAACCGATTACCAGGACAGCTTCACCTACAAGATGTTCCTGTTCCAGTTCGTCAACACTTATTCTTCCATTTTCTACATCGCCTTCTTCAAGTTGAATCTGGTGATCGGTACACCGGGTAATTATCGGCGATTTGGAGGCACTGGATATCGTCTTGACGGTTGTGGAGCTGCCGGCTGTATGATTGATCTCTGTATACAGTTGGCGATTATCATGGTCGGCCAGCAGATTATTGGCAATGTCACGGAAGTAGCTATCCCGTAAGTACCAGCAGCTTTGATCTCTGTAGTGAATTTTGAACGCGTTGACGGTTGTGGTGCGAGTAGTTTCTGTGTGGAAGGAGGGCTGGCCCCGGTTGTTCGAAAGGTGGATAACGCTATCCGCCGGATAAATCACTATCCAGCGGATAAGTGTTGACAAAACAAACCGCGCTATCCGCTGGATATTATCCACCTTTCGAACAACTGGGGCCTGGGCAATAGTTATAGGCGCCTTAAAGAATCTTGCCATTATGTTTTGAGTCTACTTTCTAATCTAAAAATAACTTTCTTTCACTTTTTCAAACATATTTCATTTTATTAATAAGGCATAGATTATGTCATTACGGAAAGTACACATACTAATTAGATATCACATAGTTTAACAATATTTTTATTATTTATCATAATTTTTTATTAGCTCAGTATTTGTAATTTGTTTCACGTTCACGTTTAAACGAGCTTTTAGCTCCTAGGTGACACGTGGTTAAATAAAGTATTATTATTATTATTATTATTATTATTATTATTATTATTATTATTATTATTATTATTAAACGTTATTTACAATCGTACCGTGCGTTATTTCTTCAGGGTCACTAAAAATATCTAGATTTTGTGTCATATACGTTGTATTACATGTACATGCATGCATAGAACTGGATTATTCGCGTTTATTGCTTTTGTTGTCTTGATTGCTCAACTTTCTTCACAAGGACATAAAAAAGAGGGTTCCCGGGAACAGAAAAAAGCAACAGTAAAAAATAACAACGCAAAATGGAGGGATTTAAAAGCAAAATATATCTTTCCAAACGAGAGAGATCTCAAATAATTGTTTTATAGGGTAGAAAAACACCTATGAAGTAAAATTAGACCAAAACTAAGCTGCTTACAGCTAAGGAAGCTTAAGACAGTTCAGTGAAGTAGCTTCCTGTGCGACCGAGTGGTTGTGGCGCCGGAGTTGAATTCCGGAGGTCGCGGGTTCATGTCCCGCTCTGATCACTTATAGCTGGAGCTGTTTCTCGTTAGACCCTTGACCCGTCAAAAGTGCAGCCCGCTGCAGATTATTAAACCGTTGACCGAGAAAACCTGGGGACGATATTAGATTATTTTTAGTGAGCGAAAAACCAAAGAGCGAAATGGCGAAACTCCTTTAAGAACGGGGAAATATTTTGAATGAATAATAAAGCAATTACATGTACTAATGATTGAATTCGGCTTTCGTAGGATATGAAGAATTCTGCAGATCTCGGAGGCCGAAGGCCGAGGTGGATAACACCCTCCTTGTTCTGCAGAATTCTTCATATCCTACTCAGCCTCATTCAATAATTGCTAAATATTTCAACTTGTTTTTTTTTTGTACACGAGCTCATACTGATCGTTCACTTTGTTCTTACTGTTACTTAGCGGCCTGATGAAGTGGTGGAAGTTGCGGCAAGCCATGAAAGAAGCAATGGAGATTCCTCAGTGGGAAGAAGATTACAAACTGAGCGCTCTGCCTGATCATCACATGTTTTGGGAATACTTGGAAGTTGGTAAGATTCTATTGTTCCTAACAGTAAGCTTCAAACTACGGTTTTTCCTGGTCCAGAAGTTTTACAGTGTTTACATTAACCGCACGGTGTTGAAGTCATTTATAAAATAACCGAGATACTAGACGTGCGCTTATTGGTCGATAGGTATGTTCAGATGCGAATGTGTAAACACGGTTGTGATGTTTTAGATTCGCGCGTATTCTTGAGAAATATGTTATAAAGGTAATGCACCGAATGCAAACATGGCGAACCACTCGCTCGGCGCTTGGGACAAGTTGCATGAAAGCGAGGCTAGTTAGAACACAAACTCGTGTAGCGAAATTAAACAGACTAGATCGTCGACGAAGCAATCCTTTTCTGGGGAAGCATTGTCAAAACAAAACACCGAGGCCCAACTACCCTCGCTTTCATGCATTTCGTCCCGGGCGCCGACCGAGTGGTCCGCCATAGTTGCATTTGGTGTATAGATTCCTTTTTCCGTGTTTCCATAGCCTCATCTAAACAATAGATGGCTGACTTTTCAGGCTACCCAGACGTCAGTTACCAAAACAGCCCTTTCCCATGAACTACCGTGTCTTTGACAATTACAGTACAATATAACCCCGGTAACTCGAACTCGGATAACTCGAACTAAGTCTCATTTCCCTTGGATTTTACCCCACTTTTCAGTAATTTTAACTTGGTTGACTCGAACTCGGATAACTCGGATTCCCCGCTAACTCGAACTAAACTTCGTTTCCCTTGATTAAAATCTACCCCGAGAACTCGAATTCTGGTTCATGAAACTCGCCATGGATGTCATCCCATTAGCTTTCCTTGTCGTGTAAATCGGTAAAAACACTCAAAACTAACGCTACAGCAATTTAATTTTAATTAGTGCAAGCGACCGTTCACATATTTGAGTCATTGCCCGATGTCACGAGTCATACCGGATGAGGTGCCTTTAGCTGTCACAAAGAGAAAAGCAGTGCTACAGCGCAGTTTCTGAAAGAAAAGTCTTATTTGCACTGTACTGTATACTGAAGTGCCGAAGAACCAGTAAACTATCAGTTTTTAACCTGACAATGCAAGTTCGATATTCAATCGACCCCGATAACTCGAACCCCCGCTAACTGGAACAGTTTTTCGTTTTCCTTCTGATCGGGGTTCTACTGTATTTGCACTACGGATACTCTTGGGTTCAAACCATTTACTAAAATAATACTACTCTTGTGCTACAACTAATTTACAACTCAGAAGTGTGCCGTTTATGCTGAAAACCTCTTTGCTTTTTTCTCTCTTGTTCCAGTGTTACAGTTCGGTTTTGTGACCATGTTTGTAGCCGCCTTTCCTCTTGCCCCTCTGTTCGCGTTGCTTAACAGCGCTTTGGAGCTGCGGGTGGACGCTGTAAACTTTGTCTGCCAATTCCGTCGCCCCATCGCGAAGCGTGCTCAAGACATCGGCGCCTGGTACCGCATCATGGAAGCCATTGCAAGCCTGTCAGTCCTGGTAAACGCATTTGTGATCGCGTTCACTTCAGACTTCATACCCAGACTCGTGTACAGGTATTCCTACACAGATGACAACTCGCTTGTGGGTTACGTGGAAAACCGCTTGTCCTACTTCAATATATCAGACTTTGATACATACAACTATAAAAGCAAACCCGAAGAAAAATACGCGTATCAAGTGTTGAACTATACCAGTGAGTACTGTAGGTAAGTGAACGTTCACGATACTCTAAGCTTTCGGTGTGACTTACGATGGCGTACAAACTAAAAAAAAGGCTCGTAGTGTAGAAGACACAAAGACACAGCTGACGTAAAACAATAAAAAATAAAAGGACAAAAGAACGAGGAAAACAATGAAATCAATTGGTTTGTGACGCGGTGTTCTTTTGTGACGTGTGCTGTGTCTTCTACGCCAAGAAGGAGCCAAAAATGGTCTTTAGTTTACTCTCAAGATCTTACGCAACACATGGTGGACGAATTCGAGTGCGCCGATCGAGTGAGGGGGGAAGTGCATGTAGGGTGAAACGTTGGGAGGGGTAGGCAGGGAAGGGAGGAGGTGGAAGAGTGAGAGAGGGAAAGAAATAGAATGAAAGAATGTTTTTTTTGGTCATATTTACAGTGGAATTTTAGTAAAACTCTGCAATCATGTTTTTTTCTTTTTTCTCCTTGGCCATCGCAGGTATCCAGGCTACCATGAACGTAAGCACCCTTATCACGTGACCAAACAGTACTGGCAGGTGATCGCCGCCAGGCTGGCCTTCGTGTTTTTGTTTCAGTACGTCGTGTATGGTGTCACAAAGTTCGTGGCATATCTAGTGCCTGATCGGCCCAAGCTCCTTGAGCTGAAAATTAAACGAGAAGAATATCTGGCTAAGGAGACTCTTCTTAAGAGGGAGGTGGAAGAGATTGACCCCGCTGTAGAAGTGGTGGCTTAGCGAGGTTAGTATATATTAATTTTCAGCTGTTTGTATGACTTCTCAATATCTGGGTGAAACCAGTCTTCTTTGCTAAAGAAACACGGATATAAAAATACGCGTTAGTGTATGCTTATTGCTGCGTACAATTAACGTAGTCTGTGGACTACGGTTTGCAATTCTTAGTGACTACCTTTTTATATACCTATTGTTTTATTATACAATTTACAAATGCTACATATTTTAATTGTTACCTTTTAGGTATACTAGTTTAATTGTATTTAACAAATAGAAAACATGTGCCGTGTTTCTATCGAGGTTTTAAATAGAAACACGAGTGAAAGTTTGGGAGAACGAGAAATGCTGTGGGAACACGAGCCGCAGGCGAGTGTTTCCACAGCTTTTTCGAGTTCTCCCAAACTTTCACGAGTGTTTCTATAACTCGATAGGAACACGGAGAACATGCATGTTTTCTATTTCTTTTAGAAACAAAGAGAACGAACAAAAAGAAAAACAACTTGTTTACGTCGATCATCAAAATGTAAATTCTCTTTGTTCCCACCATCATTTCGTCAACAGCTCGTGCTAGTTCTGGGTTTCTATGGAGTTATAGCACACGGTTTTAAACCAATCAGCGTGCGTATTTGCTTTGGGTTATTTTCTAAATATACATTATAAATAGACATTATTATTTCTTATCTGTAAATATTTTAATTTTTGTGTCCGCAATTAGTTGTGAAAACTAAATACATTGACACATTGATAAAGCTTTTACTTACTTTTACTTACTCACCGTGAAGGGTATATTGAGCAGTACTTTCTTGTGGTATTGTTTATTATACTGTACAGCCTGGTAAGTCTGTATTTGAAACCCTTGGTGTGTGACCATTCAAATGAAAGCTATTGAGCAGTACTTTCGTGTGGAAATGTTTATTATGCTGTGAAATCTATAGATTCAGATGGCATCTTTTGAGCAGTGTATCAGATCCCGTTTTTTTTTCTCGGAAATTTCACTGAAAATAACATCACGTTGTTTTCCTCAGCTTTAAACTTGGCCTTCTTGTAATGATGAGTAGTGATTGTTCTGTTCTATTTTTGCAGCTGTTTTATACCGCTACAACTCGGTGAAAGGACACGCCTCTCAAGAGGTCCTGGAATTTATATCACTTCAGGGCCGGGTTGTTCAAAGCCCGATTAAACTAACCCAGGGTTAGCGAGAATTTTGATTTCAGTTCTGCAACTTCTGTTTATATTGTTTGACCTTCTCTTTTGAATTTGGATAATCTCAAACTAAACAAAAAATAGAAAGCAAAACAAAACATTTTTATACAAGAAAAATTAATACTTCGGTTAACTTTTAATCCTGGGTTAGCGTTAACCGGCTTTCGAACAACACGGCCCAGAAGTATAATCATCCAAGAAATAGTCTTATATATCGGTTCGTTTAAAGAAGAAATCTATGCTTTTGACGAGTAAAGTTTACATCGTTGTACTCGGCTTCAGCAAGGTTATAATTTGTTACTTTGTACTGGTCTTAGTAAATCTTACGGTCATTTCAATTCTTTCTCCACTTGGGAAGAGATTCAACCTGAAAAATTCCATGCTGATGACGTGTGATGACGTTAGAGATGTAGAGTTTCTGATTGGCTGTTACTCGGTTTACTTTGGCGAGCAAATAATGCCGTGTTTACATTTGAGCTTTTACCAAGGTAAAAATTTACTAAGGTCAAGTTACGTAACCTTGGTACATTCGTTCGGTGTTTACACTGGCTCAAATAACTCAAGTTGATCTGTCAACACTCGTGCCCGCTGCATTAAGAACGTCATGAAATCGAACTGGCGGGAAAAGTCTAAAACCGTGCTTGCTTCAAGAGGTAAAGTGGTGGTTTTCGTGGTCATTGCTTTTTATTTCTTAATTCAAGAGCGGCAAACAGAAACGTCAAGATGTCGCGTAGAAACGTGGATATTGTGAATATGCAGCATCTTCCTGGTGGGAAAATACATTGACCATTATTACACAACGAAGGATTGAAGTTTGCTTAGAGAAAGTTGTAAATAATACTGAAAATAAAAAAAATACAATGCCTTTTACCTAACGGATATTTCGTCGTACGCAGATCGATCGAATCATTCTGACTTCTCTGTTTTCTTTTGTCTTTTGCGGCATTTACCGAAGTATCAGTTAGCATTTACACGGGGAAAATGTTTACCTAGGTAAGTGAACTCTGGTACCTTAGTAAACCGTTCAAGTCTAAACACGGCATAAGAACCAATCAGGATCACTTCACGGAACCCTTTGGCGCTACGTCATCAGGGATTTTTTCGGGATCGAATCTTTCAGGCCTCTTAAAATTAAGCTCGCGAGGTTTTTGTCTTTTCTTGCAGGGTATTATGGAGGTACATGTATTGCGCTAGGTTGAACTCCTACAAATATACAACATTTCTCGCCCTTTCATTCATCTTGGAGTTATTCAATTTCTGTTTTTGTGTTACTACAAAGGAATGATTGACTGAAGTCTTTAAGTCCCAAGATCAACAAATATACTCTCCCCAATGGTCGCCTTACATTTGTTAAAGTAGCAGTTGTGAGAATTTGATTTAATATAAGAGTTATATCCGCTTAGTTATCACTTATTATGTACTTACTTTCTATGAATATAGTTATTTTTCTGCAAAATAAATGTTGTTTGCCCTTGTCTTTATAAAGAGGAATATTTCGGGAACACATTTGTTCCCTTTAAGAGGTATTAATATATGCTAAGCAAGATTTTCCAAATTTATTCACTTCTCAATTGGGGGTGAAGCCTTTCTTCACTTAAGAAAAATTGGTGTATGGAACGTTTTCACTGGCGCGCCCAGTAGCCTTGCAAATTTATGGGAACAAAAATTGTTTACGTAAGAAGAGTTCAAATCGCAAAGGATTGGCTAGAACACCAACATGGCCGCCATCCCATTGTTTTGGAACACCAACAGGACGTACTGCTGTGCTGTGAATCGACCAATCAGGATTCATCAAGCGAGAAATACTTAACTGTTCTGACGTCGATATATGTAAACATGAAAGGCATTGAAATCGGGCAACTTTTCTCACTGGAGATGATATTAAATATTCACGAAAAGGGATCTTACAATGCCAAAAACCATATCTGATTGCAAAAAGGGAAACATTTGAAACATTTTGTCCCCAAGGTTCTAATTTGGTTCCAATAATGGTCACCGGCAACTCGCTTGTAGTTCGTCGAGTGTCGCCAGGTAAGGAAAATAGTTGTTATTCTGCACAAACTTTAAGCAGTAGAGCACTTTTTCCGTGTTTACATAGCCTCATCTAAACATTCGGAGGGTTGGGAGTTGAGGCTACGTAAACAAGGAAAAAGTGCTCTCTTTTGCTTTTATAAAATAATCCTCGAAAATTCGCGCGAATCTAAAACGTCACAATCGTGTTTACATACTCTCATCTAAATAAATAATAATATAATAATAAATATATATATAATATATATATGATAAAAACTAATTGATAAAAATAAGCAAAAGAATTATTAAAAACCTCTGTTAAGTATATGCATGTCTAAAAAGGAAGGTCTTAAGATGCGTTTTAAAGCTAGTAGCACATGTGATTGAGCGAAGTTCACAAGGCAGAGAATTCCACAATGACGGCGCTGCGATGGCGAATGCGCGATCTCCTAGCGCAGCCTTAGATTTTAATAAACACACCTATCGACCAATGAGAGCGCGGGTAGTGGCTCAGTTATTTTATAAATGCTGTTCCTCGTCAAATTATAACCAAAATTCTAAAGTTTACTATAAGAAGAGGCGGAAGCAACTTTAGCATCGTCTTTTTTTTTTTTTGTTAGCTGCAAAGATTGAGATTTTTATCGTGACGTTTCGGTAGGACAGCTCAATTCTGACTCCACTCACACGAGACATCCGATGTGAAAAGTTTATTGAGGATGAGGCAGTCGGCCATGAGCCGTGCGATTCAATGTATCCTAATATCTATTAATTATTCATATCTTTACCTCGCAAAAATTCAGAAACTGTGCAACGCCAGATACGAAAAACCACCCTTTAGGAAGTGGCCAAAAAAATATGTGGAAACGTATTTCTCATCTAATGCAGCAGCACGAGACCCGAGGAAAGGGCACTCTACATCTAATTTACACGAGTTGATCAAAACGAAAACGTAATCCTAAAAAAAGTAAAAAATAAAGCGTGCGAACACTCGCTGACCGACTTAGAATGACTTGGATCTCCCGCCAAAAACCTTAAATAGTGCTTAAGCAACCCGAGATGCACCGCTAATCTCTCCAACGTGCCGTCAGAGTAGTTTCTGACTAATAGGCGATTTGCACGATGACGTCAATTGACTACAACTACCAGAATCCTTTACTTTTACTCTTTCTTATGTTAATTATGGCAACTGTTATTTAAATCCCACCAGGAATTCAAAATTTAAATAACAAAGAAAAAACGAAAGGAATTCTGGTAGTTGTAGTCAAATGACGACAACGTGCAAATCTGCTATTCGTCCCTCAAAACGTCAGAAATTACATGTTTGACTGCCGCTCGTCCTGCGGGCGCAGCTGCCGTATGCAAGGAACGCATTTTTCGTTATTTTTCATCAGCTTCCGATCCGCCGTATGTATTTTAGCTAGAGTGATTTAGAAGTCAGTAGGAAATATATTATTCTCTCGCTCGGTTAGCCTGTCAGTCGACGGGTCGGAAACTTTTTTGGCGAGTAATTCGGCTGATCCCGGGTACTTCGGGAAAGGGGGCAAGTTTCTAAAGAAACTGTGGTGCTGCGTCGGTGGGAGTATTACAAGATAATTTGGTTTTATCAACTGGGTTGATAATGTGAATTGGCCACCGTAAAGAGATTCGGAAGCTGACGTTTCGAGCGTTTGCCCTTCGTCGGAGCGAATCGGGAAAGGGCATTTTCCCGACCATTTTTAGGCGATGAACAGATGTTTAGCGTTTGGAGTCAACGATGTCCGCCCAAAATTAAAAAAAAGGTCGTTGTGTAATTCGATCCATCGATAGCTTTGACAGGGGCTTTAAACCGAAACGTTGCCAAAATTCACGTGCGGGGATACGATTTCACGCTCGAGAAGTTTATTTCTTCCGCGAATTATTTCCATACCTCTCATTTTCTTATATAATTTTTTATGACTTGAACATTTTTATTTTCCAATACCTGTATAACGCAAATTAAACCATCCGTTAATAGCCCTTTTCACGGTTAACTTTGCTTATTTGCATTACAATAAAATCTGGCATGCATGTGAGGCAATTTCGTCCTATTTTGCTGTTTTAACCCGAAATTGCCTCGCATCCACGTTGGATTACATTGTAATGCAAATGAGAAAAATTAACCGTGAAAAGGGCTATTCGGAGGAAAAAAACTGCTCCTACGAACCCACGACCTTCACACACTCGTCCTTCGGATTTTTCCGCTTCGCTTACCTGCAATAAACAAAACATTTATAAACCCACAACTATAAATCACCGATTGACCATGATTGATAATAGACTGTTCACAGCCTCTCTATGTTTTCAACGTACGCGAAACAAAAAACGAGCGCGAAGCACTCGGGGGTGGGGAGAGGAAGCGAGTGAAACGAGACAAATGGTCCCCACCCCCAGCCCTGTCAAGTCTTCCGTTTTACTCTAGAGTCCAGTTCTCTCACGATTCTATCGGCGCGTTCAACGATCGAATAAAAATACGAGATAATAAAGGGCTGCGACCAGTCAAGATAGATGACCACCTGGGGCTAAATGGTTTCGCACAGCGAGCGTACAGCGAGCCATAAGGGATTTCAATGACAGTTTCTGCTGGAAATCACTCAGTTTACTCACCAAA
This sequence comes from Micromussa lordhowensis, assembly GCA_964020085.1. Taxonomy (NCBI): domain Eukaryota; kingdom Metazoa; phylum Cnidaria; class Anthozoa; order Scleractinia; family Lobophylliidae; genus Micromussa; species Micromussa lordhowensis. Next base: position 23,717,041 of record OZ026605.1, read on the forward strand.
TGACTTATTTTACAGTATAAAAAAAACAATATTCTTGCAAAAAAAGAGTGTACAAGCTCAAGACTTCTGTCACTTAACAATTGACGAGAATGCAGTCCGAGTCGACTAACATGCATGGAAATCGAGAGCGAATAATTTAATTGGTTCAGCATAAATCTCAATTTAAAAGCAATTTATCTAACTAGGTATACCTATCGATAGAGTGCCAACGAGCAAATAATTTGTGCTATAATAAAGGGTTAATTAATACAGCATAACGGATTTTTGGTTCTCTTCTGTTGCAAACATTACCGAGAGAAAAATTATTACACGTTTACCGGCCGGTAACGTTCGTCACGCAATCCCTGAATATCAAGAGTATTGGAAGCTGCTCGGTCGAACTTTCAGTTCAATATGATGGGCAAAGTCAAAGTGAAAGTGAACACGCAAGTTTGATTGATGAACATGACTCGTTTAATTCTGTGGCAAAACAGATCCGATTTGTGTTTTGAACACTGGATTCGACTGTATGATAAACACGCTCGTTCAGTTCTGTTCGGAAACACTGCCGACTCAACCTTCACTTCGATATGCTAGATTTCAACACTGGATTTGCTCTAGTGGTTCGGCTGGTGAACACAATCTTTCCAAAAAAGCTGCCCGATGGAACTTTCAGTTCGATATAGGTAAACAGAGAAGGAATACACTGTTTCGATTCATGAACACGCTCGTTCAATTCTGTGGTGAACACGCTGGTTCGTTTTCGTGTCGATTTTGTGTCTTGGATTTGCTCTTGTCTGACAGTTTTCCTGAATATTCGAATAAGAAGAAGAGTTTTGTAAAGGGTACGCTCCCCAATTGAACTTTCATTTCGATAAAGTGAGAGAGGAAACACACTGGTTCGATATGTTCTGAGACTATGAAATTGTTCACAGTTGGATAAACACAACAGCAAAGAAAACAATGATATTCCACGAGACAAGTCTAGATGTAACGCGCCTCCTGATTGGCTAAAAACTACAATAGCTCGAATAGTTCCGTCCTTGCAATTGGCTCAAACTGAGCCATTGTTACATCTTACACCTTACAGTTACACTTTTCAGAGCTCGATCGAGAATTTTTTCGCATACGCCATTCTTCGCGCGGCACTATTCTCTGCCGCCTCGCCAGCCGAGCGTCTTCGCTCGGCTGGCTCGTTGGCAATTAACAAATTGACGTCAGTTTTTCATGCGTCTGTCCTGTTATTGATCATAAATTTCGTCATCACATTGTCAAAGTAGCTGTGGATCCACGAGGCGATAGCCTCGTGGATCCGTGGACTACTTTGACAATGTGATGACGAAATCCATTGTCAATAACAGAACAGACTCATTAAAAAGTGACATCAAATTGTTTTTTTACGATAACGAATGGTCGAATTGCCCGCTCTCGCTCGCTGACGCGTTGCACGAATTTCAAATTCATGTGTCTGTTCGCATATTGACGACAAAAATGAGCCAATGAGCGCGCGAGAATATCTGCAGTTATCGTAAAAATCCTCGTCGCAGACACTTCGAAAACCCACTCTGCTAGGCTACGCACCATCTACAAAAGGATAGCTAGGGAGTAGCAATGTCATGATCAGGTGATGAACTAAGTTGAATTTAGTGACTTTTTAGAGATAAGTGTGTCATTTTTTCAACTGCAGTGAAAAGAAATGAAAGTTCGAAATAACATACCAAATGAAGAAAGCTACCACAAATTTAGGAGAACATGTTTTTAAAAAATTGTGACTGATTTGAAAAAAAGGCAGGAAGTGTTAACTCAAGCGAGGACACAAATAATATCCCGTTAACAATCGGAAAGTCTGTTTTCATATTTTCATTTGAGCATGGTTCCGCCGAACATCGGGTTGAACAAAACCCAACATTCATGGTGCCTCAGTCTCAACATTAACATGATCAGGTGATGAACTAAGTTGGATTCGGTGAGCAAACCACTGATCAATTCTAAAGATGCATGTGCCATTTTTTCCAACAATAAAAATGAAATGAACGTTCTTAAGAAATTTTCGAAATAACATAGCAAATGTACTGCAAAGCTGCTACAAATTCAGAAGAAGGTTTTTTCTTTTAGACGGAATTGGAAAAAACAGGAAGTGTTAACTCAAGCAAGGACACAAATAATGTCCTGTCAACGGTCAGGAAATCTGTTTTCATATTTTCATTTGAGCATGGTTCCGCCGAGCTCCGAGTTGAACAAAACCCAACATTCACGGTGCATTAACATGATCAGATGATGAACTAAGTTGGATTCGGTGAGCAAACCACTAATCAATTCTGGAGATGCATGTGCCATTTTTCCCAACAATTTTTTTCTGTACAAAGCTGCTGCAAATTCAGGAGAACATGTTTCTTCTGTTTGTAACGGAATTGAAAAAAAAAAAACAGGAAGTGTTAACTCAAGCGAGGATACAAATAACATCCTATACCCGCACGCCGCGCAAGATTGAAATTTACACTGACCACGATGAATGGAGTGTTGCGTGTGAAAAATTGAATGGGACAGTGTATATTTGAAACTTAAAGGAAAGCAATGTCTTATATAAAAGATAATCAATAATCGGAATAAAATGAATTCCACAAGTTTAATCGGTGTTGCGCATGTCATTGTGACGCACAGGAAACACATTTTCCGTTCTTGATCAATTAACTGAAATGCATCGATCACGGACAGTTCATTTAAGAACTGTGCCCACTTCGTTTGGCTCTCTTTATTTTTACTGAAAGCTGCGTGCTGGCTGTTACTTCATCAGCGGAGAAGGTTTGTAGAAACTGAAAGTTAATCGTAAAATTCCTAGGCCGCATCTGCTACTGCTCCTCTAGTCTCACTCCCCGAAAGAAACAAAACGTCCTCTGCACAACAACGACGTGAAATGGGACCAAGTTCTGCTTATTTTGGAAAAGGCGAACGACGGCGGCTACTTTGTCGAATTTTCATTTGGAATTGAACGCTGGCATTACATATTTAGCCAGAGCAATTTCCGAGACCAAGATCTAGACAATTGCGGAATTCGAAGGTAAAATATAAATTCATGTTTTACTAGGCCTTGTCTTCTGTTCTTTCGAGGAAGGTGGCTGTAACACAGGCTGTGAAATCCCGATAAGTCTCCGTGTGAATGAAAAGTTAACTGATACATTTGGCAACGGTCGGTGAGCCTTAGTTTAACAGTAGCGTTAAGACAAACCTGCAGATGTCATAATAATAATTTTTTTTTAATTTTTTTTATTTACTTGTATATATTACATCACCGTGTTACTAAACTTACAATTTACAACATAATACTAAAATCGACTTACACTTTATATAATTTTGAGTTTACATTTGACTTACATATAACTTACATTTTTGTAGCAATGCATATTTCTAAAACCTTTTAAAAGTATTAACAGAACGTGCAAAGAAGCATCATAACAGAGAGCCAGAAACTTGACTTTCTATTCTTAATTTATAATTTACTTTTGCATTAAATTCAATCCAATCAATATTCTTTTCATTTACCTTGTGATAATGTAGATAATAATTAGCAAATAATAAACAGAAATTCAGTTTCTTAAGATTGTTGTTATCCTTCCCACATGGTATACCAAATAACAATTCATAATTTGCTGGGGATATTGAGGTGTTATGCATCTCATTGAACCAGTTCAACAGTCGATTGTGAAAAGAAGAAGTTATACTACAATTTTGAAATGTATGAAGAATTGAGTCAGGCTCACCACAGTAGAAACATATATTATTGTCTGTAATTCCATAGAGAGTAAGTTCTTTCTTCGTGATGACAATGCGATGTATTAGCTTAAAGTAAAATTCTCTAAGTTGATTCTCTTTACAAATAACCCTCACTCTATTAAAGATCTGGTTCCATGGCAGAGCCGACGGCGCAAAGTTGTGGTCCCATTTCATTGGACCAGTGGCCTGGGCCTTCCGTTTATTGAGAAAAAGCCAATAATAGTCTTTGGATCGAAGTTTCAAAAGGTCAATGGTTAAGTCCGAGGATAACTGAAATAAGGTGTCGCCGGATAAAAAGTTGACATTAGGCTTAGCATGCTCATTGGCTTTTTTCCATAAGGCGCTCGGGATTGCAGATATTATTTGGAAGTAACTGAGGAAACTACAATTAATTGCATGACGCTGCTGGAACTGTTCAAGTGGTAAAAAATTACCACTAGCGTCGAGTAAATCATGATAATAATAATAATCATCATCATCATCATCATCATCATCATGAGGAATTGTAGCAAACACTGCTAAAGAGTGCTCAATACACGTTTGTGTAGAGCGGTGTATAGAATTAGATGATTAAATGAAAACATACAAGATTCCCTGCGACTCTGAGTTTCGTGCGTATGCACTCATCAGGCAGATTTAATGAGTTTGTCCTTCATTAAATCTGCCTGATGAGTGCATACGCACGAAACTCAGAGTCGCAGAGAATCTTGTATATTTTCATTTAATTAATAATAATAACTTTATTCATGTGTCGTATGTATTTAGCACTGTTGTGCTAATTGGGGACACGTAAATAAATAAATAAACAAATATTTCAAATAGAACATAAACTGTTAAGAATCCCAATTGGTGGGAGGCTGACCGGTTGGCTATTTACACAACGCGGTCGAGGAGTTGAACTCGGGACTACCGAGAACAAATCCAGATAGTAGTAGGGTGAAGGATTTGAACCAGGGGAATCTAGATTTCGGGGAAGGCCAAATATTTGAACGATCAAGCAAACGTTTCGAATGCAGTTCAGTTGTCTGAAAGTTCATATATGCTAGATCATAAAGTGATTTTAGTATTTACTTAGCTGTGTTCTGATTGGTTATCTAATCGTTTTCTTTTCGCTGATTTACAACTGAAAATCATCAAAAATACACAGAATTGTGGGGGTTTTATGCTGTTATCCTTTAGTGTCTTCTAAAACTCACCTCTTCGCTGACTCACTAGGCTTCGTTGACTATTCGCTCATAGAAAACGAGGGCGAGATGTCTAATTGTTAATTCGCTTATAAAATGTACATCAGCACCAAATGAACTGATTTCGTAAACGGTTCTGAACACATGACATGCTAAAATGTGTAAGGTTTCCCTTGCAACTTTGATTCGGTTCCCGGTACCGACTTTAAAGAACTTCGTCGTAAAAGCAACAGCTTGCCATAATGAAAACCTTTGTTGTCTTGCCATTGCGTGTTACAACCTGTTCCCCTCTCCAGCAATCGTTTGCTTTTCGGCAATACTCCCAAAAAAACACTTATAATAATAGTTAATATACTATTGCAGCACTTGTCTCAAGCATTGCGACTAACACACACCCAAATTCCCATGGATTGAGAGATCGAGAGAGAGTATTTTTCAGCATCTATCACTGTATGAACTTTTCGAAAGACGGTCATGTTGAACTCCATCTAATAATTAAAAATGTATTTACAAAACACTCGATGCTTCACTATGTTGTTTGTGTTCATTACAAAATAATTTTCAGGGCACTGACAGGACAAAGACTGCATTGACAGATAGATTTGTAAACTTGCGCATTGCCTAATGTGTCAGGTTTTTGATAACGCCGGCAGCAAGGAATGGCAAAAAGTTTAAGGTTTGTGACTCTTCAGTTGGCGTTAACACCCTAGAAATGTAAAAAAGTAACAAATTAGACCAAATTACCAGTCATACGCACAGTTCTAAGCTGTGTTTGAGTATCTTTCCTATGAAACACAGGTGAAGATTGAAAAAGTGGGCAAAAAATGCAAAGACCGCTATACTATTCAAAGCCTCAAACATGTATTCCGACTGCTGATGCTAAGCGATCCATTACATAAGTAGGCTTTTGAATTTGGCGTTTCAAATCCTTCATATATATTTTCATAACAAAGCTGCTTTTGGATACTTGAAATTCGCAACAAAAGAAGCAAAATATCCGGTAATTCTGAAAACCACAATGTCTACCTCTCAGTAAACGGGAAGTGTTTCGCCGGTCCAGTATGAATAGGTGCCAGTCTATGCCTATTCGGTATGATAGAGATTATATCTTAGGTTGTTGTACAAAAACATCTTACTGGCTCCTTTGTAACATTATAAGTGGAAATTTAAACTGAATGGACAATATACAGTTTTGTTTTTGGGGCGGTTTTTGTTGTGTCTGTACAATACATGCTCAGAAAGTATTCTTTACGTATTCTTTACTTTACGCGTTAAAGCACGTGATAGGCATATCATATCGTTCTCGTTCATTTGATAAGACTGTATCCCTAGGTAAAGCTCCTTGGAAGAAAGGAACACCCTCCTTTGCTATTTATAATGATTTATAAGCTCAGTTTTGGAAGTTTTGATATACAGATTATTCAAATTTCCCAAATTTGGTAGTCTGTTGAACATTATAAAGCTAGCCATTCCGTACTGAGTACAAAAGGCGCTAGAGGGCTTGTTTGCAAAGAGGAAGTCTTAATTTAAAACCTCCCTAGGGCAAATAATATTAACCAACTCCCCAGGGAAGCAACAACTTGAACTTACGACTCGTAGGTGAACAGGTCGTGCACCTTGAAACCGCGGCAAATTTGTCTGCCAGCCGGCATGAAGGAAATATTCTTTTCGCATTTTGTTCTATTTTTGAGTTGGCAGGTATCACAAAATACTTCATGAGGGAAGCATTAACACCTGGGCCAGTTTGTAAGTTTGAGGATTTCTTCCCATCCACACAGCTGTGTAATTATCCTGGGTCACAACCAACGTGAAGTGATTGAGTACATTGCTTTTATCTACTCAGTTTCTGCAGAGCTAAAGACGAAGAATTCTGAAATGGCAACACCTGTGTCCGATACTCTGAGAGAAGGTGAAGTTCGTCTTGAAATAGAGAAGCCACCCTCTCCCACTGATGTAGGTCAGAAAATGGACGATGATTCCGTTGGCGAAGGCTACCTACCTTTTGATTTGCAGGAGGGGCCATATCATGCTGAGGAACCAAGCGGTGACACTTCAGGTGGAGGGGATAATCACAGCCATGTTGAACCAGAACCACCCGCCCAAGATGAGACAAACGAGAAAGCAGACTTTGTTCTCGTGTATGAAACTTGGCAGGAAAATGAAGACGACGACGAGGAAACCCAGACGAAAGCAAGAGATTACAACACCCATTGTCATCCTATGAGAGAAACGTTTGAAACGAACCTAGTTGATGCTGGGTTGGACATAATTCGACGTAAAGACACAAAGCCTTCTCCCGTAAGTTCGCTGTTACTTTTAATTTCGCTGAGAATAGGATAAACGTTCTTAAATTAGCTACCGAATAAAGGGAATTGTTAAGCCAAGCGCATACCTCTACTCGTATTTTCCAAAACGTCTTTTGCGTTGTTCGTTTGCACAAAAAAAACTTCTTTGTGATGTGTACAGTTTTCAATGTGTCCGTAATAGACAATGACAATGCAAATGGAGGCAGTTGTTTAGACGATCCTTATTCATGTTGCTTTTAGGTAGGTTTTTAGTCGTCTTAGGGCAGAAAATGAGCGCTCGGAAGTCAACGATGCCATCGGTAATGTGAAATACAACCTTAACATCTTGTGGACCTCTCCTAGTTGCGTTTTGGTGACTGCAGTTTTGTTGAGAGCTTCGCAATTGTTTCTTGTATTTGTAACCTGACTATACTTAGGGCAGCGCAGTTTTTATTGCATCATGTACGAGCCTAGCTTTCCGCAGTCTGCATCAGTTTCATTTGGGGGGGGGGGGGGATACAGTTCTGCTTGTCCCCCTTGCTCAGCCGCCTATGACTGACTATTTAACTTGACGTAGGTTCTGAGTGTATCGCATTTAAGTTCGGAGCAATGAGTAATAGCCCTTGCCAGGCATATTGGTAAAATAGATAGTTTTTCCTTGGGCAAGCTGCTTTCATGGACAAGGATTTTAGAGTTTCTTGGTAGCAGCTGCCATAGTTTTTACTTAAGATTTTTTTTTCCATAGGACGTCAAGGGAGAAATAAAGACATTGTACGAAGGCTGTCTCGCACGCTGTGGAAAACCAGTTAAACAGGTTAGTTCTGGTCATTCTGGTTACTTGCAGCCCTCGAACGTAGATCTTCTGACCATGGCAAGAAAACGTAGCGCTCCAAGTATTGTTCTCAGTCGAGAAGAAAAATGTCGGACAATACGAGAACAAACCTTTTTATCGGTATTTTTGTTCTAATATGGCAAAACAATAATAATGATACATACACACTTACATATGTTTATTGTAACTCCCAATTATAGAAATAATACAGAAAAGCTAATATACAATAGAACTACAAAACAATAGAAGTAATAAACACTAGAGATTCGTAAAAGAAGCTGTAACTTTAAAATAGTTCTTTTAGAACTGTTCAGTAATATCTTTGTGGCAATCAAAACGTAACAAGAAATCACTATCTTCTGTTTGATTGGCAAGACAGTAATAACATCTTTATCCTATTTCGCCTCCGCGGGATGGTTTGGGGACGCCCTCCTTGATTTAAGATGGCTCCCGCTACAGTTGTGGAGGAGGCTAACGCATATAATTAGAATGAACGCAAACTTCACAAACTTTCCTGTCAAGGGTCCGACAGCTAATGTTTGCGTACCGTAACGAATTTGGTATCAAGATGCAACAAACGTAACGGCGGAGATTTTTGCGTTGCATCCCTCCGTCACGAGAAATCGAGGCTTGCCTTCCACATAGTAGGAAAATTGTTCGAATTTGCATAGGTAATCAGGCGGTTTCGAGTTCAATTTGGAATTAATTTGCCCGAGTGAGTTTTTGAAAATCTCAAAAATTACGATGTGTAATTTTCACTGGTGTTACTTTTTTTGCACCGGTGTTACGCTTGAACACACTGCTCTCAGCCAATCAGAATCTAGTAATTTATTTATGTGTATTATTATACTTGTAAACAAACCCGAATGCGTAATGTTCGAACTCGAAAGTCCGACCCTAATTTTTTGCCGATTGACCCAAAACAGGATTTGACTGACGCTCTATATGATAAAGCTTCCATTTTCGCCGGAGACTTCTCGATATTTTGCGTTGTTTCTACGAACGAAACCAAAACGTTCGAAATTGGATCATTTTTAAAGGGATCTGAAATGTCTCGAGTCGTAACTTTCATTTGTTCAGAGGGATTTTTTTTTCCAAAATCTTAACAGTTCTTGTATCTTTAGTTTTTTTGATATTTTGAATATATTTTGGAGCGGTTCTGATATTTCAAAACAGGTTTTTATCCTCAACATGGCAAAATTGTCATTTAGGCGTGATAGGACGACATTACCACTGCAGTAAACAAGCTTGGATGATTTACATTCCATGTGGTTTTGATTACCATAGAGTCAATCATTGGTGGGAGGGGGATGGGTGGGGATAGAAAGCCTTCCCCCCCCCCCCCCAGCTTCACGGAAGAAAAAAGAGGCCGGACTAGAAAGGGTTAAGATAGTTTTGCGCGTCCAGATTCAATTCTTAGGTTATGAATATCCAAATGAACTGTAAATCTTTCCCATTAGATGATTTTAGTTTAAATGAATAGCTGCACTTCTTACGTTTCCTCTGATATGAGGCACTTTTTTCCTTCTTCAGCATACTAGGCGTGTTTTTACAAGTTTGGCGCGATCTAACCTTTTTAAAGATTTTCTTCATAACCTAATAAGTAATGTATACTTTATCGGGAATTTTAATCTAAGAAACGACATCATCGATCTGTCGTTTTTTCTATTTAGAGATGATCTGCTTGATAGGGTTACATTTTTTTCTTTAAGAAACCCAAAAGCACACTCCATTTTGTCCTTCTCAAAGCCCGATGGGAAAAGTTGGTAAAATGGGCAGACGAAATGCGCCTCAAAGCTCCGTTCCAAGAGAAAGACATTATCACTCCTTCTTGGATAGAGAAGATAATTGGGCATGACAGAATGCAGTTTTTACAACAGATAAACCCTTTGGTAATAAGGGATCCCGAGTTGGAAGACAAACCAAAATACTTCATGGCAGACTTCAGAAAAGATAGAATAAGTATGTTCCTCAATCACCAGGACAAGGAGAAATTCTTTGAAGATGCCGATCGTGCCTATATCGCGCGGGAGATTTGCTCTAGTGCTCGCTTTGGCGATGGTCTGCAACAAGTTGGACTGGAGAAGTTGATTCATGATGATGTGTACCTGGCTGGATATTTCCCTCATGATGGTTCTGTTCTTCCCGAACCAGCCGGTGGTTCTGTTCTTCCCGAAGCAGCCGGTGAGCCTGTTCTTCCCGAAGCGGCCGGTGAAGTGTACACTAATGATCGACAACGATTAAGGCGTGACTGGGCCAGGTTTGGAAGAGTATTCAAATTCCAGCCATATGAAGCGATCAAGGATTACTTTGGCAGTGAGATTGCCTTCTACTTTGCTTGGCTTGGATTTTACACGGCGTGGCTAGTCCCTCTAGCAATTGTTGGTCTAGCTGTGTTCTTCTACGGAATTGGCTCAGCAGGTAGCCATATTCCAGTCCAAGATGTCTGCGACGAGAAAAACCATGGCGTGTGGTACATGTGCCCACTGTGTGACAAACATTGTAGCTACTGGGACTTCGACCACATGTGTCTATGCTTACGTCACACATTTCTTCGACAATGATGGCACAGTGTTTCTTGCTCTAATGGCGTCAATTTGGGGAACATTATTCCTTGAGTTTTGGAAGCGTCGCCAGGCCTCACTTGCACACGAATGGCACACAGATGATCTTTATAAAGGAGAAGAAACACTCCGTCCGGAATACTCAGCTAAAACGGAAAAATGCCCGGAAGAGATCAGCCAAGTCACAGGCAAGATGGAGCAGCACGTTCGCAAAGTAAGGTTGTATGTGTGCTATGTTGGAAGCATCAGCATCACACTCTTCATGGTCACACTGGTCCTTGCCGCTGTCTTTAGTGTCCTTGTGTATCGAGCTGCAGTGTTTGCTTCTTTGAGTGGAGGCTCGAGTTCTAGAATGATCACTTCTGTCTCTGCTAGTTGCCTCAATCTTGTTGCTATCAACTTGTTGAGGATTGTCTACAGCAAATTGGCTGTCTGGTTGACTGAATGGGAGAATCCGCCAACTCGTTCCGAGTACGAAGACAGCTTTACGTGGAAAATGTATTCTTTTCACTTTGTTAACACATACGCATCGATTTTTTACATTGCCTTTTTCAAGCAGTCGGGCCACATTATTGGAACTCCAGGCAGATACAAGCGGATTGCCGGTGTATTTCGCTTGGATGGTTGCAGCGAGCAGGGATGCTTCTTGGAACTCTGTGTCCAACTTCTAGTTATCATGGTGGGGCAACAGCTCATCAGGAATGTCCTCGAAGTTGGCATGCCGTAGGTAACCTTTTTTTATGTAAGTTAACCTTATCAGACACACACAAAAAGGAATATTGAATAGATAAGTAAGTAGAAGTGAGTAAGTCAGAAGTTTTAGAGAGTTTTAAACAATCCTATGTAGTATGAATTCCTGACCGTGACATTTGGTACAAAGTATTACTTAGTATAAAGTATATATTCTATAATTACAAACGAGGAAGGCGTAAAGCAAATATAGTGTTTCGTCAACTTAATTTGTTTTATAGATTCTTCTTGTATTGGATGAAGAACCGAAAGAAAACAGGAGACCACAGACCACAGTACCAACGCGAATATGACTTGAGTCCACATAAAGATCATTACATGTTCTGGGAGTATCTTGATATCGGTAGGTAATAGTTATATGCATTTATTCTATAGCGCAAATTCCATATTATACCCTGCCGGTACCCTCATCGATGCGAATTGAGAGGTAACAAAGGCATGGTGGTATTGGGTTGAATTGTTTATAACCTTGGATCAGTCGACGTCATAAACACGATACCATGCTCGCGCGAACATCCTTCGATCAAGCCTTGTGGTGACTGGAACTTATTTTTCATTGCAATAAAATGAGCAGCCTGATCAGTTCAATCGGTCTTCTATTGCGAGGGTGTGATTTATTTCCTCGGTCAGCGTATACATCTTTGAAAGTAGATTCATGGGCCTCATCACGCAAATTATCTTTAAAATATGATCATGTTCATTCGTTATTTGACAGTTTTGCAATTCGGATTTGCAACCATGTTCGTTGCTGCCTTTCCGCTTGGTCCCTTCTTCGCACTACTTACCTCCATAATCCAAATCCGTGTGGACGCCATCAACTTCGTCTCTCAGTTCAGGAGGCCCAACAGCACTCGTACTCAAGGCATCGGAGCGTGGCTTCGCATCCTCGAGATTGTGACAAAAATGTCGGTATTGGTGAATGCTTTTGTGCTGGCTTTCACCTCAGAGTACATCCCTAAGCTACTGTACAGGTTTAAGTTCGCACCCGACCGTGACGGACCAGGTGGAGGCACCCTTAAAGGATACCTAGATAACAGTTTGGCTTCTATTAATGTTTCGTACATCTACCAACAAGAACCTGGAACTGCACCAAAAAACATCCAGGAACATCTGGATGTCTGCAGGTTAAGTATTGTAATTCTTGATAACTATATAAATCTATGGAAATCTTTTGCAGATTAAACGAAAACTGATGGATGGTAGAACCTCGTCTACGTATTTCAATTTTGAATGTGTTTATTACCTACCTTATATATTTATAATTATACTATAAACGTTTTTTTGTTATGACATATGTCACTGCTTTAGTGATGTAGTGACATACGTATTGGGTCTAAATGTTTTTACATGTTGGATGAAAGTTCTCACATCAAGAGAAGATCAACAGCTCCGGTACATGCTTTAATTCATAACTCGTGATCGTGTTCTATATCCCATTTAGAAAATAACCCAAAGCAAATACGCACGCTGATTGGTTAAAAACCGTGTTTCTATAACTCGATAGAAACACAGAACTAGCATGAGCTGTTGACGTAATGATGGCGCGAACAAAGAGAATTTACATTTTGATGATCGAAGAAAACAAGTTGTTTTTCTTTTTCTTCGTTGCGGTATTTTCTAAAAGAACTAGGAAACATGTTCTCCGTGTTCCTATCGAGTTATAGAAACACTCGTGAAACTCGAAAAAGCTGTGGAAACACTCGCCTGCGGCTCGTGCTCCCACAGCATTTCTCGTTCTCCCACTCGTGTCTCTATAACTCGATAGAAACACGGCACATGTTTTCTCTTTCTTAAATTTTCGTCAAAGGTAACATCTCATTCATACTTCAGGTACACCGGCTATCATGAATCTGTTTGGCCTTACGAGTTCTCCAAGCAGTACTGGGAAGTTATCGCCATACGCTTCGTTTTCGTGTTCGTGTTCCAGTTCACCGTCTATGTAGTCACCAGCTTTATCGCATGGCTTGTTCCGAGTGTACCATGCAGGAGGCCTGGAGTTGAAGTCTAAGAGGGAGAAGCATCTCTTCAGGGAGAAACTGAATGAGTTAAATTAGTGTTAAAGCTAAACTTTAATTAGCTTAGAGACACGTGTCGTGTGCACTACAATACCAATTACTTGTGTGGTCTGTTATTAATGGAAGTGAAAAAAGAGAGTGACTGAAATCAAATCAGAGTGTTATTATTAATGGGCAGATATTCTGTGATCAAAACGACTGGTCGCAGGTTGATGTGTGAAATTTCCTAAGTAAATTGTGTTTACATGATCGCGTTAATTTGGATTGGCGTTTTACAAGTTGTCTTCGCCATAAAGCTCTTGTAGGCCTCGACAACTATGTTGCAGCGAACAATACTGAAACATCATGCAGTTGTGTGACTTTCTACAAACCTTTATAGGGGGCTGGTGGTGGAGAATAGGTCAATACCAGCCCTCAAGGTTTTTTCCTACAATTTTTAAAGGGTTATTTACTCAGTGAAGTTGGAGTGTTTTGACAGAACTTTTCAGTTTTCCATTTTTATGTATTGCAAATTGAATACGACTTACGAAGTGTGACTAATAACCGTAAAAAGAGCGTTAGATCAATTTTTTAGGGGAGGAGACTGTTGGAGTGATTTGAAAGAGCACAGCAACAGGGGCGGATCCAGGAATTTCTGAAGGGGGGAGGGGGGGGGGTTGTACGCTATCAATGAATGTCACCTGTTCATGTCGCTTGTTATACCTGAACCTGATATGACCTTTGCGAAATGTACATTATCTTTTCATAACTTGACAAACAGTTCAATGGTGAAAGTGAAATAACTTCGCAAAAACAATTTTATTATTATTTTGCGAGGAATCAGGCAAAATAACAAAGAAAAATTCTCAAAGGGGGGGGGGGGGTTGCAACCCCCTCAACCCCTCCCCTGGATCCGCCTCTGAGCAAGTTATTTTTACTTCTGAAGGAAAAACGTATGTCATTAATTTCAAAGAACAAGGAGTTGGCAGTTTCTCCCTAAAATCACCTCGGTAACTGCAATGACACCGGTGATTCGCATTCAAGATTCATGCTAACCAGTGAAAATTTACTACTGTGTGTGTTGATAGAGTGTATTATTTTCATGAGCTCCAGTAACAATTTATTGCTCAAGCCGTTTCGAACTGTAGTTAGGATGTTGAGTTAGATTTTAAAGTCGAGACATTTCGGGACAAATTTTTGCACGAAAGCGAAAATGCCGGATTTACTTTACGTAGATCTAAAAATCAGAAATAGTTAACTCTTAGTCTTTATGTACAACTCTTGCCTGCAAATGAAAAGCTTGCTTTTCGATGACTTGACGGAGTGTTATCAATGGGCATGCGCAAACATCCCGTGATCAGAACGACTGGTTTTACAAGTCTTCACCATATAGCCAATGTACCGGTTACTCGTTACCAGTTACTCGTTATAGGCTTAAATAACACGACGATCTAACTGGAACTCGTGAAAAGCGCAATACCGTATTGAAATCCTGTGCTCGTCTATTGTGTGTAAAGTAATTATCGTGCGTAAAATAAAAATAAAGCGAACACTTGTTGTAACAAGTAAACTGAACGTCACGTTTTGTTTAATGTCAACAGCAATTGGCAGCAGTGGGTCTCAAAATCGTCTCAAGCATTAAATCGATCGATCGTTAAGATTGTTCTATCGTTCTTTTAATTTAGTTCGTATTTTCAGTAACACACAAACTGGATATTTTTAGAACGCATTGGATTTATCAGAGAAAATTCTCGGCTCATATGAGATACAGCTGATCGAAATTTTGAAGAAATCGCTTAGTTGATAGATTTGTAATTCGCTCGTTCGCCCGTTCGCACCGGGGGGAGACTTGCATATGAAACGGGCGGGGATGCTCGTCGGAAATTTTGAATTAAACCCCTAAAAGAGACCATATTACAACACAGACAAATGAAAAATACAGTGACTTTTAATGATGGCAAAGACATTATCATCGAATACTTTTACCCATAAGTAGTTTTTAAAAGCGTCGTCATAAATTAAATGCATATTTTTATATTTCTTCGCGTGTAACCCTAGACGAGACCTTCACGGCTAAATATAATGCTGTTTTGCTCACAACACTCTAAGTGAGAGCGGACCAAAATCCTAAGCTAGACGATGGGCATCCCCCTTTCATATGTGAGACCCCCCCGGGCCGTTTGCCCTTTCGCTCGTTCGCTCGTTCGCTCATTTAATTTTTAATTTTCTTTCGCTCGCTCCCTCTTCCTCTTTTCTCGTTCGTTCGTCCCCTTGTTGGCTCGATCTCTCCTTCATTTTCTATTTCGTTCATTCGTTTGTCTTCGAGCGCTGATTAAACGCCCAGGGTGGTCAATCGATAAAATTGATGATCGATAATATTCGATAACAATCGATAAAACTTAGTCAATGATGTTGAAAAGCGATAAAAATCGAGAACGGGATTCGTTGTGAGTAATCCATAATTATCGATTTTTCACTTAGCGTCGTCGATTTAGTTATCGATAAATATCGAACTTTTCGATTCTAGCTTATCTTACGAAACAAAACCGATAAAAGATATCAACAAGCTGGCGAGAACCACTAATAACTTGGTTAAACCACTATCATTAAAATCTGCTACAATTTTTCTGATATAAAAACCGATAGTTCAATGATGATAAAAATTTAATATACAGAGAACGGTAATTACATTTACTGTCATCCCGTCCATAGGGGTCACACAGTGGAATCTCAATTTTTCCAACCACCTGGGGAAACAAGAATTGGTTTGAAAAATCAATTAGTTCAAGAAATTGGGTGTAAAATTAATGTCTGGCTGAGCGGAGGAAAACGGTTTTTGGTCCTAAGCATCGGGAGCTTCGCGAAAAATCGTGGGGTCTTTGAAAATCGCAATTCCACTTTCCTCTCTTAAAGTGCTACTATGATCAAATTCTCGATATCCATTTTTTTACATCTTCGCACGCAATAGGTGTGTCCAAGATATTTTGCCAAGTTTCAATCTATTACGAACAACAGAACTCATGTTTTTTGGACCTTTATTTCCGAGAATTTACGGCCGCCATTAATTTTCCTTGTTCCAAGTCTGGGTTGAGAATTGGAGAAAATGACGTCATTTTCTCAAAAATACCGCACGGGTTGAAATTATAATAACAATTAATGTAGAAAATTGCACGAATTTATGAGCCAAAGCTTTTGTTATTCTTATGCGAACTGCTATACTACTTGTTATTATAATTTCAACCCGTGTGGTATTTTTGAGAAAATGACGTCATTCTCAACCCAGACTTGGAACAAGGAAAATTAATGGCGGCCGTAAATTCTCGGAAATAAAGGTCCAAAAAACATGAGTTATACTGTTCGTAGTAAATTGAAATTTGGCAAGATATTTTAGAAAGAGCTGTTGTGTACGAAAGTGTAAAAAAATGGGTATCGAGAATTTGATCGTAGTAGCACTTTAAATTTACTTTCCCCCTGAGAGTGTGCGCTCCTGGACTTGAACTTGTAGAACTGTGACTCCGAAATTTACTGATCGATCTTCATTTCATTGAAGTGTACATCTACGAAATCCACCTTTAATTAATAAGTCATAATCAAACGCGTCGACGGATTTCGCTTTTTAAAGCCTAAACTAAAGTCAATCGATAAATCCGATGAAAACGATAAATCGACTTTGAAACTTTGCCAGCGGGTGAGTATCGAGTTTTATCGATTTATTTATCGATTCACTTATATTCAATTTATCGACTGATATCGATTTATCGAGCGGTGTTTCGATATCGATTTTTTTATCGATTGACTACCCCTGTTAAAATGGTGATCGGTGGTGATGGTAGACGCGATTACTTGTAGTAGAGATCAATTCAAATCGTCTCTGTCCTTTACGGATACCAGTGTCTGGTACCAGTGTCTGGCCAACAGTTTTTTCATTGGGTCCATCAGTAATCGCCGAACAGTTGAAGTATTAATTGTAAAATGATACGTGCATTCAATCTTTAAACTACCTTTTTTGACGGCTGGAATCATTGTTCGCTCTTAGATGACTCGAGAACGGACAAACTTCTATTCTTATTAAGGCGAGTAGCAAACTTACTGATTTATATATACTGTAGTGCCGTTTGTAGTTTCGTCCACTAGAGTTGTGCGCGACTTGCTATTGGAAACACCCAAGAATCGACACAAAAATTGTCCTTAACACCACTTTACAAAAATGAACATCCAATCCCATGTCACACTGTAATTTCAATGACGAAAGCCCGCGATAAATTTCATTCAAACTTCACATGTATCATAGACGGAATGATCCAGAAATTTATTCGAAGAACGAGTTAGTAATAAATATTTCAAGAACTACGTTTTCAAATGCATGCAGGAACAACATAAAACAACATAAAACTGCAGCTTCGCTTTCTGATCACTTTGTATATATCTATCTGCTTTGTTTTCAGAATTATCCGTGTCGCAAACGAATATCAATAATAATATTCGTCCAACAGACCTCAAGTTTTGACAGTTCGCACACAACAAAGAACAACACTATATTTGCAAGCCAAATAAGTTTTATTTTTATGCAAATTTATTATACAAATTTCTGATGCAAATTTCTTATGCTTCTTGTCACACCCTCTGTAGATTTTTTGAGCGTATCGCTTTGCTCTAAATTTCAGTAGAGCGGAGCAGGGAAAGGTCGAAATATGGCACAACCCATATCTTATGCGAAAGCTCCAGACGATGGCGATGTTCTTCTTGAAATGGTTGAGCCCTCGTTCCACGCGAAAGGTCTCGAGCAGAAAGGATTGTATTTGGAGGATGCGGGACCGAAGAAGAAGATCGACTATGTCCTCGTGTACGAACGTTGTGAAGAAAAAGAAAGTAAGGACGACGAAGCTAAGGAAAAAGCAGAGAAACTCGAAGGCATGAGACAAGCATTTGAAGCCACTCTCAAAAGCGCTGGATTGGTCATTGAACGTAAAGAGCACGCACTACCTCAGGTACGAAATCATCGCTTACAGCGGCCGTCAAAACATGATTAGCACAGAAATATATTCTTCAAGCTTCTCTAGAAATTGATAACATTGAAGGGGATTGATAACATTGCATTAGGGGATGCATTTGTACAAAAAGAACTGCTCAATGTAATGACGATCGATAGACTTCTGCCGTTAGTGAGTGGCAATTTCAATTATTTTTTTGTGAATTCCAGCGGTGAACTAAAGCGCGACTCTTCGATGCCTAAACCGCCGTAACCCATTTCGTCAAACCGTCATTGTAACTGAACAATTCATCCAAATATATTGAAAACTCTTGAAACTTCTATACATAACATTTCTTAGGCCCCGTAGAAAATTCGGTAAACAGTGCGGAAGATAAAATAATATTTCAGTTTCTTCGAAGAGAGTTCACGAATGTTCCGAGCAAAGATAACTATTTTGTCGATATTGACTACTCTATTTTTCAAGGCCAGAATTTTGCTATGCTCAGACAAAGGAGCATTTTTGCACAGATTCCTGCAGTGGGTTAAAAGTTGTGATTTTTTTTTACTCCGCTGATTTGAATGAAGTTTGGTTATCATTCCAACGACGAATAGATTTACAAAGAGTTGTCAAACATATTTACTCAGTTACAGTTGTGAATAAATTATCAGATTTGAACGAGGTTCATTCTGTCCTCTCGCGGTAATGCAGGTAACTGAATATTCCGTTAATTCTTTAGAAAGACGCTTGTTCGGTTAAATAAGGTCACACAGTCACTCCCATTGGGATTACAGTCTTTTGATAGAAGTGTCTAGAGAATTAGAAATTACTGGCAGGTCGTAGAAGAAATGCAAATGAGGGTTATTTCTACCGAAAACATCTTTAGTATTGAGGTGTAGCATTCACCGGCGCAAACTCGCAAGAGCTGAAAACAGAAAAAAAATAAAAACCAATATGATACCAGATGGTACAAATATTTAGTGTTATTTCTCAGTTGAAATTTACTTATGTTGGGTTTTAAGCTCAAAACAAAGCCGAAAGCAACGAACCTTTAACAAATTAGCATACATCCCTCAAATTGCACAGCCAGATAGCAATATTCCATTGTTTATTTTTATACTCTGAAATTGGAATGAAACGTTTACAAACATGTTAAACATGTGGTTCGATAGTGTGCTTCCAAATCTGTCACAACAAATTACGAAGCATAGTATTTTCCTTATTTGAGTGTCATAGTGACAAGTTATTTTGCACTGAGCACCCTTTGTATTGTTTACTAATTTACTGCTTATGATAAAGAATACTTAATTTTGGCAAAACAGTTACTTCATACCAAGGAGGTGTTGACTTCTGAAGTTTCAGGCCGGGACGTTGCTACATAAACAATCTCTAAATTTAAAGGACTATCAGCAATTATGACCATAGATTTAAAAAAAACACACCCAAAAAAACCTTTACTGAGACACTATGACTGCGAATAAGTGCGTTTTAATATTGGCCTCTTGAATAGTAATACGAAATATTAAAATTTCTTTCTAGAAATAATAATAATGAATCTCGTAAAATGCATCTTTTTCATGTTAAACTTTCAAAATGAACAGAATCAGCGCTGTGAATTTCAAAAGATTTTACTATATATATTTCTAGCAACAGATGGCCAAAAGTTATATGTGTTAATATATTACATGAACGTTGTCACGCTTTTGATCATTGTCGACTAATTAATTGAACTACTTATCACTGCTTTGTAAAAGAAATTTCAACTTGAAGGTAAATATTTATCAAAGTGTTGTTCTTGAAGAAGTGCAGCCGACCATTTGTTCGAGGCCCTGTTCCAAATACTCACTATATTGTAGCAATTAATTCTGGTTTCAACTCCTTAGTCACTAAGCTAAGCCTTGTCGTATTTATTTTGTCATTTACAGTTTGTCCAGTTGCATGACAGGGCATAATATCGAGAACTAAGCAGGAAAACCATTACATGTTTTATCTAAACCTTGAAGAAAAATAAGAGTTTTATTCAATGATGCTCAGCATCGAACGGTAGTTTACTGATATGACGATATATTCTCCTTACCTTCCATCTGAAATTTGTTTGAAACAGAGACACAACATGGACGATCAAATTCATCCCGATTCAGGCCAAATAGAGGTTCAATTTCTACTCACTATAAGCTCATGTATATTTTAACTCCGATCTTAAGCAACAGGTTTAAAAACAAGCTTCAAATGAGACGGATTATTCCAAAAAGAAAATACAACTTCAATATCAAAACCTGAAATTAAAAAACTTAGATTACAAAGTACATACAGGGCAAAAAGGCCACAAAACAGTGTTTTATTCTAATGAAAAAAGAGACTCTTCACTACGCCGGATAAGAAAGATTAAACTAATTTACACTGTAACCCGAAATTGCAAAGAAAAGAGGGTTCTAAGCTTATCAATCGTCAGATAGGGACGTACAGTATTCGCGTGCAACAACTTTTCACTAACATTCTAGAAGTTCATTAATTAGTTGCCAAGTTTGAGGGCGGTTTCAATCGGCTGATCACAAAGTAGCAGTTACAGCAGCTTATAAAAGGATCCAAGATGAATTAAACATTCACTCCTCGTGTTTATGTCTATTCTCACCGAGCCTCTAAAAAATTGAACCACGCAAACAGAAATAACAAAAGTACAAAGTGTGCAAAACAAGAGATAGTTCATTAGCCAATGATAAACGATCAAGCGAACGAATCAGTCACTTAGTTAGTTCTTTATGATTAATGATGCGAGTTGTTATTAAAGGCCAGAGCACCCGTGACTGTTTGTAAATACAGAACAAAACGCATTGAGCCGAAAAGAAACTGAGAGTTATGCAAATTCTTCACGCCCATTCAGTATATTTACAGAAACAGCCCGAGCGTCCGGCAAGTGGCGCTGGAAGGGCCTGCTGAAATACGAGGAGGCCAAAATGAGTAACGGTTACGCCCGTTATACCAGGTTAAGCCAAGATGAAGACGAACTCGAACCTCGGCTAGAGTTAAGGGAGCAATCAACACTGACAACAAGATCGGAGCCGAAAGGAATTTATTTTAGCAACGGTAATGAACCAAAGAGACGCATCGACTATGTGATGGTCTATGAAACAAACCAGGATGATGATTCGGAAAGTAGCAAAGAAAGACGCTTGCAAAGTCTACGGAAAGCGTTCGAAGATAACTTAAAAAAGGAAAAGCTTCTAATCGAATACGATGAGTTTCCTCTGCCACAGGTACGAGTGCTATGCATACGCTTGACCAGTCTAGACTCACGTTACTTGAGACATTTAAAAGACATTTTGATTCTCTTTAAATTGAATATCCTACCAGATGCGATCCAACTGAATGAGTCCTCAGAAACTTTGTGGTATAAATAACCGTAGTCTCAGTTTTGAAATCTATCTTTTTTGTATGAACATCTTTTTAGAGTGGATTTGAAGCCGCTCAACCTCAAATTCCACAGTCTTCATTAGCGTTCAAGCAAATAATTTCACAAATTAGTGAACACATCACTGAATATACCCCATTGATACCGCCCTTACTTGCTTCTTACCATGTAATGCGACTTTTGCTTATTCGAGTTCTGTTTTTAGGTTGAGTCTGGTTGGGAAACATTCAGTTGAAATATCAGCAATGCGATATATTCCGATTTTAAATTGAAGTTTTTTATGCTTGCTCGAATTAATGGTATCAAGCAATGCTTGTATAAAACGGATCAAAGACCCTTGGTATTCGCATAAAGACTACGTGCAAAAAACATCAGTAGATTAAGGAATTGGCTGAGATTTATCTTTTAGAATTTCATATTGGCAATACGGGATGCATGAATGATACACTGTGACTTATCATTGAGCAAATAACCGAGTTGAAAACTTATAAAATGACATTTGCAGAAATATATCTAGCTCTGATGTGATTAAACTAAAGCTGAAGTCGTTGATTGAAAGTCAGCAATGACGACCAATCTACTGAATTACATGTAAGATGTCGTTTCTCGGTTAGCCGCACATAAGAAGTACATATGGATAGCGGAGGGTTAGGGGAAGTTTTGAAGTGCGTACTGATTTAAAGTGCGTACTAATTAGTGAGGCGTGAACTAATAAACGTTTGGATGTTAGGTGTCAGCAATGGCGATGTTGATGACAAATACCCTATGGAGCATGTAGAAATTTTTTCAGGGTCGGATTAAGGGAGCAGGAGGATGAATTGGGTGGCTTGTCAACCCCTTTTTGAAGTAAAAAACAAAACTAAAATAGGTTATGAATATTACAGTAGAAAGGAAGGGAAATACTCTGGACAATTACCTCAATGGTAGATTCCACTTTGTGGCATTGCCCGTATTCGTGGTGTAACAGTTTTAAATTACAGCTGTAGGATCCAATTCTCAACATTTTTGGGGTATTCCCCATTAATTCTACAATCCAAAGACACAATCCACCCCTACTTGAAAAATGTTGGATCCCCCGTATGCTTCTGATTTCTTTGATCTGTTTATAGCCGAGCTATCCTGGTAAGCCCGGCATCGAGTTTGAAAGACCGAGGCGCTATTAAATCTGTTCTTAGCTCGATGATCTCAGAATAGGATTGAAAAAATCGTTGCCTGAAATTTCCTCCTCCTGGATTTTATTTGATAATTGATTCTTAAGATCAAGTTTTAATCACCAATATTAATCGACATTTAATTTGACAAAGGATCACTGAGATAACCTAAGAGACTAATTAAATCTCAAATGTAAGAGGTATTGTGATGGTTTGCAAAATCTTCATTACAAACATGTATCAGATTCTTTTTTGAATGGCATTCGTGCAAAGGATGCTTGATTAAGCCTCTTTGTGACAAAAGTTTTATTCCTTTTTCTTCTGCCCTCAGGATCCCAAAACCAAACGACATTTTGTCCTTATCCATGCCCCCTGGGAAGTGCTGGCCAAAAAAGCGCAAGCAATGAGGCTCAAAGTCCCATTCCAAGAGAACGACATCTTGTTTAAGTCTTGGATGGAGAAGAGCCTCGGAAGCGAAAGAATGGAGTCATTAAGGCGCAGAAATCCTCTAGTTGTACATGATTCCACCGTTGAAGACAAAGGAAACTTTTTCATGGCTAACTTCGCACAAGAACATGTCCCCAAGTTCGTCAACCATCAAAACAAGGAGACGTTTTTTGATAACGTTGACCGCGTCTACATCGTGCAGCAAATTTGTGGCAGCGCCCGCTTTGCAGAAGGTTCTCACGGTGTTGGGCTGAAAAAGTTGATCTACGAAGGTGCATACATGGCAGGATACCCACTTCACGATGGTCCTGTTCATCTTGAGCCTGATGAAGAGCCCTCGAATGACCGGCAACGACTGAAGCGTGACTGGGCCAGATTTGGAAGAATGACCAAATTCCAGCCATACGGAGCAATCAAGGATTACTTCGGCAGTGAGATTGCCTTGTACTTCGCCTGGCTTGGATTTTACACGGCGTGGTTGGTTCCTCTTGCCATTATCGGTTTTGTTGTGTTCCTGTATGGAATCGGTTCGGCTGGCAGTCACACCCCAGTCAAAGATGTCTGCGACGACGAAAACAAGGGCAAGTGGTATATGTGTCCACTGTGTGACAGACAGTGTAGCTACTGGGACCTAGCTTCCACCACGTGTATTTACGCTTACGTCACCCACTTTTTCGACAACGATTGGACAGTTGGTCTTGCTTTAATTGCGTCAATTTGGGCGACTTTGTACCTTGAGTTTTGGAAACGTCGTCAAGCCTCCCTTGCTCAGGAATGGCACACTGATGACTTCGAAGAGGAAGAAGAGCCCCTTCGTCCAGAGTACTCAGCTACAGTGACAACCCTAAAGAAAAATGAAGTTACCGGTAAGATGGAGCCCTACGTTCCCAAAAAAACACTGTACTCTCGCTACGGTGGAGTCTTTAGCATAATAATATTTTTTATCATGCTTGTCATCGCCGCTGTCGTGGGTGTTGTCGTCTACCGAGCAGCCGTTTTCGCCTCCTTGAGCGGGAACAAAGACAAAACAGTCCAAACCCGTGCTAGGATCATCACCTCCATAACAGCAGCTCTGCTCAATCTTCTTGCCATCAACCTGCTAAAGTTCGCCTACAGCAAACTAGCCGTCTGGTTGACGGACTGGGAAAATCCACCAACTCGCACCGACTACGAGGACAGCTTCACCTGGAAAATGTACCTGTTCCAATTTGTAAACACGTATGCGTCCATTTTCTACATTGCTTTCTTTAAGTCTGGGCTCGTGGTAGGAACTCCGAGCAGATACAAGCGGATTGCGGGTGAATTCCGATTGGATGGCTGCAGTGAGCAAGGATGCTTTTTGGAGCTTTGCGTTCAGCTTCTTATTATCATGGTGGGACAGCAAATCATCGGAAATATCACTGAAGTTGCAATCCCGTAAGTAACATTAAGGGTTACAAAATGAGGTTCTAATTGACAAACACTCGAACAAACTAAAAATCGCACTGGTACAACTCAAAGAGCGGATTCAATGAAGGGTGATTTGATTGTCAGAACATGTAAAACATCTATTAAACGTGCATTTAAGGATTGATCATTCTTGTAGAAAAAGAACGTTTATAATTTAAAACTGAGTGTAAAGATTCGCATCCTGGCGGAACCTATCATTTACCATTATTGCATGCTTTGAGTGTTAGGGACACAAACTTGAAGAAAGAAATGGTAAAAAGAGACAGAAAAGAAATGGGACTTCAATTTTAACCAAAAGCTTCCAAAGACACTGGCTGTTCTCAGCCACCAAAAGCGTCTCGACAACTTTGTATGTAAAAGTGTTCTGATCGGATATAGCCTTAACGAATGTTTTCTGTTTTGGAATTTACTCTGCAGGTTTGTTATGTATTGGCTCAAAAGTCGCAAGGAAGAAACGACAGACCTGCCACAATACCAACGAGACTTTGACTTGAGCCCCCAAGGTGACCATTCCATGTTTTGGGAGTATCTTGAAGTTGGTAAGTATTAGCTTAGGTGTTATTCTCCCTTCCCTGTTCTATACAGTGGTTGAATCCAAGCTGGAGAAGAAAGAGCCCAGGATAACTTATACATGTATGCACATGCCGCCATTCCTGCCTCTCGAGAAAACGTAGAGAAATAGCACAAATAGTAGAATGAAGTGCACGCCTAACGACCATGTATGAATTACAACCGGTAACACAAGAAACCCTTCAAAAAGATTAAACTTGCCTGTATCCACTTAAAACTGCTGGTCGAAACAGCAGTCATAAGTAACAGTATAAATTTGGAGTAGGGATATTTTGTATATCTAATAGGTTTCTCTCCTTTGCTATTGTAATCATCTTCTTTGATTCACAGTTTTGCAGTACGGATTTGTGACGATGTTCGTGGCTGCCTTTCCATTGGGTCCACTTTTCGCCCTTCTCAATTCCATCGTCGAAATTCGTGTAGATGCTATCAACTTTGTGGATCAGTTCCGGAGACCCGACAGCGCTCGTGCAGAAGATATTGGAGCTTGGTTTCGTATTCTTCAGGGTGTGACAAAACTGTCAGTCCTGGTGAATGCTTTTGTGCTGGCGTTTACCTCAGAGTACATCCCCAAGCTTCTGTACAAGATGAAGTATGCACCTGACCGCGACGAACCAGGTGGTGGCACCCTCAAAGGATACCTAAATAACAGTTTGGCTGTTATTGATATTACGTACATCTTCCAACAAGAACCTGGAACGGAGCCAGAAAATCGGTTCGAAAATTTAAATTACACGAAGCCATACTGCAGGTAAGAATTGTGCCCTAGTTGGTTCATCTCGGACTGAACAATGTTTTCGTAACTAATTGCGAAGTGTGTTTCTTCACGTCGAGATAAAATTATGTAACGACGAAATGCTCTGGCAACTGAACAAAGTTCTGAAATGATAGACGTAAATTTTGGGATAAGAGAATTTAGAACACTGACACATGATGTATTTCAACAATAAGAAAGCAAAACTTCAACAAGAATGCAAAGTAATAGAAAGTTCCCCACCCTACTCCCCACGAACTATGCTACATCGAAACTGAAAAGGATGTGAACTACAATGCGTTGCCTGTTATCTTAAGACAAGGCAGGGCACAATAAGTCACCAGAACGTGTCTAGTAGGTCCACCGATTATTCTTACTGTAAAACCGAAATTTTGTCCTCTGTATTTCAGGTACCCGGGCTATTTTGACATGAATCCGCCTTACAAACAGAACAAGCATTACTGGCACGTCATTGCTGCACGCCTCGCTTTCGTGTTCGTATTTCAGTTTTCTGTCTACCTGATCACCAGCTTCATATCTTGGGCTGTCCCGGATGTTCCCAAGGATCTGGACTTAAAGGTCAAGCGGGAGAAACATTTAATCAAGTTGGCTTTCAAGAAGAAAAATGATGATTACTCAGAAAAAGGCGAGGATTTCCATAACGGAAGCGACATGCTGTAGAGTGTCAAAAACACTGCGATAATAATGCCGATATAATGCCGATATAATAAAGCTACAAGAGTACAAGCGCGGTTGATAGCTTTTTCGGTAAATATGGAATTTATAGGGCCCTAGTCAGCCACATCTTTTTTTTTTGTTTACATGTGAGAGTTTGACTATATGTTATATTCGGAGTATGTCGAGACGAAGGAAATCACTGTGAAACAACTTAAGATAATTAATCATACTTTCCAGAATACACCTTACAGCAAAGCAATAAGATTTCGCTTCACCATGCAATTTATGTCAATAATGTCGTTGGCATCGAAAATGATGGAGGCTGACTAGGGCCCTTTAAGAAGAAGAAAGATAAGGATCATTTGTCTAATGGCTGAGAACGTTGACAGAGGCAAATCATCATTAGAGCGAATAAATAACAACAACTTACGTTAATTTTTTATGTGGCTCTTTATCATTATATATGACGTCACCGGGCCATATTTGTATCCATTACTATGTAATTTCTTTTTGAAAGTTAGCTTCTATTTTTGTACAAATATTTCTAGCATTCATGTTCATTATGCTGATTAAATGATTACAGTGTAGCATAAAAGAACAAAAACGAATTCGATACAGAAACATTTGATGAGGATGTTTTCAGTTTTCGTATTTTACAAATGAAATGTGTATCTCCAACTGGATTATTTCATTTCGTTTTTTATACCATTAAGCATCAACCAATCCTCCTAGAGTTTGGTATCTGTTAGTTAGCGTTAAATCAATTTTTCTCATAAATTTTTCTAGTCCTCACGAATCTTACAATCAAGATTGATCATTCCTAGGCTGTCACCTCGAGTGACATGTGCATGCTTTTGGAATAAAAAATTAGAGCGCTGCGCTTCAAATGAAAGCAATCGAACAATGCTTTGTTTGTGGAAGTGTAATTTTTTGTTTCTGCATTGATTTTAGAATTAGGAGTCTGAAAAGAAGATAAAATCAAAGGGGTGGGGGTGGGGGGGGGGGGAGCACAGTAGGGAGCAACTTCAGAATACCCGGCCACATTTACATGTGTCGGTGTGCTTTGAAACCTCGGCTACGATTGTAAAAGTTTCTCGCGATTACTTACCCCAGTTTGAGTGTTAAATATGAATTCAACAAAACAGCGAATTAATATTTTGTTAACCTGATTTCTTGACGAGGAAAAGTGACAAATTAAATTTCACAATAGATGAACACAGTTTTTAAGTTGCCAAGCGAGTGTAGTTAAGCCTGTTTTAAGGGGGCACCCTCGTGAAATGCCTTACAATATAGTTTCGATGCCAGGCATGGTATTGTTTCTTCCATGTACGCGAACTCCAATAATATCTCGGGCAAAAGGTTAGCTCACCGACTCGCCCGTTTCTCCTGTAAAGGCGCGAAGAACATTTGTAGTTACTGTATATATTCCAGGACGTGTCGGGATCTCAGAAAAATAATGTTATCGAATATTTTATTAGTATCGATCATTCCCATTACACGCTATGGCCTTGTAAGGCTACTTAGCACAGGCGATATTTGTAATGAACCAGAGAACATCAGGAGGTTCTAAACAGGTGTTGATTTCTAATTATAGTTGCACACATAAGTGTCACGAACCGGTAAATTGAAATTTAACGTATTATCTGCCACTAAGCTCCTAATACCTTATCAAGGAAGGTTTATTAGCAATCGCAACCCCTCAACATGCATTTGATTAAGGTATTGTTAAATCGACGACAAATGTTCTTGTTTGTATTGTTTCACAATTTAATACCCTTTCGAACCAGCTCAGGACCTGCTCTCGGAACCATGCTTACTCGCAGCTGAACCAAAATATTTTTACAAACTTCCTAAAATCAAAAGCCGATAACTATAGCAGACAAATAAGAAACAAAAGGTTTATAGAAAACGAACCTAAATGTGAAAAACAGAAAGAAAATTATCACGATACATGAACTTAACGACACTCTTCAATGCTGCAACGAAACAAAGGCACTCATTTTCTGTGAATCAGATGGGTTTAATAGCTGGCCTGAAGTGCAGCAACATGGCGAGAAACATCAAAACGGAATATGTAATTTCACTTATTACAAACTACTGCCTTTTTGAAAAGTTGCAATCATATATAGTTATTTTACTCTCTGTTGATGTCCTGCGCTCATTTCGCCCAAAACGTTATATATAATATTGAGATGGTAAGGCGACAGGATCCTTCACCCAAGATGCCTGTGAATTAGACACAAATCCAACGAAATGTGAAACCAGTTGCTTGAGCTAGTTAGGCATATGGAATATTGCCACTAGCTAACATGTTAGTCTCAATAGTTGACACAGACTCGATCCTGCCACCACCCTCCCCCCTCCTGCGTGCTAGGTTTAACCAGCGTTGTGAAAAGGCGCGAGTTTTATTATAATATGCCGTTCGTTTATTTGTATTCGCCACGGTCTCTTTTGAAAATGTACCCTCGTTGTCATCACAGCTCATTGAGTTCATTTGTCAGGACTCGCTACATGTATAACATTTTTACTAAATAAATGAACAGTTTTCCGTCTTTTAGAAAACCTGGTAAATTTCCAGACAAAGACGGTAATAATTCAAAGAGAGGAAAAACGCTCAACCGTTGCCAATGTATCGCCCTTTAATTACGCTATGCATTTTAAATGCGAAAATCATGTACAGCCTTCTTACAATAATAATAATAATGTTAAATCCAATTATAAAATTATCTCTTAGCCTCTGTTATAACTTCCTGCCATTATCCGTTTAAGTAGGCATCAACAAACCTTTTTCAAAGTAGCTCCTTCAAGATAAATGACATTATAACATTGCAAAACAAATACTACAACATAGATTAATTATTAAGGCTGACACGGGTCCGTTCCACTACAAACATTGTAAATAAGTTATAACTGCAGATTGTACAAAACACTTACTTCAACTTCTCAAAACATTTCTAAAGTTGTTTGGGTGTCTGCAATTAGAAACAAAAGGTACAAATATTAGGCTCTAGATTTTACAGAACTTCTTATAAGTTCTATAAGGTCAGGATAGCATCATGGAACGAGGATCGTATTCAAAGTTGGACCGAATCGACGAAATCCAAATCGAGTTAACTGAAGAGCCACCATCATCTTCCACGCGTGAATCGTTCCAGACTGGCAGTGCACAAGCAAACCAGATCGATTACGTGCTTGTTTACGAGAGTGAAAAAGATGTCTGTGAATTCGACGAAGAATCACTACAAGAACGTCGAAAGCGTGCATCCTGGAGATACACGTTTGAACGTTGCCTTGAAAACAGGCTTGGATTAGTCTTGCACCGCAAGATGGAGATCATTGACGAGGTGGGTTATTTTCTTCTTTTCTGTTTGTAATTTTTGTCACAGTTTAAGTTTCTTCAGAAGAAGTAGTATCTAGATTTAGCAAAGCCTAAAAGTTGAGCTCCCATGAAAGACTTATTATTTGCTCCGAACACTCTAACTCCTTAAAGGAATTTCGCCAATATAAAGCTCATCAGCAAACAGAATGAATCGACGAAATCTCCATAAACAATATGCAAACCACCACGTGTTTGGCTGAAACTTGAACAAATCCTGTTCGCTTTAAGGGCAAATTACATTCGCAACGATAGATGGCCGAATCATGTGAAAGAAATGTTAGGCCCCACCCACACTTCACCGGAGTAATTTGAAAACGGCGTTTTCACTCTGAGAGTACATCAAATGTTTTCCGTCCACACTACGCCACCGGTCATTTTCCTCTTTGTGTTTGAGAAAAACTAGGACAGGGAAATCACATGATTTTCTTTACGTCATCATTTTTGAAAAGCCTGCAAGTAACATGCACTTATTTATTTCCTCATATGAGGCTCTGCTCGCGCGCCTTAGAGCGTAAGAGATCCGCTATTACTCCAGCGTCTTACTCCTCACACATGTTAGCCGCCTTCACGCTAGTAGAGAGTGATTTTTACCTTATTTCTCGTTGACATTGTCAGAGGGGCAGGTGGTAACGAGAAGTACAAATTCGTCGGGTGGTTGAATAGGTCTTGGAACTCCATCCAATCAAACGCTCAGAAATCAGAAATGAACGTGTGACAATTCTGTATAGAGAGTTAAAATCATGTCTGTTTTCGGCAACAAAATCAGTAAAACCTTATTTATAATGTAATTAAAAGGCTAAAATGTGATTATTATGTTGATATTCCACTATAGCCTTTGTCAAACTAAATGCACCAGTTTTTGGCTTCGTGTATGTTCTGTCTAGTTTGCATCAGTGGAAAAAGGCACGGTACTCATTGCGTTATTTAGTTTATCGCATTTCATTTCATTTCACATTGTTTCCCTTTCGTTCATAGTCATTGCGTTTTGTTTGTTTTATTTCATCTATTTCGCATTAACGTCCACATGCTAACAAGTTGTCCATATAGGATCTTATACTGATCGGTTGACTATTCATTCTTGCAGGATACAGGAAAGGAACGCCATTTTGTACTAATCCACGCGCCCTGGGATGTGCTGGCACAGAACGCTGAGCGGATCAAACTGAAGGTCCCTCTTCAAGAAAACGACGTGGTCTTTACAAATTGGCTGGAAAATATCATTGGCACTTCAAGAGTTGAGAAACTGAACAGTAAAAACCCTTTGGTCGTACATGATTCCACTTTGTTAGAAAAGCCAAATTTTTTTATGGCTCCTTTTATGCAAGATCATTTGAACGAGTATGTGAACCACGATGAAAAGGAAGGCTTTTTCAGTGTTACGGATCGCAACTATATTGTTCAGAATTTGCTTCAAAACGCACGCTTTGCAAGGGGACCAAATGGAGTAGGGCTACAGAAGCTTCTCCTAGATCAGGTCTACATCAGTGGGTACCCTCTTCACGATGGGTCGGACTCAAGAGACGAAGAAGAAGCTCCGAAAAATAATCGACAGAAGTTAAGAGATGACTGGGCACGATTTGGCAGAAGTCTCAAGTACCAACCGTACGATGCTATCAAGGATTACTTTGGTCATGAAATCGGCCTGTACTTTGCATGGCTTGGATTCTACACCGCCATGTTGGTTCCACTCGCCATTGTGGGCTTACTTGTGTTTATCTATGGAATGGCATCAGCAGGTTCCCACATTCCAGTCCACGATCTTTGCAAAGAAGAAAACAGAGGTCGTTGGTACATGTGTCCACTCTGTGACAAACAATGCAGCTACTGGAATCTGGCACCAGACACCTGCATGTACGCATACATCACGCACTTTTTTGATAACGATGGAACCGTGCTTCTTGCCTTCCTGGCGTCCATTTGGGCCACGCTGTTCCTTGAGTTTTGGAAACGTCGTCAAGCTACCCTTGCTCAGGAGTGGCACACAACAGATTTCGAAGAAGACGAAGAACAACTTCGTCCTGAATACAAGTCAAGTTTGCCAGATGAACAATTGCAATTGTTAATGTTTAAGAGAAATCCCGAGACGGGTAAAATAGAACCCGCGGTATCAAAATTTAAAACCTACCGCAGATATGGCACTGTCATTGGAGTAGTTATTTTCATGATTCTTCTGGTCCTTGCGGCAGCCATTGGTGTTGTTGTCTACCGTGCAGCTGTTTTTGCCGTCTTGAGCAGCGACGATGACAATAAGGTGCAGAAACGTGCCCGTATTATAACAACGGCCACTGCAGCTTTTCTAAATCTTATAGCCATCATGCTGTTGACCAAAGTTTACATCAAGCTGGCCATCTTGTTGACTGATTGGGAAAATCCACCAACAGAGAGCGCTTACAGAGACAGCTTCACATGGAAAATGTCTTCTTTTCAGTTCGTCAACAACTATTCCGCCATATTTTATATCGCTTTCTTTAAATCGGATTTGATTGTCGGATCCCCAGGAAGGTACAGAAGAGTGTTGGGGAAGTATCGACTGGATGGCTGCAGTGAACAAGGATGCTTTTTGGAACTTGCTGTTCAACTTTTGATTATCATGGTGGGAAAGCAAATTTTCTTTAATATATTCGAGATGGCAATGCCGTAAGTAGTCGTTCGTTTGTACTCATCAGGGCACGAATTAATCTATTTTTTCTAATTTTGTAAGCTAGGCGAACGACTTAAACCTTCACTTCTGTAATTTGCAATTTGATGGTAATGTACTCATACTGGCTTTCTGTTCAAAATTACAACAACAACAAAAGAGAAAATTTTTAACGAGGTTTCTGTTTGGAAATGTCAAGCGATTTAGGGAAATGTGTTAGAATTTATAAGGTACTCGTTACGAAGATCGATCATAAAAGTGTTCAGAGCTTAGCGATCTTTAAGTCTGCTTAGGCCCTGATATTTCGTTAATAATTTTATGAATCGCGTTTTGTGGGTGATCTGGAGTCAAAAAATATAAAGACCTAAGATTTCGTCCGAATCATTTGCGTACATGGAACAAGCCACACATCGATCTTTAGGCTGGTTATCAAAGAAAACGAAAAAAGAGATCGTTGGTCTCCTTAGCCCCATTGGTAAAGAAAACTGCATGGAGAGGGAATGATGAATAGCCGTCGATACTCATGTCTTTGTGGTAAAGAAAGTAAGTGTTTCATTAATCTTTTTGTATATCTCGTTCCAGATATTTGAGTATGATAAAGAATCGTCGAAAGGAAAAGAATCTAGATGATTGTCCTCAGCACGAAAAAGACCTTGATCTGACGGCATGTGAAAAACACTACATGTTCTGGGAATATTTGGAGATAGGTAAGATCTAAAGTTATTTTAGTATAAATTTACCGTAGTCTATTGTGAATCCGTGAATTTGATTGGCTATATTACCGTCGACTATCTGCTGACAGTTACGCATCAGTGAACATCGCGCGTCACGTTTGAACCTGATGTAACATAATAAAACAGTTCTTTTCTACGCGATACTTGACTTTTTTTTATTTTTATGCAATGAGACTACGGTAAATTTATACTAAAACAATTAGACTACTCGCCCTCGTTTTCTACGAGCGATAGTCAACTCGGCTGCGCCTCGTTGACTATCTGCTCGTAGAAAACTCGGGCTCGCAGTCTAATTGTTAAATAGTCAGCTTCAGTTTGATTCAGTGCAATTTCCCTCAAACTATGAAGACAAGCTCAAGCTCCTGCCGGTTGAAGGGTGATGTTTGTTTACAATTCAAGCAAACAGACAATGAGCTTAATAAACCAATTCGTTAGGACTGAGCACCGGTAGGAAATGCATTGCTGTTGTCTACTTAGAAGTCCAAATGAGTACCTCCAAATGGGCCTGACGAAATGCTTGCGAGTAATATGAAATTGAGAATTCTTTGACAGGGCGTACGAGTAAGAGCACTAAGGACGCTCATGATGTTATAGAATCCCAAAGAGTTATGTCATTTCCCCTTTTGGAAGATGGCGAAGAACTCTCAATTACCTAATGCTCTAGGGGCTAATCGCCTAAGACCGATTAACATCCTATAGTATACCGAGCGAGTCGTGGGGGTGGGGAGTTGGTGGGGCAGCAAAAGTCCTAGTCTTGGTAAGCTCAGGAGACACGGGGTGGGGTAAGCTCCAGCATTTACTCGAGATGACTTAAGCTGATTTACTGTAATTAACCTATGGTATTTTATATTATCATACGCTTGCAGTTTTGCAATACGGCTTTGTGACCATGTTTGTGGCTGCCTTCCCCCTCGGTCCACTGTTTGCACTCATAAACACAATCATCGAGATCCGTATAGACGCCATCAAGTTCCTGTGTTACTTTCGCCGTCCTGACGTTGCCCGTGTGGAGGACATAGGAGCCTGGTATGACGTTCTCGAGGCGCTTACCAGGGCGTCAGTGTTAGTGAACGCATTCATACTGGCGTTTACTTCAGAGTTCATTCCGAAACTTCTTTACAAGATCATGTACGCACCTGATCGCTTTTCTTCTGGAGGTGGTACGTTGAAGGGGTATATTAATTCTACCCTTGCATTCATTGATTTGAACACCCTCTACTCGTGGGAGAATGGCACACAGCCAGATAACCCGAGGGAAAACTTAAATTATACAAGAGACTATTGCAGGTAGGTAAATTCTTAGCTTTTCAATGATGTACATTGTCAAGTTTCAACTGAAACTTTCCTGGAAATTAGTAACGGACACACGCAAACCCTAAACTTAAAATCGTGACAATGCGACACATTTATTTCACTTAATAGAATTTTGGACTTCACCGACTTCCCTAAACCGATTTCAAGTTAAATTTCCTTCCCTCTCGCGCATTCATTATCTACCTTATTATCTACCTTCTCGGATAAGGACTACAAATCGTAGTCACATATCCTACATCTTTTAGCGTTACATGGTTAGCAGGGCACGTTTTAAAACCCAGACACTTGTCGGAGTTGTGGTCTGGCCCTATCGCACGGGTTGGTGCTTAACATAGGGTTAACCTTACTGCACCTTTCCCTCTTGGACAGAATTGTTGAGGAAAAATTGCTATGCTATGCTTACACTATGGTCTTTGTTTACCTTATGTTTCCCGCAATTAATATAGGTACCGCGGTTACCATGACAACACCTACCCATACGGCTACTCCAGGACGTACTGGCATCTCCTTGCCGCTCGTCTGGCATTCGTGTTTGTTTTTCAATTCATAGTGTACACCATCACCGGTTTTATAGCCTGGTTAGTGCCTGACAGACCGGATGAACTCCAGTTTAAAGCGGAACGAGAGAAGCAAGTCATCAAGACGGTGTTTCAAGAGAGCGAAGACTATAGCGACATTGAGGAGTACAGTGATAATGATGATGACACGGAGGAATTTGTAGATGCCAAACAATCCCTTCAATCCTTTGAAACTCAAGGGTGATACTTCGTTTCAATTTCAGCTAAACTCCCTACAAAACGTTTACCGTACTTTATACTTTAAAAACAAGTGTGTAACAGATTTAGTTTTGTTTCAGCTGATGCCGGTTTCTTCGTGTTTTCACCTTGTAAAACTGACGCGATTTAAGCTTTTAATCGCTTAGCTTAGCTTGTAACCGTTTGTTGTTGCTTCTATATGTGCGGACTGATCGGGATATTCTAATTTCCAATGGTTGTTTAAAGGACTTATATTTGTAAGAAGATAACAGTGACTGAATATAAAATGGTAAGCATAACGATTTTCTCTGGTTAAATACTTCTATTCGATCACCCTTTGCCGATTCGTGTCCGTTGAACTGAATCCCGTGAAATATATTTTGCTCGCAAGGATCAGTCGCCATTTACAAAATTGCAAATCTCTGATCCAAAAGGCCCTTTATCTCTCCTGTCGTTTTATCTCGGTCGTGCATGTAGGGGATAAATTCAGTCGGAATGAGCTGCGATCGAAGAGTCGACGGCAAAGAACTACTTATAATTTCTGGTGATAGTAATGCTTTACTAATACGTCAAAAAGTTTTAGAGAATAGAACATTTTGGATATATTGAATTCTAACTTGGCTCCGAGGCTTGAGGGAATAAAACAAAAGAAATCACATCGAGGTTGAGTGATGAGTAATTAATTTCTTTATTTGTTTTTTCACCCAAGCTTAGGAGCCATGTTCGAATTTAGCCTATTATGCATCAGTCAATTCCAGCAGTACCCATCCCATCCCCCCCTCCCCCGAGTTAACCCCCGGCTATTAGCATTTAAAAAAGAAAAGGAGCAAATTTCCAGGGTAGGGACACATGGGCTGTCTAAATGCCCTAGGATGGGGACGAAGGAAGAGGGAAAATGCCCTGCCCCCCGGGATCGCCGCCTTCCAACAACGATGCATTTTTGTTTTCAGTATTTTGATGCAACGGTAAGACTTCAAGGACAACAGGACATGTTAATTGATTAAACGATGGTGCATTGCATTTTAAGCTCGCAAGATCTGTCTTGAAGATCGTATCATTTGAATTCGCAAGCCTTAAGTATTTTAAAGTGCACTCCAGGTTCACTTTCCGTATGCTATGCTAGGCTAGTTTTGAATACGAAATGCGAAATAGTCGTATCCACGTTGATTGTTTCCGATCTCTCGATATTCAATAAGCAAAATATAGTTCAAGTTGTTGCTTTTAATTATGTGCTAAAAAGCAAAGAAGAAATATCTAAAATTGAGAAAACATACCTACAAGTTTACATACATCCACAAGTTTATCTGACGGACTTACCAATCTTCAACAAACGCTACCTCTTCTACCATGCGATGGAAAGAAAAGCTGGCTTTATGGCTGTTATATGTATCCACAATTTTAACCATTGATTCATTAATACGTTAATAAGTTTGACTTGTAACAAGCGGTGAATAGCTCAGCCAACTACGAGCTCGTTTAATGTATATTCTTAGGGCGGGGATTAACAGGAAGGCCATATTTTGGCTGGGTATTATGGTTTTAACGCAAATATCTCGTTCACGTTTCAAGCAGTCAAAAATCTCTCAGCTCATCCCACACATCTACGTTTTGGGCTGTTTTGTAAATTTTTGGGGTGATTTTTGCACCCATCCTCTCCTTGCTGTTCGCTATATATTTTTAATTAATGCAATACTAGGGAAAATGTGGGGAGTTATCGCTACCAGTAGCTTCTTATTAATAATAATCTCTGGAATTCGTGTAACATGTAGCTACATGCACATGTGTATGCTTTACTATTGTGTTGTTAACCAGTACATTAACGCTCTTCCGCGATAAGACCCTCCGGGTGTCTGGAAAACCCGAATAGCCAATAGCTAATTGTCGCGAAAAGAGAATAGCAAATAGTGCGAATAGTCTCGAATAGCGCGAATAGTGACGAACAGTCGCGAATGGTGGCGAATAGTAATAACTTTCGCTGGAAATTTGAGCTCTATGTGTTTAATACGTTTTGTGGGAAAAATCAACATTTTCTAGAGAATGTATGAGCTAATTAGCGCATTTGCCACACAAATTGTGCAGGTTTTTAAATCTAATATTCCGTTCGCTGAATATTTTCTCAAGTTCTTTAAAAACATCCGATCTGAGGTCAATTTGTATGTAGCATGATTCCTTTTCTAAGCAAAGTCGCTCATTAAACAAAATGTAAACAATGACGTTCACATAAATCTGAAATCCTCTGCAATATGAGTTAAGAGGAAATTACCAACCTAGTCAGTCAAAAACCAGCCATCTGCCCGAAAAACTTAACGTTATAGGGAAAACCAACCCAGATAAAAACTGCGAAATTAAGCTACAAAAATACTCAACTAACTGAAATGAATCCAAGATAGCTTAAGGTGGCTCAAAACAGTTTTCTGTTTTTTTAGCTAGGTGCGATTTTTCAGGCTTGGAAGTGTTCTGTTTTGAATGGCTGTTCTATTTTTTTAAGATAACTCTCCACTGTTCCTTTCATGGAGTTTAAGTCATAAATTAAGGTAGCATTGTCCTGTTGCATAGCAACAAACTTGACCCACTTTTTACCATTAATTGCATCTATCTTAAAAACTAAGCCGGTGACCCCATATTTTTTGGATAAAAATCTTTTTATTACACACAGAAGAAGAAAAAGTAAAAATTGGAAAAAATTC
Source organism: Micromussa lordhowensis (assembly GCA_964020085.1). Classification (NCBI taxonomy): domain Eukaryota; kingdom Metazoa; phylum Cnidaria; class Anthozoa; order Scleractinia; family Lobophylliidae; genus Micromussa; species Micromussa lordhowensis. The sequence continues at coordinate 23,755,335 of OZ026605.1, forward strand.
TGCGGAGTAGAATTTTGCTTAAATTAAAAAAAATGGAAATTTCCAAGTTTAAAAATTTCCACTCCGCAGTGTTTTTTTAAGTTTCGCACATGCATTCCGCCCTTGGTGTTGAATAAGTTTTTGCATTAAAAAAGTAGGGTCACCGGATCCGTTTTTGAGATATTAGCTTCGTGAATAAGGAATTTTTCGCGCGCGTTCTACGCGCAAATTAAAATTTTGAACTTGCAACATCGCACTTTGCGCACGCGTGAAGGCAGTCCGCTGCTCAGTGAAGCCCGCAATTCCACGCAAAGAGATTTGAATACCCGCGAATAGTGTTTTCTTTTTCGCTGTTGTCGTTAGCAGCACAAGCGGTAGATGAAGAGTACCACAAATACCCGAAGGTGAAGGTGGCCTAGTAAAAAGAACGAAGAAAACTTGAAGAGTATTTTTTTCATGCTGTTGTTTAGATTGATAGCCGCCACGATCGATCGTGAACTTTTCGTTCACGTTCCAGCACAGCAGTTTAAAAGAATGTTTTTTCTCATTTGAAATTACCTGAAGGATGAATGTTTTCGAAGGTAAAAACAAGCGATATTGTAAACAGCTCACTAAATTTGGCGAAACAAAGTTTTACGAAGTAAGTCTCGGGCACGCCGCCATGTTTGCTGTGAGTTATCTCGCGCGCTGTCTCACGACCGCTCGGGTGATTGCACCATTCCTCGCGCTGAAATGCGCGTTAGAGCCCAGGCCTCTTACGGAAAGATTACTGTTTTGAGCCACCTTAATATGAAATAATTTTGCGCCCGGAATTATAGCAGCTACAAACTATACTGCAACAACTGCACAGATGATAAAGATTCGAACAACTAGTTGCCTTGTCAACAGTTTATCTATGAAATACAATTTCTCAAGCTTGGTCGAATCTATATCAGCGTCCGCGATTAAACGCTATTGCTCCACGTGTTCAATTTCAACGAACCCAGATCAGTGCTGAATTAAAGCGGTGACTATTGACGACTGTTCGTCACAATTCGCCACTATTCGCGCCTGTTCGTCACTTTTTTCACTTTTTGTACTATTCGCGACTATTCACAATTCGCTATTCGCGACTATTCACTCTGATTCGCTATTCGCTATTCGGGTTTTCCAGACACTTAGACTATCCGCCTGCTCAGCAAAGACGTCCATATGGGAGAGGATGTCTATTTCCTGAGTGTACGAGTGGATGCTCTGCACTTCCAAATTTGAATCGTAGATTTAGCTAAGTTCCAATGATTTTCCTGTAGAAAGGTCATTCGCTTCAGTTCCCTGGGATTAAGAAAAGAGGTTTGTCAATCTGCCAGCACTTAGCTTGGACATCATCGATATATAGATTGCGGGGGAAGCTAAGCAGAGCAAAGGCTCTCTACGCAAGAGATTATGATCTAAATGATAATCTCTTGGGTTACGACGTTATTCAGTGTCGAAAGTCATGGAAAAACCAGCTTTTAGAATAAAACTAAAAATTCTTGAATCACCTTATATCGGACGTTTCGATGCTTTTAATATCATTTAAACGTTGTACTCCTGTTCGATTATTCTAGTGTCCCAAAACGATTTGTTAGTAGCGTTTATCATGGTCACGCATAAAATTGCTTTTTCTCTTGTTCTTTATAATTGATCTAGAAAATAACGATACATTTATGCAATTTACTGACGTGTTTAAAAAAAATAGTGCTTCAGAAAGCAGTGAAGCGTATAAATACCTTGGACCGAGTGCTGAACATGATGTGTTCAAGGTGTTGATAAGCTCTAACTATATCAGCTAATGTAAAATGAGCAAGATAGCGTTTACAAGATTGTCGAATGAAGAGGAGGAAAATGAGTTTCATTCTGCTAATTTCAGTACGGACGACAACAGGGGTCTTTATTTAAGTGGAGCAGACCAGCCTAGGCGTAGAACAGATTTCGTCTTAGTGTACGAAACGTGCCAAGAGAATGAAAGCACTGACGAGGAATCCGCAGCAGAAGCTGCAAGATTGGCGTCTTTAAGAACAACTTTCGAAAAGCAGCTTGAAAGGCAGGGACTAATCCTGCAGCGACAAACACGCGTTGTTCAAACGGTAAAACAACCTGTTTATTTATTATTGAACCATCTTTGTTATGCAATGGTGTTGTTTGACATCCCTATGAACATAAATTACGGTTTGAAATGTTACCAAGAATACTTTTAATGTCACGTATTTTTCAACTATTTATTTATTTTTATTTATGCTCAGTTCTTATGCGGCGTTTTCAACAACGACGAAACAAAATGCAAAGCTGTTTATTCAATAAATTAGCAACACCTTCGCAATGTAGAAACTGTATAAATTATGAAGCCGAAGACTTCGAATATTGAACGAAACATAAATGACCTCTGCCATATTTGCAGATGTTAGTAAATGGCTATGTGGGAATGACGCGAACTCCTGAAGATGTCACATCATTTGCTTGCAACCAGATTCAAAACTACTTTTCTAAATCGAATGAATATTCTCAATTCGAGAAGTCAGCAAATGTGTATGTGTATAAAAGGTGGTGAAATATTAAGGAAATTTATGCCAATACTAACAAACT
>OZ026605.1:23762914-23827914 GCA_964020085.1 Micromussa lordhowensis
GAAAACGCTACTTCATTTATTTCAAACCTATGACTGATTTTCTACGCATAAGGTTTATAAACTATGGGATTGGTTTTATAGGTCTTCATTAGAAATGTCACCATTTCAGGATTAGGGGAATATTAAAATATTTGGCTGTGCAGTATGACTCAGTATGCATTATCACTTATCAAGGCCACCTGTTAAAGGCAGAAAGCGTATTCAATAATTCAAAAGTACTATGACGGGAAATGTGGAAAGTAGTCGGCCGGAATCAGCTATCACGAAAGTAAAATACCGCACGGAATGTTTGTGAGTAGTACAAACTTAAGCGAGTAGTACGAGCTTAATACGCTTGGCGAAATGATTCACGATAACCTGAAATTTATTCCTAATTAATTTTATAATGTTAAAGAATATATACATAGGTTAGCCAACTCTATTGACCAATCAGAACGCTCGTAATATTTCAACTATTTTCTACAGTGCGTAGGGACGACACAGACTGAAAGTGACGTGAGCTTTGTGTTTGATTCTTGAAAAGAAGCAGCAGATGTGAATGCTGTTCATGACCACAGTGTTCATGACAGTGACTTCAGCAACCGCTCGAACCCAGACCGCTAACCATTAGCACGTAGCCTCTCATAAAATCGTGACTAACGACTTTGACAAATTTTCTCTACTCAGTGAATAAGTCTGCATACGAGCCTAGTGGCTCATCAGGCCGGAGCTTATCCCGGTTTCAGGAGCATGAAGCGACTAGGAGTATTTCTACTCCCCCCTGGATGGGATGCTAGTCCATCGCAGGGTTACCCCCAGCATCAAATTCGCCGGTACCCATTTATACACCTGGGTGGAGAGAGGCACTGTGAGAGTAAAGTGTCTTGCCCAAGAACACAACACAATGTCCCCGGCCAGGGCTCGAACCCGGAACGCTCGCTCCGGAGTCGAGCGGATTAACCATGAGGCCACCGCGCCTCCACTCAGTGAATAAGTGACTTCTAAATTACAGAATAAATTTTCTCTGAATATCAGCCCTTCGTTTCCTTGTAAACTTCCTTTACAACAAAATACGTTAGGTATTTAATCACCCGAGTTTCAGCGGTAACCAAAGCAACACTTCAGCGGCCTCGTACCTTGATCCCCAGAACGAAGAGGTTTGGTTACTAAGCCAAAGAAAAACTGTTGCGATAGTGATTCTAAGCTCTTGAAAACACGAATTTTGATGCAATAACACATTTTAAGGGAACTGATGGTAAAATGATGAAAGACCTTCAATTTTTATTGATAGTGTGGTAAACGTTTGAACTGCCACACATTCGCTGGGGGGTTTGGATCGTTCAGCTGCGAAACAATAAAACGTACAACTTCTTTCACAGACTGAGACAAAGCCACAATTCAGGCAACACGTTCAGAATCTTGACGTGCTTATTCAAATTTGTGTCATTTCTGAATAGCAAGAGGCCATTTGTTTAGTTGGAGAGCTGGCAATAACTATAATAACTGACAATAAGTAAATAATGCTACGGATGATATTTTTTCAGGATTCAAAATACAAATCATCAACAAATGTTCGTGTCAAAATAACTGAATGCAATGTGTTGTTTGGACAACGCAAGAAATGTTGTACCACTATTGTAAGTGATGGGCGCTTCTCATCAATATGTATATCGTTTACAGACAAATTGATTATTCTGAAGGAGGTGGAACATATCGGGGTGTAGTTCTAGAAACTTCTAAGCTCCGCTCAAGGCGATAATTCTAGAAACGTAACTCGTTTCTATTCAGTGAGGATTTTTGGTAGGGCTGATCTAGCCCAAGAGGCCGCAGAGGTGAAGCTAGCAATCTGTAATTCATCTACAGAGCTAGCACTGTTTACGATATTTAAAGGTACAGACGTTAAACGTCATAAGTTTTGTCTATGTTATCACGGCTCTTGCAAGGACGAAGCGATCCAAAAATGGATAGGAGTGCCTATTCGGAGCTGAGTCAAACAGATGTTCCCGAGACCATTGAGCTCGATGTAGAAAAAGCGCCTTTAACAGAATCATCGACCGATAAAGTGTACATAGGCGATTTCGATCACAGCAGACGTATTGATTACGTTTTGGTCTACGAAACTTGTAAAGAGAAAGATGAAAAAGATGACGACGCAAAGAAAGAAGCGAAAACGTTGGCACGATCACGAAGGTCGTTTGAAAAGCGACTTCAAAAGAAAGGTCTTGTTCTTCAAAACGATAGTGTCATTGCAGAAAAGGTACAACTATTTCAATCTTATTGAGATGATACTTGAGATTATCAGGGGCAATTTGCAAATAGTTATCGCCTAAAAAACACAGACCAAGATGACCGTTAATATGAATGCCCATCGCCTCTCCCTCTGCTTCACTAATTGCAACTTAGCGCATTATCTTAAGGTCTTTTGAACTTAAAGCATAAGTACATCAGTAGGTTGTTTTGCTCAATGGTAAGACGTCATTGTCAACAATATAAACATGCAATATTTCTATTAGTAGGACAGATATTTCCTAAAATTAAAATTAAAAAATATGTTTTAAATATTGTCACATGTCAAGACCAAATGAATTTCTAGATCCAAAGAGAAAATCTTTGCCTTTACATTGATACTAGCAGTAGTGCACGAAGCACCTAAAGTAATATTATGGATATTATTTTAATAACTCGGAATTTTTCGTTCTTCGTTATCGTTAGTTGTAATATCAAGGTAAGAAACCATAGTTAATCCCGAGTTTACCAGGTGGAGTGTATTAAGAGTACCTTTTGTTCACAGCAATGAAAAACCTATAACGTCTATTAAACACCAGAATTTTCAGTTTTCTTTTTATAGGACGACGATACTTCAGATAAATAACTTATGCCTTTAGGATAAGTTATCAGGATTTGCATATCAACGTTTATTTAAACAGGACAAATACAAAAAGGTTGTTAGTAAACATTTACTAAAATGTATTCAGAAATACATGCCATATCGTGAGCAAAACAGTGACAATACGAGTTGGGTGGAAGCTACCAATATGTTATTTGGAATGTTCAAATTCATGCAATGCATAATGTAAATTTCCCACCTTTTCAATTGGTAGCCCCTGCCTCGTCCCCAGTCGCCTGCGCGACAGCTGCTCGTAAAAAAAATATAATGATTAACTTGTTAAGAGGGACGCAGTGAATCACTCACCCGCTACCAGCTCCCGCTCGCTCGCTCCCTCTCACTCCCAGTCTTCCAATCGGCCTTTGTGTTAAGAAAAAATAAGAAAAGCCTGTAGATGAGGCAGTGGTAGCCGGTCACGAACCGTGCTGAAATGCTTAAGACCCCGGAACATGTCTTTATTGTAAGATTAGCAAACGTTTTGAAGGTGATAAACATGTCACGTTAGTTTGCTAACGGACTTTCAAAATGAATAAATCACTGATATTTGATTTTGAGAATAGTACAAATATTGGATTGCATTGCAATAATATAGCAGCCATTCCCAAAGAAATTCTACGAATTCGAATAAGGGACAAATTCGAGACCAAAATCTTTGGACAAGGATCTTGTTTATTTTCGTTAATTTTATTCAAGCTGCCCAAAACCCGTGAAGCCGTGTGAGGATTACTTTATTGTGTCTTTGAAATCATTTGCTGAACGGTTATTATCATTTTTCTCACTTGTTATAGGACCCTGAGGTTGTTCGCCATTTTGTCTTGATTCGCGCACCTTGGGAACTACTGGCTAGACGAGCTGAGGAGATGAGATTAAAAGTGCCTCTTCAGCCAAGTGACGTCCAGTTTACAACATTTTTACAAAATACTTGTGGCCCTAAGCGATTGGAGAAACTGGCACGCTGGAATCCACTGACCGTCCATGATGCAACAGTGAGAGAGAAGCCAGATTATTTCATGGGTCGCTTTAAAGAAGAGCATTTCACAAAGTACGTGAATCACGAAGACAAGGAGATTTTCTTCAGCACAGTCGATCGAATGTACATCGTTCAGCAGATGCTGAAAAACACTCGGTTTGCGCCAGATCCGCAGTGTGTGGGGTTGAAGAGGCTGATATTGGATGGTGCGTACACCGCGCACTATCCCCTGCATGAAGGTCCTGTTCATCTGAAAGACGGGGAGTCCCCTGTAAATGATCGCCAACGCTTGAAGAGAGATTGGGCCCGATTGGGAAGAAGCTTCAAGTACCAGCCCTACGATGCTATCAAAGATTACTTTGGTCATCAAATCGGTCTGTACTTTGCTTGGCTTGGGTTTTACACCGCCATGCTGGTGCCACTTGCCATCGTTGCCTTGATCGTGTTCCTGTATGGCGTCGTATCGGCAAGCTCATATATTCCAGTGCAAGACATCTGCGACGAAAAGAACAAAGGAGTTTGGTACATGTGCCCCCTGTGTGATCGGCAGTGCAGCCACTGGAACCTTGCTCCGACTACCTGCCTATATGCATACATCACACACTTCTTTGATAACGATGGCACTGTCATTCTGGCCTTAGTCGCGTCCATCTGGGCCACGCTCTTCCTCGAGTTCTGGAAGCGTAGGCAGGCCTCCATTGCACAAGAATGGCACACAATGGACTTTGAAGAAGAAGATGAACCACTTCGACCAGAATATGTCGGAAGCCTAACGGAAGAAGAACGACATCCCTTCAAACCAGATCCAAAAACTGGCAAGATCATCTTCAGGGCCTCTAAAATGAAGCAGTACCGACGTTATACTGTCGTTTTCAGTGTAGTCGCGTTCATGATTTTTCTAGTCATAGCTGCCATTATTGGTGTGGTGGTGTTCCGTGCGGCTGCTTTCGCTACCCTGAGCAGCAATCCAGATCACCTTGTCCAGAAGCGCGCTCGTATTTTTACAACGGGTCTTGCAGCCTGCATCAATCTTCTGGCCATCACAATATTAAAGTACGTTTACAACAGGTTGGCTGTTTGGTTGACAAACTGGGAGAATCCCGCAACTTTTAGTACGTACGAGGACAGCTTCACTGTGAAAATGGCTTTGTTCCAGTTTGCTAACACCTTCGCCTCTATTGTTTACATCGCATTCTTTAAGTCCGAACTGGTTGTTGGATCTCCTGGAAGATATACACGTGTTATGGGAAAGTACCGACTGACTAGCTGCAGTGAGCAGGGTTGCTTCTTGGAGCTTTGCATCCAGATCGCCATCATCATGGTGGGGCAGCAAATAATTGGAAACGTCATAGAAGTTGGCATTCCGTAAGTAACGTCCTTGAGTTAGGAATACACTCAGGAATCCACTCAGGAATACACATGCAGCTAATAAACATCACTCACCTTCATTCTGGTACAGAATTAAATCTTTGTAATTATCTAGGGCTAGAATAAAAATCCCATCTGTGATCGTGAATTCTGTTTTGCGGTAGAAAAAGGTGCAGTGAACATTCTTAGTTACTGGGCTGCATTAAATCACAAACAGCCCGATTGCTAGCCCCAAGATCATCGTTGTTGTTTATCAGCACTGAAATGTTTACTCAAAAATTGAAAACTTAGCTTGTCTAATTTCTTAATACAGATCACTCATGCTGTGGTACAAACGAAGAAAGGTAGAAGATTCCACTGATCGACCACAGCACATCAGAGACTATGACTTGAGTAGTTTGGAAGAACATCACTTGTTCTGGGACTACCTTGAAATAGGTAAGATTTAAGATACTCATGCAATTCTTTTATTAATAAGAGAAGAAACCAGTGTTTTGTGTTAGCTTACTTTACTGTTATTTCCTTTTCAAGGAGCCTAAAACAAAACGGTTTCTTAAATTAGCATCAACTAGGAGAAAGGCTAGACATAATAATGATAATGCAGACAAATCCCCCCACAACGGCCACCTTCGGGGGCAGTGGCATGGCCGTTGTAGAGAGCGCTGGCCGTTATTGGGAAGCATGCTTGTAGTATGGATCCTGGGAGAGGGGGGCGGTTTTCGGAAACTGGGGTGCAACCTTTTTGTAGCTGTAACGCAATCCAAATATATCAATGAAACAGAAACAGAGACGCTCAATTGGATACTCAGTTCGTAAGTCGTTGATTAACTGGCCGCAGTCGATGAGTTATTTGAGAAGATGGGACGCCCTTTAGTGGCCGTTGCCGTTGTGGAGAGGTGGTTAAAATAAGAGTGAATATATGTAGCGTCCGCAGGGAACTGACACAAAGCGGCCCCTGCAGAGAGGTCAGTGTCCGTTCGTGGAGATCCTCAACTATAGTTCACTCAACATTCTCTGTTACTTTTTAGCTTATCCTAACATCATCGATTGTAAATTTCCTTGGTAACTTCTTTTTTTTCAATAAAAGTTCTGTTGGGTTCAATTTAGATACATTATGGACGCCTGAAGAGCGCCAGACGCAATGCTCACCCTCTGAATACAGAAGGGATGTTCTCATCCCTAGCTCGCAGATGGGACTGCAATTTTCTTCGTTTTAAATCGGTCCACGTGATTTTCTTATCATTCCGAGCACTCCTTTATTTTTTTCCTCATATCAATGTGTATATTCGTATCGGTAGGTGATCATGATATAATGTCATGTTATTTTCAGTTCTCCAGTACGGCTTTGTGACCATGTTCGTGTCCGCCTTCCCGCTCGCACCACTCTTCGCACTCATTAACGCCGTCTTGGAGATTCGAGTGGATGCTATCAACTTCGTGTCGTACCACCGAAGGCCACAGACCGTTCGCGTCGAAGATATAGGGGCCTGGTACGGTGTGTTAGAGGCAGTGACCAAAGTGGCTGTCATAATGAACGCATTCGTATTAGCATTCACCTCTGATTTCATTCCCAAGCTCCTCTACAGATACAAGTATGCACCGGACCGTGATTCACCCGGAGGAGGAACATTAAAAGGATATCTCAACAACAGCCTGTCCTCGATTGATCTCAAAACCCTCTACACTTGGGAACCTGGAACAGAACCTGTGAACCCTACTGAAAACGTTAATTATACCAGAGACTACTGCAGGTAACAGTCGTTGAACTTAAATGAAGTTGAAGCTAATGTAGGGTGGTAATGCACCCCAATCATTACTCCACATGATTCTAAGAGATAACGTTCAGCTGGACATGTATTGCTAAAGTTAAATTGTAAATTCTGCTTGGAGGCTGTAGGGAACAATAACGTTTGTCGTTGTTGACAACGCAGAGAACATCTGCGATTGAGAAAGGATCCGTTACATCTTGTACCAATGACGTATGACTACAGAGACTCGTTTCTTGTCTCCTATTGTATGTTACTAGGCTACGAATTTCCGTCCGCAAGTGAAAACTAATCAAAGACGCTAGGCTTAATTCTTAGCTGTATCATCAGAGTATGATATTTTTCTGCTCGAAATGCGGATGTCTTTCTCGCAATAGAGGGTACAAATCCGCTTTTATTGGCCACTTACGTGTTCATCTCAAGAATCTCTCCTGACCAACCAATGCATATGATTAAAGGGGGCAAGTTTCTAAAGAAATTGTGGTGCTGCGTCGGTGGGAGTATTACAAGATAATTTGGTTTTATCAACTGGGTTAACAATGCATATGATGTTTCATACAGATAAACTTTGTTGTGTCACTTATTTCTCAGGTATTCTGGTTACCATGACAACACCTACCCTTACAACTACTCCGAGCAGTACTGGAATCTGCTTGCTGTTCGACTCGCATTCGTTGTGGTCTTCCACTTTGTGGTACACTCAATAACCGCCATGATTGCTTGGATTGTTCCTGATGTTCCTGAGAACCTGAAGTTTAAGATTGAAAGAGAGAAGCAAGTGGTCAAGGAAAAGCTAGGAGTTGTCAGTGATGATGAAGAAAGTGAGGATGAAGAAGATGAATCGGATACAACTTCCCAAAAACCAGTGATTAAGTCGGACATTTAGTTTAGGCTCAATGCTCCGCCAATACATTTTCCCTAGTAATATCATGATAACAAAACGGGGACTGTCATGCATGCATATAAAGGCTTAGTTCAAATACTTTCATGAAATTAAGGGAAACAGCTGTATTTTTTGGTCAGAGTAAATTGACTGTAATGGCACAACAGTGCCGTGGCTCAGTAGCGAAGAGTATTCACCATATATAATCCGGCGGAAATTTCAGATTTTCAAACAGTTTTAAAATACTGAAGGTATAGCTAAGATATATATATTATCTTGGATAAAGGGAGTGAACAAAAAATCCTTAACATGGCCTTTGCGCGTTTGGGTTTCTTGTCTGGGTGTTAACATCAGGTTTTGCTGCACTTTCAAAACAAACGCCTCTTTATACTCATTAGGTTATTGAACCAAAAAAAATGAAACCGCCTAATCGATAGTCATTCTTTCAATGTAGTAAAAAAACCATCCATTTTAGCTCATTTTAAGAGGCAGTTTTCATTTTTCCATATACCTGAAACATTGTGCAAAAAGGGATTTCAATCGCTGTAGGGTTCTGTAAATACTAACAGTGGAACCGAGTAAGTCTGCGGTACAAGAGGTAGCTAGAGGTCTCTTGGTCTGTATACCATGAACGTCAAAATTTTTTGTGGGTACCTTGCACTTCCGAGGAGTTTGAAACTTTAGGCCGCGGCACAGTAACTTTGATTTCGGTACGAAAGCTTCCGTTGTTGCTGCACACAGAAACTTGCACGGCAGGGCAGCGTTTCTCCATTCCGAAGAAACTTTTTATAAATATACGCTTATTCACGAAAATGCATCAAAACGTACGTGATTTCAAATGAAAGCGCACCAGTTTGGGAGGAGACTTTGAAAACAAGGAGCCGAATTTTTTTGGCAATTTGTGTTACCCACTTTTTAAGGGCGTGTTTACGGCACGAAACGGCGAAATGACGAAATGGCACTATGGTTAGCTTAAATAACACTATGGTTAGCCTAATTAGCACTCCGGTAGCCTGAATATAACTGACCCGACACTGGTTAGCTGTTAACAGACACCTGTTTTCCACATTGACTCTAACTCGTACAGCATTTCGTCATTTCGGCATATCTCTAAACTAGTGTGGATTACAGATAATAAAATCTGTTTACTTAGCTAGTCGGCCTTTTGCTCTTTAACAGAAATTTCTAAGGAAATGAAAATCCCGTCATCTTTAAATACATGATAATAATGATAATAACAATAATAACGATAATAACAATAATAACAATAATAACAATAATAACAATAATAACGATAATAACAATAAAAACAATAAAAACAATAATAACAATAATAACAATAATAATAATAATAATAATAATAATAATAATAAAATTAATAGCTTTTTTGGTACATCCAATTAAAATGGGTCTCCCCATAACAATTACAATAAAATATAATATAAACAATTAAGACGATTTCCGCACAACATTCGAGCAATAATGGCAAAAATTAAGTTACCAAAAAACTCTCTTAGCATGGTAATATTTTGGATGAAGGTAAGAAGGTCGTATTGAGATTTAAGTTCTCAAGCTGATCCCGCGAGGGAAAAATGAACTTCAAGTTATCTATACTTTTCAGTTAAAACGGACATTTCGCATTAGTTGAAAACAGAATTACACTCGCATTAAGCATTCTTACAAGGTTTTACATTAATTTTCTCGAGAATGCTTGGAGATTTAATTGCGGGGTCACCTAGAGAAATGAATTACAGTGAGATGCGTTAAACAGTATTAAAAAAGTTACCGTGCCATGAGTACATTTTTAGTAAATAATTTTTGCACTTATTGCTCGAACCTTGAGCGGAAGCCGTGTTAAAATCTAAAATAAACATTTAAAAGCGACAAGAACTTACATTTACCATATTATTAAAAACATAAGATACATAATTCATTATGAGAAAGATCGCTGACCTGTTGCTGATCTAAAACACATGATAGGTAACGAATCAGTCAGTTCGAAGCTTCAACATCCCCTACCCTGGTTAAACCACTTGAATTTTCTGAGACAGCTTAAATTTTGACTTGACAAAAATGTCGTTCAATAAGCAGACCGTAAGGTCATGCTAATAACATGGAAACAATAAGTTAAGTACTGAAAAAGAACAAAAACCACCCTTGAACAACCGCTTTCTGCATCCTCTGTGACAAGAATAATTCTTTTATATTTAACAAATAAAGCAGCCTAAGCCGTGTATTACACTGTGATAAAACACGACGGGCATTTGAGAACACGAGGGAAATGTACAAAACACGAGCCGCAGGCGAGTGTTCGATCTACATTTCTCAAGTGTTCGATCTCAAGTGTCCGGCTTAGGCTTCCTTATTTGCTTTATGATATAGAGGTAATGTGGCGAAAAACAATAAAACAAACTTCTTCTATGCTTTATACTCTGATAAAACCATGGGTTTTCGAGCAACCAGAAGCGCGCAGGGTCCTATCGATATTATAGTCAACTATAAAAGTGAGTAAATTTTCACGGTTGAGAAAGTGTAATTGTAACGGAAGTGTTCTTGATCCAGGATAAATACACACAACGTTATTATCTCTCTGATGTCTTGCACAACGGACCGAAACGCTTCACCATGATCTCGAGGCAATTTGTTCAAACTCTCTCCCACCCTTCCCATACACTTTCAAATTTCCCTATTTCCCACAACCGCCAACGCATGATGACAAATGTCTCCCGGGACACATCGATTCGTCACGTCCAGGGTTCGCTCGTGGGGATTCTTGATGTCTCTATTTGAAGGAAAACAATGACGGCCTACAGGTGCATTATTTTACCTTCTGTGTCCAAGTTCTAACTGCTGGTTTTCCTGTGGCGTCATCATTTTCCAAAATTGAAAATAACCAGTCCTTCCGAAGTTTTAGTTTCATCAGGCTCCCGAGAGGGCGTTCGCGTAGACCAAAAGAGGAGTTGTCGCTCAAGTTTTTGCTTACTGAACAATTCTTGCACTAGAAAAATTGTTACTTTCAATGTGTCGGAACTCTTAGTCTAGCACCAACATGGCGTCTCCATACAAAGCTGTATAAATTTGGGTGAAACACTTTTTCGAATAACGCGCGAATGAAAAACCACACAGACATAAATCTTGGCGAAGTTGTTTATATATCTTTTGCTCTAAAATTCGTGGGAAAGAACGCAAAACTACTGTGCTCGCTGATCCCGTCCGGAAAATTGTGACTGTGGAAGACTGGATCTATTGTATCATTCACCCGACCCAGTCTTTCACCGTCGGTAGAAAAAAAAGATGGCGGTCAAAGTTTCTTTTGAGTGTTAGCTTATTTGAAACCAGGTACTCAACATGAGACGGAGTGTTCGTTTGGCAACCAGGGCAGTCGATGAAATGACTTCTGGGGCTGCTGAAGTTGTGCAAATCTCAGGATCGACATCAACAACAAACTTTACTAAAAAGTCTCCAGCGAAGTCGGGAACGAGGAAGCCCCAGAAATCCACGGCGACGAAACGAAGCCGGGAGAAAAGCACAACTGATCAAGACGAAAATGAACAGAAAATGAGTACGCTGAAAAGTTCAGCTATCACTGAAGGAAAACTTAAACCCAAAATCAAACGAGTGAAAACAGATGATTCGGTTGTGCACACGACGATAAAATCTGAAGATAACATCAAATCATTGTTGGAACAGGAGAAGCTTGTTGGAGCTCATGTGTCTATCGCTGGAGGGCTCCACAATGCAGTGGCCGAGGCAATGGCTATAGGTGCTAAAGCGTTTGGGTTGTTCTTGAGATCACAGCGCCAGTGGGCAAGCAAACCATTGGAAGACGAGGCTGCCGAACTCTTCAGAGAGGCTTGTGCCAAATCCAACTTCTCTCCACATTCGATTCTTCCACACGGTATTTACCTGATGAATTGTGGATCACCAGATGACGAGACGCTCTCTAAAAGCCGATCCACCCTCGTAGATGAGCTGCAACGTTGTGAAAAGCTGGGGCTCTGTCTGTACAATTTCCATCCAGGCTCAACTTGTGGCAAGATCACAGTTGAAGAATCCATCAACAAGATAGCTGAGAGTATCAATTTGGCACACAAGCAAACAAAATATGTTATTACTGTCTTAGAAAACATGAGCTGCCAAGGCAATACTGTGAGTAGTATCTTTTGTTATGTCATTAGTCTATGAGAGTGTTATCTTCTTTATGAGGGGGACAGAGTGGTGGTGGTGGGAGGGGGGGGGGATCTCACTTCTAGAGACCAATAGAGTGGTAAGACTGAGTTCAGCCCTTACTCTGGTTTCTGTAGCCGGAATGAATTACAAAAATTTAAACTGCTCAGCATAATTATCAGGTTGCCCCAACTACAACTACTGCTGTAGTGCAGGTTTCAGTGCTTTCATAAGCCAGCCGGAAATCGGGCAAGCATTCTGTTGTTAGCAGTTATTAACAATTGGCCCACCAGTGTGAGTTGTAATTGGGCAGTCTTGTCTGCTCCCTAGTGCTATGTTGAGAGGTACTGTGTGGGTGGGTCTCAGACCTGGCCTGGGCAGGGTCCTTGTTTGCTCTTGAACAGGTAACGTGACTCACACTGTGCCTTTCTTGATCCAGGGATGTACATGTAAGTACAGCGTAACAGTGAATTATCTGTTGAACCCGGAAAATATGCCTATGGGTTGCCTGCCAACCACAAGTCCCATACAGGGGGAGTAGCAATACAGTGGAACCCCATTAATTTGGTGACCAATGTGCCACAAAAATTTGGCCGTATTAATGGGGTTGCCATATTAAAGGGGTCCTTCAAATACGAAAGTGACTGACTGAGCTTTTGTTCAGACCAGAATGACTTGGCCCTAATAACGAGGTGGCTGTATAAACAGGGTGGCCATAAGGCAGGGTTCCACTGTAGTGCTTGTCATTTTTTGCGATGGAAACAGACTGAAGTTACATGTTGGGTGATGAGCTACCTGCTTTTCAGTGAGACTTACTATGTCTTAAGTGTCAATGGTGTGATGCATGTGATGTTGAAAAATCTCTGTACTGTCACATGTGCAAATCATAACAGTTGTGGATTATAAGTGTGCTGTGTGATATGAAACTATGTCCCTGACACAAAACATCATATATCAAGTAATGTGTAGCCTCAGAAAATATCCATACAGACCTTTAAGATCACAGGAGACTCTGCTCACAGGGTAACCTTTAAGGAGGGTTTTGGGGAATTTGGTGGAGGAGGAGGTCAAAAAAGCCAAGATTTGTAAAAGGTAGTATGAGCCAAACCTAGAATTTTCAACAGTATTGGGGAGAGGAGGGGGGGGGGGGGAGATCAAACCAAAAAACTCTTTGTGGGAGGGTAATGGAATGATACAGGGGAATTTTTGTTTCGTCCGTCTACATGTATTTATCATTAACCCAAGTGCAAACCCTGCAAACCATAGGCACATAAACTTCCCTCATTTTTGTTAGTTTTTTGTTTGTTAGTTTTTATTTTTATAATAGTATTATTATTACTATTATTATTTCTTAGAACTTGTGAAGCGCTCTTGGACATTGTATTGAAATCAGCGCTATATAAATAAATTATTATTATTATTATTATTATTATTATTATTATCAACATACAGTCAATCCTCCACTAAAGATCGCCTCTCTACAGTGGCAACCCTTTTTTCATGGTGGAGAGTCCATGCATTCACTCTTCTTTTAACCTCTCTACAACAGCCACCTCTCTTCAATAACAACAGCTCTAAAACATGTCCTAACTGCCAAGATAAACGTTTCAACAGTGGCCACTCAGGGATCAATGACTGATAAACAGTGTATACAAAACACTACTTTTGATTGTTAAAGGTCATGAAATTTGGTTTCTGTTTTATTGATAAATTGGATTTCTACATATTTGTATGGTACAATAAGCATCTTAGATAAAAATGTTGCACCCCTGAACAAAAGTTGTCATATAACACCCCTACACTGTGTATGCCCATAATAGCCACATTTCTACAACAACCACTTTCCTTTGTTCCCAAGGTAGCAATTGTGGAGGGGATTGATTGTGTTCAATTACATAAATTTGCACGTTAAGTTTGTGATTTGCTTGTATGCTGCTGTTTTTTCTTTTCGGTTTTATTTATCCTCAGAAATTATAAATTATTAATTGGAGTACAGAGTATTTATGTAAATTGTGTGAAATATTATTACTACATTAATGTTTGTGGTGTGTTCAAGTAGTGTTCGCCTGTATTTTTACAGATTGGTGGCAAATTTGAAGAATTGCGAGACATAATCGACCGTGTACAGGACAAGTCTCGGGTGGGTGTCTGTCTGGACACCTGCCATGCCTTTGCCGCAGGGTATGACATTGCTTCAGAGAAAGGTTTCACGAAAACGATGGATGAATTTGACTCTATCATTGGCCTCAAATACTTGAGGGGCGTTCACTTGAATGACTCTAAGGGAGAGATCGGTTGTCATTTAGACAGACATGAAAATATTGGCAAAGGAAAGATTGGAGTTGAGGCATTCCGACGTTTAATGAGAGATCCGAGGTTTAATGGTGTCCCTATGATCTTGGAGACACCATGTGCATCTGAAGACACTTACAAGAAGGAGATCAAACAGTTGTATGCTATGATAAAGTAAACAGCTCATTGGATTGAGGAATGATTAGTTGAAATAAGTTCACAGTTCAATCTAAAATTCAAGGCACAAATTCTCCTTACTGACTGTAACACAGTTGGTTTAATGTCAGTTCTGCCAGTGCTATAGGTACATGTACATCAAGATTATCGCTCATTGCCTGTATACTTAAGGTTACTCCAAACCTTTGCGGGGCTACTTTTGCCAAAATTTATTTTTTGAGGTAAAATTTTCAAGAAAATGAATATAAAATATTTAAACGTGCGCGAGTTATTGGGAAAAAGAGTTTTAATAAAAGTTACATATGTAGTAAACCGTCAAGGTGTCATAATCGACACAATCCCCAAAAGGCATGGGCTCTTCAGCGACCTTTCGCGGCAAACGGCTTAATCCGGAGATCCTATATCAAATACTTTTACATGTCCATCAAGAGTGCCTCCTTGAAACCACTCTTCGGCATTTGCTTCTCAGTTTCTTTTTATTTTGTTGGACATCGTTTTCTTTGTATTTTGCCCATTATATATTGTTGGCCACCGGCCTAAAACGTGTGCGGCTAAAACGTGACTGTGACACTATCGCTTTCCCGCGAAGCTCCAGTTTGCATACTGTGAACGCTAGGGGTTCTGTCATTTCATTGGCTGGCGGCTTTTTGAGTTGACTCGTCCCTCTGGAAAGGCGTGACATGTTTATAAATCTTTAGAAGGCGAAACCTCGCACTCGTTTTCGAGAGAATCCCTCCTCTTTAAATGAATTAATAGGGTATGTAGAATCGACGGTTTTCCGTGAAATTTGGCCAAAACAATCACTGATAGATAAGGAACAAAATGGTGTCGGCGAATTCTTTTATTTCGTGGCGGCCTCTTACGCAACACGTTACATGAATTTTTCGATAGTGGAACTTGACAGATGTATAAAAAGATAAGCAATAGAAATAAAAGAAAATGCTGCCCTTTAAGATATTTATACATTAGCACTGCTCAACGATCGCATTTGATACCCGATTAATTCACCGGAATGTCAGTCGGTCGTTTTGGCATTAATGGATTCTGCTGCCTTTACTTCAATCGAATTTTATATTTCGTAACCTTTGTGGGGGTTTCCTTGAAAACAGCGCGCGGACGATTTTTTTTCTGAAGGACACCCGCGAAGGTTTGGAGTAGCCTTAAATGCGAAATTAGATGTACATCATGCAGTATTAATGATAATTTCTTCCTTGGTTGTGATCAGCATGTGATTTTACTTAAATATGAACACCAGAGATAGACCATTGCATTTTCAAGGGCGGAAGGTGGAGTTAGAAAGTGTTTCTGACATGTCTGAGCAAGTATGTTTTCCTTTTTGCTCAGTGTGTGCTTGTTTGTTTGTTTTTTATTTGTTCCTTATTTTTCTTTTGTGTGGCTCTCTTTACACATTTTATTTCGTCGCTGCTTTCTTGTGCAGGATTTTTGTGTGTGTGTGTGATTGCATAGCGTTTCCTAACCCTCCCTGAAAAATGTAGTCAGTGGTCCATATCTAATATGCGTCATGAGAGATCATCAAAAGAAAACTGCCTTCAATGTAAGATTGTTGTAGAGTTCAAAATATTGCATAAATATTGAATTGAGGCCTATCAGGGGAATGTGTATCTTGAAATTATTGTGAAAAGTCGCAACTTTCCGTTATCATACTTGGCGTTTTTATGTAGTACTGAAGCCTGAGGTTTTAGTTTGTGTTTTGATTTGAATTACGTTATCTGATTTAAAGAAGGTGAAGTTTGAATTCACGCAGGACGAATTTGTAGAAAAATAAAATTAAGCCATAAAGGAATGAAAATAAATATAACGAAAATAATAAAAACATACAGTCGCATTCTAAAGCAAGTGGACAACGGTGGTGCCAGCTATAGACAGTATTTCACTTTCTTCCCGATAAGGTGGAATTTCACTTGTTAATACCTGAATGCAATACTCTTTCCACAATGATAACTGGATTCCAGTTGTAAAGCACCTGTTGAGGAACTGGTTATAAATTTACGCGTATTACATGGCCGTAATGTCTTTTTAGTTGTTAAAATATGGGATCCTTGTGGTCGCGTGTTAAAAGAAAAGGAAAATAAAAATATCTAAAGTAAATGGGCAAAAACACTCGTACGCGTTTGCCATAACGCAACGTGCTCAACAATATTTTTCCCGCGCAATCTTAAACAAGCCTCTCATATTTGGGTAGAACATCAGCTTTACACCATGGAGTCATATACAGTTAAAAACTTGAAATTTGGTTCGTGTGCCAAATATATGCAATGTTCAGATTTCATTTTCGTCCATTTTCGAAAAAGGAAGCCAATTAACACATCTTATGCAAAAGGCTATAATACTGCTCAGCAGGACAGCCAAGGCAGTTTCAACTGCGGTGAACTGTTCACAATGAGCGTTTATCTTGGTTGATTCTCTGAAGGCTTCAACAATCAATAGTTGAAAGCTTTGGCTGGAATGTGAAAATCCTAGCACAGCCGAAACTCAAAAGCTGAAGGAGGCCTCTGACAGGATGTCGGACACAGAAGTTATTCTTATGGTAATTATCTCCATCCTTATGGCTGTAAATCTGATAGGAAATACTTTGGTTTGTGTTGTTGTGCTCCGAACGAAATCCATGAGAGTTCCAATGAACTATCTCTTGATAAACCTCGCCGCTGCTGACATGGCATTCGCCCTCTTTGTATCGCCGCAGTATATTGTTCGTCCTTTTCTTCCGCACCCTGGTCCCCCATTGGGTGATTTTCTATGTAAGGTCGCGACTGGAGGAAGCCTGAGTTGGATTGGAACAGCAGCTGCAGTCTTCACACTGGTTTTGATCGCCTTTGAACGGTATAACTCCATTTTGTTTCCACACACCATTACGCGAAGGCTCACAGCACAGAAAGTAAAGCGCGGAATCTTAGCGAGTTGGTTAGTGGCAGTCGTGTCTGAGATCCCGGCAATTACAGTAATGAAGTACAGCGCGCAGCACGAAATTTGCATTGAAGAATGGCCTGACATTCGCTATGCCAGGGCTTACACGTTGATGACGTTTTTCATTGACTTTGCTTTCCCTTTTACCTTAATGGCTGTCCTGTACGGGAGAGTCATTCATAAGCTTTGGAACCGTGACCGTTCTAGCTCAACCCAGGTGGTGCTTCTGCAGCAAAGGAAGAAAGTCACAAAGCTTCTGTTGATTATAACAGTTCTTCACGGGGTGTTTCTCCTGCCCGATACGGTCACTTATGTTATGTCTTACTTTGGCTTCAAGTATGGCTCCATTGCGTACAGGGTTGGCACTGTTTTGGTCTGTTTGAACTCAGCAGTGAATCCATTTTTGTACAGTCTTCGAAGCGAGAGATTCAGGCGATCTTTGCAGAGGCTCTTGCACTGGAAAACCAAAAGTTTTCACCTTACCTACAAATCAAAGGAAAAGAATTCCATTGAATTGCGCTCTTCGACTAGACTGAGAAATGCTTGTTTAAACTAAGTGAAGAAGACAACCAGTATAACAACCAGATCGTATTGTTTTACTGTAAGAAACAGTGTTTCTTTATAACTATACACTCTCGAGACTGATATAACTGCATAATTTTTCAAATTAACACTGGGTCATAGTTGTTTCAGTTTTCAGTGAGGAGAATGTACGTTAACCATAATTGAGAGATTGATTAAACCTAAACCTTTTTGAGCTTGTATACGAAGTTCCATACTGAGCCGTTGGGCCATTTGGCTATTGAAAGACGGAGGTGAGGGTGGTTGATTCTAAAACAATTTTCAGAGAAATCACATGATTATCGTGACGCCATCGTTTTCGAAAAGCTCCGTTTCCATGTTTTTTTCTGTGCACACGAAAACGAAAAGTCGGCGTTTTCAAATTCCTCCGGCGTGCGGTTTAAAGAGCGTTTTCGAAAAGCTTCGTTTTCGTGGCAGATCAGAGTGTGGATGGAAGGCCTAACCGGTGAAATAAAGCTCCGTTACGTTTTCGAATTCTTCCGGGACGGTACCTTAGAACTTAATTATTCGGGATCCTTTGCCATTCAACCCTCGGGGATAACCCCTGTTTTTCGTGAAGCAGACAAATCTCCCGGATTGGTATTTTGCCGCTTTCCCCATCCCCGGTTCTGAGTACGAAATTGTGCGATAAATCCACCAATCGTAAATCAAAATCAGATTAAACTGTGGGTTCAATATGCTATCTGTTCTCTTTTCTTCATTCCCGCTGCCTTTAAAAAACAGATTATACGAACGAATGAAAACAGTAGACTACACAGTCGGGAGAAAGTTAATTTACCTCTAGTTTTAGCGAAAGCTCAGAGATATCTTGAAACATAGCTGTATTAAGAGTGTCTGATAATCAAGTATGATATGCTGTCGAGATCCGTCGCTTTGTATTTTGACGTACCGCGGCATTTCAATAATTGGTTTCCATGAAAACACCGTTAGCATTTGTACTTTAGCTTCCTGGTACGCAAGCCTCTTAGCTTTGTTCAGCTCACATATAATACTTTGAATTTGCTGCGTGGCACGCTTCCCGAAGCACTGATCCTATTTAAGAGCACAATCTGCGATTTTCTACCCTATTTATGACCTGACCCTTAAATTAATGCCCTGGTTCAAACCTGCCTTAGTTCCCTAGTTCAGAATGATGTTAAAGATATTGTGAATGGCTTTAGTTGATGAAAAAGTATGCTTCTAAAAAGCATACCTAATTCAAGACGAGTGCAAAAACCATGTCCAGTTTAAGACCAAAATTAACACAATAGATATTCTATTTCTGACCAAAATGTCTTAAAAAACCATACCCATTGAGACTGGACATACCTATATAGCCGATATAAGGGAGTGCCCCCCCTAGCTACATTTGGAAGTGTGTTGACTGTAATACTTGATATATGTGTAGGCAACTTAAATTGATGAGCCCTTTCTCTTTAGCAATAGGTTCAGTGCTACACCTCGCCTGCACGAAAAACCCCAGGCTCTGGCAACTGAGCGGATCAGTGCGGCGCAAAGCGGTGCATTAGCACAAATCCCCCTCACTCCAGGACTTCTCAAAACCCCAGGTCAGCCTTCTCCGAAAACGAAATACTATTTCCTTCTGAGAAATAGCTTCTCGTTATCTCTACGCTTCCAATTATATTCAAGTTTTAAAAAAAATATTGATCTCAATAACTTTGAGTGTTTTTCGATTTATAGTTTTTCGTGATATTTTTATCGTTTGACCGGAACCTTCTTGATGTCATTGATAGATTAAAAATATAACTTAAACGCTTCCAGAAAAAAACCCTAGCGTTTCATAGTCAATTAGCATGCTGATAACATAAAACTAATCTCAAATTTTAGTAACAGACGCTGAGAATAGAATAGAATAATCGGCATTTGTTCATGCCGCCTAAAGCTAGACTAAATAGACGCTAAATACTTATTAGTTTTCTTAGTTGTTTTTTTTTTCATGAACAATGCCGAAAATAGACAAGTTGTCCTTTAGCTACACAAAAAATAAATTTTAAATCATGCCGCAATCAGAGAAAATTTTCCTGGCGACAGAAAACTTAAGCCTAGTCCTCACTACACCGGAGGAATTTGAAATAGAGGTTTCACTCTGAAAACGCATCAATTGTTTTTCGGCCACACTACGCCGGAGATATTTAAAAACGCAACAATCACCAGTCATTTTGGATTTGTGTTTGAGGAAAACTTGAGCAGGAAAATTGCATGATTACAGTGACGCCATCGTTTTCGAAAAGCTCCGTTCTCAAAATGTTTTCTTCCTGAAGAGCGTTTTCGACACGGCCGCGGGGGGTACTTTAAGCTTATCCGTAGAAATAAAGCTACGTTTTCAAATTTCTCTTTCTCTTAAATTTTTCTTTCTCTTCGTGTGGACTCTGCCTCGCATATCGCTAGACTTGCCAGTTTCGACGCACTTAACTCTGAGTTTTTGCAGTAAGAAATGTTTTAAAAGCGTGCGTGGAATTACCGGATAAAGAATTTGAGGTATTGTTGCGTGATTGTGAAACATGACGCGGAACTTTGACAAAATTTTCAACACTTAATTAAAGTTGTTTTCCTATCACAGCTGTTGTTTTGTTTCCTTAACCTCCAAATTAGATGGGACAAGCAAGTAATTAATTGATGACACGGTTTAGTCACGTACTACCGTATGCATTACCAAGTCTATTTTTTTCTTCTATTGTCAACTCTCTGAACTCTGAATCTCTGAATCTCTGAACTCTGGACGAAAGCCACGTATAAATACTTCTTTTATGGTAAGTTTTATACACAAGTTAACTTCTTTGAGAGGTATTGCAGCACAAGAACCTAGATAATTCACATATATTACAGTGTAGCGCATTATTGAGGGAAACAATTCTCAGAAAAATACATCCATAAACACCATCAAACTAAACAGTCTGCGGTCGGGAGGTTTCATAAGCATCTGAAAGTAACGCAAGGTTAGCCTTCGTTCCACATTTTAAGCACGAAGAGGCCAGATGAAGGGTATATAAGCGAGTTAACCCCCAAGTTATTTTTATAGCACCCAACAGCGCCTAGAAATAGGTTATTTTATAACCAAGTTGGTTGGCGGCCCAAGCGGTTTAACGCGCTTTTTCATCCGGCTGCACTGTGCACGAATAGCCGTTCTAAAATAATAATTGAGAGAGATTATATTGAGAATAAGGCTTACATGCCGCATATGGGGCATAACTTTCTTACCCTTTCCGAGCTAAATTTAGCAATAAGCAATTAAGTTTTCTGTTTATTAAAATATTTAAAATCTGGACAATTATTTTTTTAGCCTCTTGTTCTTCAGACCCACCAAAATAATCGTTAATTTTTTCATATATATTTTTTTCATAATGCCCCTTACTTTCTAAAATAGTACAGAAAGCGACGAATTAAAGCAACACCTAATCTCGGCAGAAAGGCGCTTGCCAGAAATCAGATAATCGTTCCTCTTGTTGTTTCTCCGTTAATGGAAGTTTTTGATTTTAGAAAATTCGAGAAAAGCTCATAATAGACTCGTCTATCGTATATTTTGTCTCTTGTCAGTCAGTCTGTCATCCCCATAGCGCCTGGTGACAACGAGGCTCTTCCATTCTAACCGGTAATTATTGGTGGGAATAAAAACCTGACAAAATATTTCTCTTCTTCGCTTCAACCTAGGAAATTATTTACTTTCAAGAACTCCTCAGGAGGGCGGGATAATGACTTATGCTACCCAAAACAAGGACATTATTTGAGAATTGTAACCCACACAATGCTGTGCTGCCGCAAAACCGAATTCGTGCCTTCGAGAACTGACACGAGGACCTACTCCAACAACATCACAGGTTCGTTTCTGCTTATTCTTGAAAATTGTAAACTAAATCGGGGATCTTTTCTCGGTCCCCTCACTGACGGGCTAAGCAGCTGGTTTTGTAAAGAAATGCCACGCAGCTATCACGTGGAAGCGGCGTGAAATGATTTTTCCGCCTACGCATGCTGGAGAAAAGAGCCGTGGAGATGTACTCGTCCCTGGTACGCTCCAGTCATTATCGATGGTAAATATCTCGGCTATTGATTTTGTTCTTGAACGTTAATTAGCCCTCAAAATTTACCTAAGAATAAAACACAATTGATCGGCCCACGCAAAGCAAACTTGAACTTGGTCTGGCTGTAATGCTCTGACAAGCTGTAAAAACTAAAAACGTTCTTCTCAACACGTTCACTTGTGTTTAAGTGTTTGTAATATGTTTTTTTGTATGAGACACATTTTCCCAAATTTTTTCTCCAGTTTTGTTTTATTTTGGTTGCTCTTTGTTTCAGTAAAGTGGAAGAACCTGAAGGATCTTATACAATAATCTTCGAGTTATTTTTAGGGGACAATCATAGCTTAATGTTGATCGAGTTATTTTTATCCTCAGTGAACGAGTCTCATTCTTGAATCATGTGTTTTTTCTTAAGTTATTGTTCTCCGCGAAACAGCAATATGTACGTGGTGGTCTCTCAGCCCATCTGTCAAAATTAGGAAATGAGTTCATAAAAGACTTGCCTGGAGTTATATTCTTCAATTATAAACGAGAAACAACAGGAAAACACATCAATTTTGAGTTTGAGCGGAGAATTGTAGTCATAAACGTGTACCTTCTAACATTCTAAATGGCATGTTTTTCATCACTTACTGAAATAAAATATACGTAATTCAGAAGTAAAATCTGGGTCTTGCATATGTATTTAGTTTCGCAGGAATACACTGATAATTCAACGAAAATGCTTTCACTCAAACGTTTAGTATTGTCTCTCACGAAATGCTTTTAACGAGAAGTATCTCCTCTCATGAAATCAAAGATTTTGAAAGCAAGCAAGTCTTGTGATATTTTTGCACTTAGAATCTTAAGACAGGTGGTGGCGTTATGCTTCAAACTATGCGAAAAATCGCTGTGCGTGTGTGCGAAATTGGATCCCAACAGATTGATTAGCGGCCTCAAGTTATGTTTATACGTTGAATCCCTGCGATAGCGACAGACCGTTTATCACGTTCCTCGGTGACTTGACGCATTGTTGACACGGACTGAATTCTCAGCCAATTTCAAAGCTGAATGAAGTATGTGCTTTTGATTATCCGATTCTTGTTATTCCACGATGAGACAGGCAGACAATTTATTATATAATTTTGTTGACAAGAATTGGCGCGAAAATGAATCACGAAGCATGTCATATAATTGGCGCACATTTTTTGCATTCTAACGAATAGAAAAGAAACTCAAAAAACCTTACTTTCTATTGGTGATAATTTTTTTTTTGTCAAAAACTATAAAAAAGGACATGGTTTTCATTGCGTGGCCTATACTATATTTTGTATATATTTACTGCATTTATGTATCGCATTATTTTTCGCTTAGCGGCACTTGAAGACGTCAAGACGCAGAGAAAGAGTTTTAACGGAGTTGAGAACTGTTAACCAAAAGAACTACAAAGTTGAGCTATATATATCTATATAAATGAAAATTGGAAAACAAGAAAGCGTTTGATTTGCATTTTATAGAGCTTCAATCTTTGCCGTTCCATCAGTGAACTGACAAACCACTGAAAGACATATTTTTGTCACAGTTATACAGGGTCGCAATATATTTTACAATTTGCTGAGCCTTGCGCTCCAAGGTGCTTTTTAGACTGCTGACCCCAAATCTAATTGTTTGTAACAAAGTTTTTGTAGTGCTTTTCAATATATTTTTTCCCGGCTAAGATGTGCTAAATGTTGTTATTTCTCTTGATACCGACTTGTACGTGATCTAATATCATGTCCCGCTGATTGGGAATGTTTTAAAATGCACACGAAATTCTAAATACAAATTCATTTATCGCAAAATCCAATCAGGCGTAGGCCGGAATTAACATATATATTTTTAAACATCTGACAGAAAGCAAGTACAAAAGCGAAAAATTAAGTGTCATTAACAGCACTTTCATTATTTTAGAACTTATTTTTCTTTGCTCATATTTCTAAGAAAGTAAATATCAAAAAATAATGGCGATTTAGTTGAGCGCATTAAGTCAAGGTACTTCAAACGTGCATTTCTTAAATCCCGTGAACCACTGGATGTTTCTAAAACAAACAGAACGAGAATATCATTTCTTTGTTTTAAATAACCCACTCACTCTATAGCTTCCGGAACTGTTCCGTGAGTGTGGATTTAAACACGAATTTTACGGTTTTTTGACAGAAATTAATTTCGCCGCGGAGTATGAGTTACTCGAAGCTGAAAAGGACTTTGCTCTCCTGACTGCGGAATCTTCTCGCTCAGTGGTGGGGTTATTTCAATAGACACGTGTCACCAGCAATTGTTTTCGATGTCAAAACTGACTATCGGCAAAATCTCAAATTTTATAAAACATCAGCCGCAGAGTATTCACTTCACTTATCGGATCGCCGCTCAAGCGAGCCACAGCAAGGCGGCATGAAAGCTGTAGAGAAAGACGTGGAAGATATCTTTGCAGGTAAATACCGTTTTCTCCTCTCAAGTCTCGATAGACTTTTAAATTTATAATTAAGAAACGATATCTCAGCAACCATCGCAAGTTAAGCCGTATTTGTGTACAGAGCATAAGTAACTAACTGTCGCGTGACTTACCGTTGCATGAAACAAACCCAGATATTTTCTTCCTTTTGTTTTATATATTCAAAGCCTTTTATGTCTTTGAATCTGTTTCGTTACCATTGCGAGAAAGACTCTTAGAATCTCAGCGAGTCTTCTACGTGAAAATACGTTAAGTATCTGGTAAACAATTTAGGAATTTCTGCTAGGATGTGTAGGTGGAAAGATGGAAATTTCGACACATGGCGTGTTGAACCATCGTTAATTTAATTGAGTCACGTTCAGGTCCAGACAACTTTTGCCACAAGATTGTAGAGAGCGCGGTTTAACGAATTAATGTAGTCGACACTAATATTAACTTGTGTGTGCAAAACAGCCCAATTTGGACGTATTAGGAATTTTAAGGGTTGCTTAGCGGCCGATTACATTTATAGAAATGTATTCGCATGTCATATAATCGGCGAAATGGAATAAAATTATCAACTCGAAGTTCTTGTTTTTAATACCAGTCATGTATTCGCTCGAAGGATCGGCTTATATTGTACTGTATAGTTTCCTGCAAGCCGGTGTCAAGAGAAATTGACTATTTCCACGTCAGTGTTTTGGCAACGGAGACCTACCACAAGATTACAACTTCCGTATTCAGACGAAAATGAGAAAATAGCTATAACACCAGGATAAAGAAAATTAAGTTTACAATATGTTATATCAAATGCAAATAATGCTCATGATAATTTCATTGTTTAATTTTCGAGAAGAGACATGTCGATATTTGCCTCCAATACCAGGTTTGACTAAACAAGTTATAATTACTTTTTTCTGCTTTTGTTTGCATTTCGGGTTTTCATTATGCGGCTTGTCATCGTGAGACACATTGCCCTTGTCTGTGGACTAAACTGCCTTCATAAAATATTCATGCGTGTGGGTAATCAGATATTTGCAAAGTTTTTAAAAAGCTTTACTAGTACTAATAAAAAGATAACTTGCAAAAAACTTTAACAGTGAAAATGTAATGAACTGTAATGATATAAACTATTTTTTATACTAGTAAATGAAAATCTGGCGAAAAGCAAATTGACTTTTTCGCCAGATTTGTTTACTAGTATATTAAGACTAATTTTTATACTAGTAAATGAAAATCTGGAGAAAAGGAAATTTACTTTTTCGCCCGATTTGTTTACTAGTATATTAAACTAATTTTTATACTAGTAAATGAAAATCTGGCGAAAAGGAAATTGACTTTTTCGCCCGATTTGTTTACTAGTATATTAAGACTAATTTTTATACTAGTAAATGAAAATCTGGCGAAAAGGAAATTGACTTTTTCGCCCGATTTGTTTACTAGTATATTAAGACTAATTTTTATACTAGTAAATGAAAATCTGGCGAGAAAGAAATTGACTTTTTCGCCCGATTTGTTTACTAGTATATTAAGACTAATTTTTATACTAGTAAATGAAAATCTGGCGGAAAGGAAATTGACTTTTTCGCCCGATTTGTTTACTAGTATATTTAAACTATTTTTTTATACTAGTAAATGAAAATCTGGCGAGAAAGAAATTGACTTTTTCGCCCGATTTGTTTACTAGTATATTTAAACTATTTTTTTATACTAGTAAATGAAAATCTGGCGAGAAAGAAATTGACTTTTTCGCCCGATTTGTTTACTAGTATATTTAAACTATTTTTTTATACTAGTAAATGAAAATCTGGCGGAAAGGAAATTGACTTTTTTGCCCGATTTGTTTACTAGTATATTTAAACTATTTTTTATACTAGTAAATGAAAATCTGGCGAGAAAGAAATTGACTTTTTCGCCCGATTTGTTTACTAGTATATTAAGACTAATTTTTATACTAGTAAATGAAAATCTGGCGGAAAGGAAATTGACTTTTTCGCCCGATTTGTTTACTAGTATATTTAAACTATTTTTTTATACTAGTAAATGAAAATCTGGCGAGAAAGAAATTGACTTTTTCGCCCGATTTGTTTACTAGTATATTTAAACTATTTTTTTATACTAGTAAATGAAAATCTGGCGAGAAAGAAATTGACTTTTTCGCCCGATTTGTTTACTAGTATATTTAAACTATTTTTTTATACTAGTAAATGAAAATCTGGCGAGAAAGAAATTGACTTTTTCGCCCGATTTGTTTACTAGTATATTTAAACTATTTTTTTATACTAGTAAATGAAAATCTGGCGGAAAGGAAATTGACTTTTTTGCCCGATTTGTTTACTAGTATATTTAAACTATTTTTTATACTAGTAAATGAAAATCTGGCGAGAAAGAAATTGACTTTTTCGCCCGATTTGTTTACTAGTATATTAAGACTAATTTTTATACTAGTAAATGAAAATCTGGCGGAAAGGAAATTGACTTTTTCGCCCGATTTGTTTACTAGTATATTTAAACTATTTTTTTATACTAGTAAATGAAAATCTGGCGAGAAAGAAATTGACTTTTTCGCCCGATTTGTTTACTAGTATATTTAAACTATTTTTTTATACTAGTAAATGAAAATCTGGCGAGAAAGAAATTGACTTTTTCGCCCGATTTGTTTACTAGTATATTTAAACTATTTTTTTATACTAGTAAATGAAAATCTGGCGAGAAAGAAATTGACTTTTTCGCCCGATTTGTTTACTAGTATATTTAAACTATTTTTTTATACTAGTAAATGAAAATCTGGCGAGAAAGAAATTGACTTTTTCGCCCGATTTGTTTACTAGTATATTTAAACTATTTTTTTATACTAGTAAATGAAAATCTGGCGGAAAGGAAATTGACTTTTTTGCCCGATTTGTTTACTAGTATATTTAAACTATTTTTTATACTAGTAAATGAAAATCTGGCGAGAAAGAAATTGACTTTTTCGCCCGATTTGTTTACTAGTATATTAAGACTAATTTTTATACTAGTAAATGAAAATCTGGCGGAAAGGAAATTGACTTTTTCGCCCGATTTGTTTACTAGTATATTTAAACTATTTTTTTATACTAGTAAATGAAAATCTGGCGAGAAAGAAATTGACTTTTTCGCCCGATTTGTTTACTAGTATATTTAAACTATTTTTTTATACTAGTAAATGAAAATCTGGCGAGAAAGAAATTGACTTTTTCGCCCGATTTGTTTACTAGTATATTTAAACTATTTTTTTATACTAGTAAATGAAAA
Source organism: Micromussa lordhowensis (assembly GCA_964020085.1). Classification (NCBI taxonomy): domain Eukaryota; kingdom Metazoa; phylum Cnidaria; class Anthozoa; order Scleractinia; family Lobophylliidae; genus Micromussa; species Micromussa lordhowensis. Next base: position 23,790,649 of record OZ026605.1, read on the forward strand.
TCTGGCGAGAAAGAAATTGACTTTTTCGCCCGATTTGTTTACTAGTATATTTAAACTATTTTTTTATACTAGTAAATGAAAATCTGGCGAGGAAGAAATTGACTATTCAGCTCCTTCCCCGTGAAAGCCCAAACATTGATACAAAGAAATAAACGGAGTACATGTACTTACACGTGAAGTGTTCATTCAGACTATCAACAGTTGGTATTAAGTCCCACGACTCACCACGCACAAATAGCGACCTTTCGAAATCCATTACTTCCCTTACATGCTTCGTTGACCTTTTTTGGTTAATTTTATCAACGACTTAGAGAGAGAGGGACACACGACATACTACAACCAAATTTTACCAGTAAGGTTGTGACCTTTAATCGTCCGAGACTGGACGGTCAGCCTACTATCGTGATTGACAAGTGCTGTCAGTTGCGGCAAAAAGCGCTAAAAGTGAACATAGAGACCACACGCGCGCACACACACAGATAGATAGAGGGAGAGAGAATGAGTTCGTCATTCGCACCTTAAACAAATACGCACATGATGCAAAACAATGAATAAAGCTAAGTAATAAAAAACGTAACGTTGGCAATGTTTAATGTAGCGAGAAAAAGTAAAAAGAGCGGCTTTATGTATTTATCTGGCAGACATTGAAATCTACTTGTGCGAGTCTCTGCAGGTCTGTGCGGTATTCCGTGTTAGAGTTATCCGTCCAAATCTTAGACATATTTAGATAAGTGATTATTTTGTGTCCAGCGGAAGGACATAAATATGTAGGACGGAAAACAATGAAAACATCTGGAAGTTACATCTGATAGTTCAGCCGCATAAACCAGTAAGCATTAGCAGAAATTCTTCTCTTCATTCATTACCTGTTCAAACTTCTAAAAATCACTGATCGAGCTTTTTTCCTTAACATGCGTGACCGCTTTGACGCGGTCATCTTGGCATCATGCGGTGAAAAAACTCGGAATTTAAAATTCTCAAGGAAACCACAAGTATTGTTATTATGGACACCCAAGATAACAAAGCTGTCTGCTTAGTACAGCCGTGTTCGTTTCATAAATAGGTTTTGAGAGTTTTAATATGGGGTCCACTGTAAACAAATCGGGCGAAAAAGTAAATTTCCTTTTCGCCAGTTTGTTATTTACTAGTATAAAAATTAGTTTAATATACTAGTAAACAAATCGGGCGAAAAAGTCAATTTCTTTCTCGCCAGATTTTCATTTACTAGTATAAAAATTAGTTTTCATATACTAATAAACAAATCGGGCGAAAAAGTCAATTTCTTTCTCGCCAGATTTTCATTTACTAGTATAAAAATTAGTTTTCATATACTAGTAAACAAATCGGGCGAAAAAGTCAATTTCTTTCTCGCCAGTTTGTCATTTACCAGTATAAAAATTAGTTTTCATATACTAGTAAACAAATCGGGCGAAAAAGTCAATTCCCTTTTCGCCAGATTTTCATTTACTAGTATAAAAAAATAGTTTAAATATACTAGTAAACTAATCGGGCGAAAAAGTCAATTTCTTTCTCGCCAGATTTTCATTTACTAGTATAAAAATTAGTTTTCATATACTAATAAACAAATCGGGCGAAAAAGTCAATTTCTTTCTCGCCAGATTTTCATTTACTAGTATAAAAATTAGTTTTCATATACTAGTAAACAAATCGGGCGAAAAAGTCAATTTCTTTCTCGCCAGTTTGTAATTTACTAGTATAAAAATTAGTTTTCATATACTAGTAAACAAATCGGGCGAAAAAGTCAATTTCTTTCTCGCCAGATTTTCATTTACTAGTATATATAGTAATATAAATTTAATTTACTAAAATTAAATATAAATTAACTAGTAAAGTTTTTTGCAAAAAAAAAATTTATTAGTACTAATAAAGTTTTTTAAAAAGTTTTGAAAAATATGAATTCCCCATGCGTGTACATCACATGAGAATCTTTTTCTCGATTTCAGCAACCATTAGCCGGTCTTCGGTTGTAACAGTCTTAAGTCTGGATCTACGTGAATATTTCGTTGGCTTGTTCAAAGGAAGACAACAGTTAGTCATTGGCAAAACAGCTCCACTTTTCACGCGATATTCCAACAGGTTTTTGGCAAACAGGAAGTTTTATCAATCCGACAGGTATATTTATGTTCCGCAAGCCTCGCCAAAAAGTAGGCTTAACCGTTGATCTGGAAGACAATTCTTGGCATGAAATAGGATTTGCCGAGATAAAAACTGGATTTCCAACTGTGGATTGACCCCGGAGGAATTTAGCGTAAATATGAGATATTTTAGTTACCTTGACCGAGCGGTCTTTAACATACTTGTCTGCTGTATTATCACGCAATGTTCTTATCAGTATTAAGGCAACCGTATAAACCGCTCTCGCAATATCTATCGCTCTGCTTAACTGTAAGTCAGGTTAAGCTACAATAATTATTTGAGATATCCATCTCGGATCGTCATTTCGAAAGTCTTCGTTCGAGCACTTGTTCTTAAATTAACTGTCATCGGTTTGGCTTAGTGCCACCCAGCAAACCCGCTTCGGAGGAATTGAAAGGGTTGTAAATCTTGTTTGATCCGACAAGGGCCAAAGATCATTTTCCTTTTAGCCTGAGAAAGTGCTTCTAGAAACGCCGGACAATGGTTGTTTCGCAAAGAAGACTCGTTTAAAAGAAAATCATCTAGACATCTAGTGATACGATTGTAAGCCGAATGAAGCACGTCGATTTTTTTTTATTATGAAAAAAAAAAGATCTGGCAAATTTTTTGTGCTAGTTTTAAAGAGTGACATCTAAATTTCGGTTAGGAGAATTGACTATTAGAACTTGCAGGAGAAAGACAAGTGGGAAAAAAAAATCAGCGCTTTTTAGCACTGGGAAAACATAGCTTTTGCCAAAACATAAAGCCATTAAGCAACACGCCCCTTGGTATAATGCACTTCATTGTAAATGTGACAAACAAGCTCATCACTGTACATTATTACATAACAGTGTTATTATAACAATCCTTACATAACCTATGTTGGAACTTGTGTGCCACATTATAATTTTTTTATATGCCCGACTAGTCAGCAGTCAGTTAGTTATTTACGACTTAGTAAATACCAAAAAGTATCACAAAAAATAATGATGTAAAAAGCTTGGACAAAACTCTACATAACTAATGAGGATTTCATTGGATGCTGGTAAGACAAGGCCCTAAGGCACCTGTTCTTGGCACGTCTTAATATAGCTCTGAGCAAAACCTTTTCTTGTTACTCGCTATACTCGGGCTAACTTGCCTGGTCAAATGAGTTACTTGTGGCTCTATCTGGAGAAATAATGCAATTGTAGAATGGTGTAATCCGCAGTGATTATGAAACCAAGGTCCTTTACCGGCCACAAGATCAAATTTGTGTCTTGTCTGACAGGCCATATCTGCTAAGGTTATCTCGTACCTAAGGTGTTAAGCGAGATTTTAAACGCCCTCTTGAAAGCGGCTTTTCCTTAAATGGCCTCTTGAAAGCGGCTTTTCTTAGAGTCACGTCTCAGTGGTTTGGGTCCTTGATGCAACTGGTTAATGTACAGGACTTAATCTATTATTTTCTTTTCAGAGATGGAGCTTTTCCAGGTCGATATCGCGGGTGACAGGAACCTCAGTGAAGAACAGCGTTTGAGACGAGATACCCTGGCAAAGAAAGTTTTAAGTTTTCGCCGACAAAAGGATGTTCTGCAATCTACATCGTCCTTTACATGTTCCACCTGCTTGTCAAAAGCTTACGTGGAGCAAGTCAGCAAGGTAGCCTGGCCCAAAGTCAAATTTTACCGCCCTCGCTCGAACTCGTATCCGTTGATAAAGCGTTTGAACCCTCTACCACGAGTAATAGAGGAAGACGAGACGGCAGAGAGAGAGAAGCCAACACTTCTTCATACACGCGTCCCTCAGGTCCAAATACTGAATTGGATAGACACCAAACTCTCGGACGAATGGCTGTACAAAATCAACACGCTAAGAACTACTTTGACGTCGTTGGATTCTTCCGGAACTAAAGGCTCTCATCACGCCGGAAGAGCGCCGGGAGTAAAGCGCACCAATGTTGATAAACGAGCTGGATTGGAAACTTCCAACCAAGTTTCGCCCACAGCGTGTAAAAGTGCGTCGATCGAACGCCTCAGAAGAGCTGTTAAAGAGGACTATGCTTGCGATCGTCCTTGTGTAAGGAACGAGCCTGAGACAGATCAGGCGCGCAAGCCAGATTCCACTTACATTTCGTTGATTAGTGGATTCACGCAGAAAGAATCACAGCGTACACAAGATGACGAGAAACATAGACAGCCAAAGGACACTGACTCGAAAAAGGAGAAAAACTGTAAGAAGTTGAAGTGTATTCAAATGAATATGTTTGCTCCAAGAAATATCTTCTGTTCTTCTCAAAGAAACACTCATCGTCAAATGTCGAACAGTTCAGAATATATTCAACAAATAGCAAGTCTAGGATGATAGCTCTAACATGAACCTGATAATGCGATCAGGCAGTTTTAGGACCTGGTAAAATAACAGTGAGAAATTATTTAGGGGATACGAAATATAAAATCCTTTTTCCTCCGTTCATTTTAGCACAATTTTCTTATTATCAACTCTCGATTTCATTGAATTGAATCGAATGACGGTGTTATTATCAAGGACTAGAGTAGGGTGTCTGTCTGTCTGTTTGTTTGTTTATTGGCCACCGTTAAGAGGCCAATTCACAGATAAAACCAAATTATCTTGTAACACTCCCCACCGACGCAGCACCACAGTTTCTTTAGAAACTTACCCCTTTTAATCATTTGTTTGTTTGTTTGTTATTTTTTTAGGTTTTCTTTCTTTCATTTTGCATTAAAACAAAGTAACAAGGACAAAAATTATGAACATATATGCGTAGCAGTAGATAACGTTCTAAAGATTTCTTCTTCGATGCTTGCTGTAGTAAAGTGAAATATAATTTTAAGTAATAAATCATTTTTTCAGTGAAATATTGTAATTTACTACATTATGGACACGAGTGTTTTCGTGGGAAATTCACCACTCGTAACATACGAAACGCCATCCTCGACTGGAATGGATCGAATAGTATTACACGGCGGGTGAATATCTTCATCCGCCGTGTAATATCCCTTATGTTTAAGTTGTAAATATATTGGAAGTGCATACAGCTCCTTGCAAGAAGCCATGCCGGGACAACATGAGATACAAATGTTGTAAAACCGGCTAAAAATCTAACGAAATGTAGATTATATCAAATTGAGTTAACGTATATTAAAATATGATCTGACTATGCTCGTTTGTCGAGCTTTGATTGAAGAATAAATTATAAGAATCTGTTGTGGAGACTTCTTGTTGTCGTGACTGACTTACTACTTGTTACATTCACTCCCTCATCGTTAAATGCTTCATATATTTTTCCCATGCGATGGTTTGTTGCGTTGCCTGCCCCAGCCCCTTAATTAAGTTTGTGCCCATGAAGCATGTTCAGTTGAATTGATGCTTTTCCTCTAACTATAATCAAATCAAGTCCCGGCCTCAGATTGGAATGGACATCTCACCTCCTACAGACCAGTACTTTAAAATTACACGAACTGAAAAAAAAAAACGTTAATGAAGTGTCAAGTACTGAAATAACTAAGAAAGCCGATTCATTTACAAATATTAAAGTCACGAAAACAATTCATGACTCTTTGCATTAAGCATCCAACTTATTTCTGATGTTGATAACTTTTTAAAGCAACTATGCTGTGTTGCACTGGGCGAAGACCCACACGCCTGGCTGATCTGTATAACATCTTTCCCTCACGTAAAGATACAAGTTGTTTTTAACATGCTCGTGCAGATCACAATATCACGAACTGCACCTAAATTGATATTAGGCTGGTATAAAAAAGTTTGCATAAAATATAAGTTTGCTATTAAAGTGCGCATAAGCTTTACTTTAGCGATGTAATTTTCAGTTGTTTTTGTTTTGTTCGAATTCGTTTGCCTCCTCGCTGTCTAAGTGAGGGTTTCTGTGTGGCGATTGTATTCCTACAATGAAGTCCAGTAATGCGGTTAGATTATTAAGCCTCTCTTTTGTTATTTCCATCAGAAAAATATCCGATCGTACTGTTGTGAGCATTAATTATATTGCACTCATAATAATCAGAGCGTTTGAATAACAAGCATACGATTCTGAAGTTCTTTCACCAGGTACCTTAGAATTGTCGTCGCAAATAGTCCTGTACTACTTCGGCGGGTAGGTGATGGTAAGTTGATAAACTAAAGTTACACGAGGTACAAAACAAACAAAACAAATGCTGATGGAAGATACAAACAGCCAATTGAGACTAACGGCTTAATGCTTTGAAACTCAACGGGAGGTAAAGCGCAAAATTGTAAAGAACCAAGTCCTTTATAACGGAGAGTATGAAACACTTGTTTTCGATTGGGTTATTGTTATCGACCAAGTTATATCTGAGGGGAGTGAGTGGGTTAAGTTTTAAGACTTTTTTTCCTGCTTCTACCACAGATTTAGTAAGATTTGCTGCACGCGTGCCTCGTACCACGAGCGTTACTGTTGATCCAGGCAGCAAAAGAACAAGTTAACATTGACCACAACGTGTTCATATATATTCCAGGGTTATCCTGGTTGCTACCAAGGTTTGTTCATGATATTATTTTACTCATTTCAGTTTCGCGTGAACTTTTTTCACGTATGAAAATGCCTTTTAAGATTTTAAGCAAACGCGCTGCAAAAGCAGGTTATATTGGCTGTACATGACAAACAATGATGCTAGATTTGCGTGAAAAGAGATTAGAATGCGCTGGTATTTTAATAACGTTAAGACAAAAAAGTACCAAGAACAGTTCTATCTATAATTCACCAAAGTAATGCTTAAACAATCAAAGGGTCGTGCATTACTGGTAACGGAAAGCAGAACAAATCGGACATAATCCCAAAAGCTTCGCACGTAAGTGCCTTGCTTTATCCCACAACCAATAATAGGTTAGACCAGGTTCAAACACAAGTGAGGTGTTGTGAATGTTTGTGACGCTCACTTTGAAAGCTAGCCTCGTTATGTAATTGCCGATTGTGAGGCCTTTCATCTGAGACGATTTTTCGTCGGTTTTTCTCAGTGTTTGTTTGTCGGAGAGGGCTCTGTTAGCTTCCGTTATTGTCTTCGACTCACGTAGATTCGTCAAAAGTTGGTATGAAGCTAAAAAATGTAATTATTAGGGAGTAATGAGCGCTCACAACTAAGTAAACGAAAAACTAGGTTTGTTTTATTTTGCAGTTACTGAAACTCTCCACAGGTGTTAAAAACTGGGAGCTTTTACTTTACAGAGTCGGCCACACTCGACAGACTCTCTTTCCAGACTTTCTAGCCGGTGCTGTTGACAACGATGGCAAAGTGCTTTAATCCACTTCCACGTATATCGGAAGAAAATGAAGCAAATGGCGAAGTAATGGCTACTAAACCGACAATCCCTCGAATTCAAAAGGTACAATGGACAGATGGCAATCTTTCCCAAGAATGGCTGAGGCGAATGAGTTCGACAAAAATGTCTGTATTTGCAATTAAACCTGGAATAAGTCTAATCGATACCAGGAACGTTCAGGTGACTGAACCGAGACCAAGACACTTGATTAAAAGAAGCTATAGTGAGAACCTCAGCAAACTCGGAGAACGATATCCTTTGAAAGACATCAAGGAAGGCAATAAAGGTTTTAGCCTCCATCAGTCTTTACCGGCAACAAATTCACTGATGGCGGGGGAAAAGTCTACGCGCAAACCTGATTCTACATACATCGGTTTGATAAATGGGATCATGCCAACGAGCACGTCTTGCTTGAAGCATAATGTATAATCCAATTGACTTTACAATGATAATTCAGCTGTAATACTGATATACAGAGGTTAGATAAACCTGAAACCGGAATAAAATTAATTAGCGGAGATACGGCCTAACTCGACGTCACAAACCTGTACATCAGACAGTTCTGTGACCCCGGGCCATTTAAATTGTGCAAATTGTGTGTATTGGCTAAGTGACCTTTAGATTATGTAAAGGTATCAATAAAATATCAGTATTTCTTTGCCAGAACCGATAAGCGACTGAGTTAATAGTCAATATTTTTGAGCGCAAGTTCCCTGATTTGTTTCGTATGGCAAAGCCAGACGATGAACATTGATGGTTTCTTTGGCTTTTTATGGGTGATATCGTCTAATGTTAAACTCAAAAAGCCGTTCTTTTTTGCTTATTTCTTGTTGCGTGCGCTACGTGAAAGAATCATTGAATACCTTTAATCCACCATGTTGGATTTTCCATCTTCAATTTCATTCTTTGGTTTATGGTACTGGGAAAGAGGATGAACCGGTACAGAACTATCTTAGAACTATAACTGGATGTTTAAATAATCTAAAATAAGTCTTAAATTATTGCAAAACTGATATCACTGTAACGAGCTATTATTCCAGAAAATCGGTTTATCGCAGTTTGGGGTAAACTTAGATACATAACGGCTTGCAATCTACGGTATAAGTGAGCCAGACATTCCATTGAAGTAAAATAAAAGATACCGTCTCCTATTGTCAAATATCACTTTCAATATGCATGTGAAAAGACTGAACAATTCATTTTGTGTCGCCAGGCAACGCGCTCTTTCGAGGGAACTGTTGTGTGACGAACGACTGCAGACTCTTGGTATCGGTGCCAATGACTGAGTTGAAGCGATCTAGCGCCCCGCTTTGAAGGTCGCCGTTACCATTGCATGTGTGGCACCATTCAAATAAAAGTCGGTTATTCAGCATCCATTTTTCACGAGTAAGGAAAGCAGGGGCGGAGACAAAGAGATCAGTGAAAAAAACGTTTCTGCTGTCTTTCAAGTTTGTGTTAATTTAATTCAATACTTATAGGTTTCTTTTTCTTTTGATATTTTACGAGACCTGGAGCGCTCTAGTGATAAAAATATGGTACCTCTCCCTGACTCCTCTCCAATGGTATATTGTATCAACCCTGCTACTGCTACTGTGTTGCCTTGCTTGCAGTCTAATGCTGACGCTGCTAAAAGGAATCAGCAATTACGAATATTGCCTCTCTAGCAAACAACTGACACACATACGTACAAGCGTATTGAGGTCAAGTATTGGCTTTCAGGTAAAACGCCGAATGAACGCAATGTTTGTTTATTGTTTGTTTAGAACTAGACCAGCGGCCAGCTCGTAAATATACTTCAATAATAGAATAAACAAACACAGACGCAGCTGCCTTGAAGTAAGATGTCTAGAAAGTGATCTGGTGAAAACTAACATTCTAGCCTACTTATAGTTCAGTTCAGGATCAGTTCAATTCAGCATTATTTTCCAGACTCCTCTTTGTTAGCCTTAAACAAAGACAAATATAAAAAAAAAAGAAGACTACACAGAAGGCATTGTTCACATTAGATATGATAACATTTCTGAACGACTGTCCTTACAATCTCTTGAAAAAGAAACGTTTAAGTAGTCATTTCGTGACGCCCTTGAGCCAGTTACTTTGAAACCAACATTTACTGCGAAGTCAGAGTTTAGATGGAGAAAATATTATAAAAATTCAATTCATCTTTTGTCTCGTTCTTTTTTAGTGCAAAAATGTCACTGAGTCTGTAGTAAATATATTCATAATTGCATAAGTTTCAACTTGGCTGGGGGTAACTGTCATAAGCAATATTTTGTCTAATTATATTGTAAAAGTTTGTAATTTAATTCAAATGTGTTGGTAACTACAATATAAGTTATTGAAGCGTCACTAGATTGCAAAGTGGTGTCATTTATATATCAGGCTATCTGTTATATAATTCCACAGCATAACAAATAAAGTCGCATGCGGTGCCACAGACACGAACTACATATGGAGACTACACATGAGCAGTTATTTACTCAGTTCGATTGAAGCAGAAAATAGCAGTAAGTATAACATTTTTCTCTTATTTGTTTAGTTTGTGTTGCTCTTTATTGAGTTGCTAGTTATGACAGAATCCTTTTCGTTCTTGTTCAGATCTGTTGACATCCCACAGTATGTGGGATTTTCCATCATTCTTATAAGAATAGATCCGTGCTCTTAACGGTTATTTGTAATTCACTGCGTGATAAGATTAAACCATCGCATGCCTTTCTCCTTTTTGTTACTTCACCTCTTTACCTTCTTATGAGAGCCAGGAGAAAATTCCGAGAGCAAAATTGGGGGAAAAAATCAAAAGAACAACATCATATGAAAAACATACAGCTCAACCGGCAAGACACTAAAGATTAAGTATCATCCCTTATAGCTAAACTGATACGTTAAATGTACTACTATTTGTCTTCCAAATTTAAGAGTGCGTGCATTTTCTTTAAATTACTATTCAATGTGTTTCCTGCATTCGAGTGGTCACACGCAAACCTCAATAATTATTCTGTCAGAAAAGTACAGTAAAAGCCAACACACAGAAGTGGTCAGAAGTAAACAGGGAATATTCAAAGAACTCAGCATTTTCCAGCTAGCTGGACGATGTTGGAACATTTTATTCAGGTCCATGATGTATTTATAAAATAACTGAGCCACTACGCGCGCTCTCATTGGTCGATAGGTGTGTTTAGACGAGAGTATGTAAACACGGTTGTGAAGTTTTAGATTGGCGCGTATTTTTGAGAAAGTTACGCAAACCCTCGACTACGTCTCGGGTTTGCATAACTGTCTCGAATTCTCAAATTCAAATTCTCAAACTCGAAATACGCAAACCCTCGACTAGCTACTTCTCCTCGTGTTTAGATGAGGCTATGTAAACACTGAAAAGTGCTCTATTGCTTAAATCTCGCATTAATGCATGCATGTTTATACCTACTACACCGGAACTGTTCGAATATCGCAACACGTTCAATCACTTTCTGCTCTTTCCTTTACAGGAGGTTGTTGTTTGATATTGCGCGACCAATTTTGACACAACAAATAACACAAACAGGATCGAACGGAGAATCTTTAATTAAGAAAAGTGTTCCATCTACATGTAATGGCACAACTATCAGCGTTACCAAGTGTGGCAGAAGGTGTTTGCAATGGTTGGCTGGCAGACAAAAACGACCACATTTCTCTCGCTCGCCGACCACAAATTCTTCGCGTCCACAAACTACTTTGGAAAAATGACAAGTCCTCGCGTGATTGGCTGGAAAGAATACGTAAAATCCACACAGGTGTCTTTGGTTCAAACGCCGAATCAACAATTTGCCCAGGCGAACTAGTTAAAAAGCAGAGGGACAGCACAACAAAAGAGGCTCTCAACAGTACAAGCTGGGCTGTTGAACAACGGCCCACTAAACAAAGTATCAAAACTGATGAAAGCCTCCTTCGCATCCCAGAAGGGTTTCACAGCCGCAAACCGGATTCTACCTACATTAGATCAATCAGCCGCATCAACTTAGCGTTTTCCGAGGTTTCCAAAAAGAGTTACAGTCATGAGACCCTCACTGCTTCCTTGTTCCAACCAAAGTATGGTAAATTTGCAACCCAATTCCTTCCAGTGAACGAAGATGCTTTCTTTCCTTCAGAAGTGAACTTACAAGCGAAAAGAAAGCTCAGCTTTGAGTACATACAGGACGTCAGTATGCTTCAGTATGGACAAAATTCAGTGGAGAATGGAAATTTTCGCAGATAAACATTTCCTCTGCCATTGTTTATGCCGCGTTTTCCAGCTGAAACATAGAACGAGCCATCAAAACAGCTGTGCTACATCAGTTCCAACTCTTACGGAGTTCCAACTCCGTTATGGGAGATTTACTTAATCTGACATGCTGTTTACATAGTTTTAGCCACGAATGTCACGAGGTCGACTGCTTTTTGCCCACTGCATTTTGAAGTTTCCCTTCATGTCCACTGCTCCACACAGACACTAGTCACCGACCTCTTCACAGTGAACAATAAGAACACAGAGTCATTTCAGTTTAGGACGTCCTTTGACTAAGAATTTAGGAATTTTTATCATGCAAGCTTTGGACCACCAAAATCGCAGTCTCCAATGGGTGAAATGATGAAAGAGGACATCAAAGGTTGAAAATATAGTGTGATACTGAAGAATAAAATAGACTAAAACGATGAAAACGAACTTACAAATTTTAGCTTAAAAGAATGCTGTGTGTATTGCGCTGATATTGTTATTGCGCGCTGGGAGGTCGTCATGCTGAGCCAAGAAAAAAACAAACGTTAGAAAAAAAAGACGTTCTAATACGATAATTGCCTTTCTCAATAATGCAAGCGTTATTGAAGTCTAGGACACGGTCAACAGATCATGCAGGATTTACAATCCTAGGGCTTTTGGTCGCTGTTTGAACGTTTCAGAAAACGTTTTAACTTTTAATATGATCTATCCTTGTTGCCGACCCCTCAATAGTTTCAAGAATCATATTTCTTAACCAGTTTTGGTACAGGCAAGGTACCATCATCCTGTTTTATTTATTGATGCTTTGTTAACACGACAAAGCCTTTAAAGCTATGTTACCAATAATCAAGAATGCACAATGTACAATGCGGTATAAGTCCGTACTAGTCTAAAAATTGTTAAAAATTGTTAAAAAGAAAAGATTTACCTTTGTTTAACTGCTAAGAATGGTTAAAACTTGTTGTTTCTTTCTGGGAACAAAGTACGTAAATGTACAAGCATCCAAACCTTTTCAAACTGGCTCAAAACAGTTTCCAGCAGTTAGATTTTGATGGGTCGTAATAACCACTCGTTATCACTTGATGCTACAGCCATGGTTTGTGCCCAATCATTGGTGAACACGTTGTTATCATTTTCGTGACACAATAGGTTACCATAGCAACAGTATAGCCTGCTAAAAAACACCCTTAAATACAGCTTTAGGGGCATATAATTCAAACGCGTCACGGTCAATTTATGAAATTTTGATAAGCACGATAAAACACAACTTTTGGTAAAGTTTTTAAAAAGTCTGCTAAAAGGGTAAAAGAACAACGTATTAACCTTAAGTTTTCAAAACTTAAGATAGCTCTGAACCCTATGTACAGAATTCTTTAAAAACTTTGCATCTTGTCGCGCCCATCAAAATTTGGTGCCTATATAAAACGTTCTTATCGGCCTTCGCTTTACCCCATTCATGGATAGAGGATAGAGGACAGAGACTGTCGGGGAGCCGGATTGTCACCGTGTTTTTCCTTATCGTTTATATTTGATATAATTTATCATGATTTGCTGTTGTTAGTTTTAGTGCCAGCGATCCATATCAGTATCAGATTCATCAATCGTAGGGAGTTTTAAAAGGCGTAAAGGTGATAATTACTGATTACTTACGAAGCTTATAGGTCAGTTTCAGCGTTTCTCTGAAGACATTTGAAGCACTCCTAAAAGAATATTGTAACTCTTATTTGCGATTTTTATCCCAACATATCAATAAATATCAAGTAAGTCGTTCAACGTTCCACAAAGTTTAGTCTTTCAACTTGCACACTTTTTTTTAATTGAAGGGGCGTTCCTTACATCGACGTGATCTTGTTGCACATTGAATATACGGTTCATCATACACAGTGACGTAAAAGTTGAAGAGATGAGGGGTTTTGTTAAAGAAACGTCCGTGATGATAATATCATTTAAAACGGAAAAAGAACAAAACAAATCAATGAAGCGGCACAAACAGCCGTTAACGTATTTACGTCACGTAGAAAATAAGAAAGTCAAACTGACATAGATTACCACATATATTATAGTATTGAAACGACATCGAGTTATAAGATATTTGTAGTCTAACGTCGAATAAGGTTGAAACGCTGAACCTAACAAGTTGTATGCTTTTCTCTTGTGGCTGCCTGACCTGTTAAGGTGAGTACCGAGAAAACGTCGATTTCAACTTGTGCGTGTTGCATTCAAAACAAGAAAACAACAAGATGCTAATGTAATTGGGATTGATTTATCTTGCGTGTCGTATCTCTTCAAAGAAAGGACGAACGATTTGGAACCATTTTTATTTTTTATCATTCAAGTAAGACGGAATGTGGGTTACAAGGTACCCCGGTGTACGGAGACTCTATTGCATGGACTTAAAGTCACTCTCGGAGTGCAGTTTGCACAGGTTGTGTATATGAGTTGATATTTGTGGGTGTTGATGTCATTAAAACTGTGTTTGGGTTGTCACTAAGCCGTAAATATAAAGCTGTAAGATAAAGAAGAAACTCTCATCGAAAACTAACGTTAGCCATTGTTACAAGACGCAACAATTCAAGAGACGAAGTATGGCAGATAACACTGTCCCATTCCAGCCTTATAAAATGAACACTTTAAATGATTTTACGGTATTATTCAAAGAGCAATATCACCATGAGCAACTCAGAACAAGCACCTTACGTCAATATAAGCTGAACCACATGTTTTATTTATTCATGGCACATTAATTTTCGTATCTAACTTACAAAAGCTAGGAGATCGTGATGAAATCTGAATAAATCTCTAAAATATCACCTTGTAATGGTGGCCATTTTTGTATGAGTTGGACAACTAGGTTGAATGAATTACTTGTTAATTTAGTAGTGGTTTACCGTGGTCTGTAGCAGTACTTGAGTTTTTCCTTTTAATTAAAAATGGTAGAGAATCATTGGAGTTTACTGACACCTGTCTAAGGTTTATTTAACGTAAAATGAATTCAACATGTGCATGCAAAGATCAAAGATAGGGAATAGTGTTGGTCCAATAAGTTTATGGTGACAAAGGGTCATGGATTATGAGCTTGAGTCAGTTTCTGGGAGGCGATACTTAATGCATGACAAGGCCGAAGGATGAATCAACAATCACCTCATGGAAATCAAGAGCGAATAAACTGATAATTTTGGTATAAGTTTGTGTTTTAGTTGTCTACGTTCTTGGGAAAAAGCGCGCAAAGAGCGTCCGCGTAGGAGGCTAACGCTTTACCGTAAACGTAGCGAACTGCAGCCTACGCGCAATCGTCATGATTTCGTCAACAATTTTGAGCTTTTATACAGCTTCGTTTTAAACGGTGAATATCTTTCTTTTTGTCTTTCTAGGGATTGAGTTATTTAGTAATATTTGTAAACCTTACTCCGAGACTTCGAAGAAACGTGAAAACGGCCAGTCTGTTGAGAGCCAGAGATTTAAGACTTAGTGTTATTGTTAAAGCGCAACCACTATATGCAGCCATTATCACTGCAGATCTAATCTGGTTACCGAAAAAAAATATTAATTAATTAATAACCAAATTATAACACGATTATTTAATCAAACATTAACATGATTTCCACTTCGTACTGCCCAGTCTCAGCATAATGTTTGCGAGTCTCACTCGCTGGCTTGCGAATCTTTGAGGAATTTCAATTTTTTTCCCAACAGTTCCTTTGAGCTGTAACACTGATCTACAAAGTTGTTTCATTATATCAGAAAAAACGAAGCATCAAGCTTCGCATCCATAATGGCGGTTGGCACGAAAATGTGAATTTGCCTCTTGTAAGTTGTTGCGAAATGTTACATTTTGTGACGTCTTACAAAAACACAAAGTACGTAAAAAACACTCGAGAGTGCGCAGTACGGACTAGGAATTATCTTTAAGTTTTTGAGATACTAATTAATGTAGCCTCATCATTTTAGATTGATTAGCTAACTGGTGAGAATTGCGAGCAAGCATTACCTAATCGGAAAAAATGAACTCAGGTAAGTTAATGTATCGTGACACATTTTACTATATGGTGAATCTATTATTTACACACACAGCAGATAAAATTGGCGTTAAGTTGCACTAGTCTAACATTACAATCATGATCAACTTTCTAAAGATCATAATAGCTTCTCCACAGAAAAATTCTTCTTCCTCAGTTAGAGCAAAAACGCACCTTAATTTTTGGTCAAATGTTCGCAACATCACAATGTAATAAAATTCTAATAGGTGTCTCAAACGAATCCATCTACTTTCTAGGCAAAATGACGTTAGAGGACGTCTTTGCTTTACCTGGGACAGTTCCTGCAGAAGATCTTTATTTCCAGGGCCCCATGAAAAGAAAGGACATTGAGCTAGATTCAATAAAACCGATCAAGCCAAAACGAGACAACAATGATGATGGAGAGGGTACTGCAGATACGGCTCTACCCAGCAATTCTGGAATTTGGGATAGTTGGGTGAATAACACTTCCCTGCATGGTATCCGTTATGTGTTCTGGAGACGTCCCCTCTGGGCCCGGATTGGCTGGTTGCTATTACTGTTGGCATTCACGGCATATTTCTTATTCACTGCATACATGTCATTAGACAAGTACTTCAAACGCCCTATAAACACTGTAATTACCCAAAAGTACGTCAGTAGCCTGGAATTCCCGGCTGTCACCATTTGTCCACAAAATCTTATAAGCAAAAAAAAGATGTATGCTTTGGACGGCGACGCTGATTTTGTCAAATACGGTCTCAACGACAGCTTCTGCTCAGCTACGAAGTCAGTTCGCGGTGACAAGCCCTGTGGAGCAGCCATGGTCTGTTGTTGTTTACCCTTCTTTCTGTTCGACGGCGGGAAGATTGTTCCAAACTGTACAACTCCGTACCTTTTAGCCCTGATTGCTGCACAGAACAACGCTAAAACCTTTTTCGACGCCGCAAAATTTTACGAAAAGTACGGCCAGGGAGTCGAGGAAATGCTGAAATCTGGAATCTGCGTATTTGACAGTAGGATAGATAAGCTATGTGGCGCATCGGATTTCTCGTCAACCGTGAGTGAGTGGGGTGTGTGCCACACTTTTAATTCGGGGCTTGGTGGACCGGACAGCATCCGAAAGGCTAAAGTTACAGGGACTGGAGGGGGCTTGAATATTTTATTAAACACGCAGACTGAAGATAACACAATTGGAAGATTGTCGGAGGGATTTAGTGTTATAATTCATCGTCAAGGAGACTATTTCCTTCCTTGGGATGGGATTAACGTTGGACCGGGTATGCAAGCCACAATCGCGCTACATCAACAGAGGGTGAGCCAGAGTAAAGATAGTTAGTTAGATAGCCATGGGTTCGAATCCCGTTCAGGCCTAAACGTTTTTCAGGCTTTAATTTCACAACTGCTGCGATGATCAGTCATGTCTTCATATAGTTAACTGCCTTTCGTACAAAGAAATTCATAACCCACTTGGTACATGCATGGAAGTTCTGAGTTCTCCTCCCGAGGGTTTTAATGGTGAATAGCACATATCCAAATTGTTCTGCATTCAATAGATAGCCCTCAACATACAAAGGCAAGATAAGACGCCTTTTTGGTTTAGACGTCATATGAGGCAACACTAATCACGTTTTTCTCAAAAAGTCAGAAAATAACGCTGGATCCCAGTGAATCCAAAAATCATAATTGAATGTAAAAGGGTATTGATTCTGTATAACTGTTTACGAAAACTGGGAAGAGAAATCGAAGAATTCAGCACGGCGAACCCCACTTTTTAATGCATGTTTTATATGACACAAGGTTATCTACAATATATCTCAATTTGAAGAAAAGTTTAAAATTCTGCTTTAAAATATTTTGATGTTAATGCCGTAAAGAACAGGTCTTTAGGTAGTGCGGGGTATGTGTGCACGCAGAGAATTCTTAAGTTTTGCTCCTGTTTAACTAACATGGTTTAAAATGTAATTTTAGGGTCTATTATGATTAACTTCTCTAGTAAATCAATCCAATAGGCGTATTCATGCTGACGTCATTGTTTACATTTTTGCTCATTTGCATACGTCTTTACGTATAGAAGGCAACATGTTAGATATGAATTGACTTCAGGCAACTAAAGAACTAGTGAAACTTAGTACATGGTGAAATTTTTAGCTCTTTTTGGTGTAATATTCAAGGAGAAATTGTCTTTCAAAAACTGCAAAATGTCTGGGTGGCAAAAGGGCTAATGAGCTCATACATTCTTTGTTAAATTTTGCGTTTTTAAACCCGTGTTGCACAAAAAGTATTCAATACATCAGGCCCATATTCACTGGCAGAGTTAATCGTACTATGACCTTTCAATATTCAGAACTGATTTATTTGTAGCTCCATCAGAAACTGAATTGCTTATGCTAATGAGGTAAATATTGTAAACAAGGATTCCCCTATAAGTGCTTTTCTTAGAATTTCTAGTGCTCCTTTCTGCTAACTAAGGTTAAGTAATGACAATCTCGTCGGTTGCAACGTTGCTTTAAAATCCATCCGCGTTACGTTGTGCAAAAACGAGCACGGTGACCACTAGTTTTTTCTTCTTCTTTTTTGCATTTTCTAATGTACACAACATGATCACTAACTGGATAAAGTTTTAGAGATTTTTTAATACTCCTTCTTTTTAAGTAGATTCACCTTAAATACGTTGATGTCTCCACATGGAAAATGAAAGGAAACGTCTGCTACGCAGGCTAAGCTTAGTTGGATTTCTTTCTCATTTTTTTCTTTAAACTGACATGCAAAAATAGTTTGTAAATCATTATGATTCAGGTTTCATGGTGTGATCATTTTGTCTCTGTCATTTTTCTACGTCAGATAAAAAATCTAGAGGACCCTTATGAGACAAAATGCGCAGACAAGAAGTTAAAGGCCTTCAGTTCCTACACGATCCAAGGATGCAGCTATGAATGCTTGGCCGAACAAATTATGAAATCTTGTAACTGCCGTGCCGCTGGCTATTCAGGTTTGGGGACATTGTCTTTTCTATTTCTCGTTACCAAGCCCTTCACACGAATCCCTGCATTTTTGCCTCTACCAGCCAACACACCGTTACCACACCGTGAAGCGGACGGGAAAATGACCACCAATACAATAACAGTGGTTTTACTGTTTGCTAACTCAGTTTGTTTATATATTTCTTCAATATATAAAGTGAGATATTAATCATATCCTGTCTTTTTTTCAGTGGAAACGTCGTTGAAGACTTGTGCTAAACTTGATCAAGCCTGTGTTGTGAACGTTACCAGTAAGAAAACATCCTACGCGGCACTATAGCCAGTATATATTTGCGTTTTCTCTGAACCTAGCCTGGACACTTAAGTTGTTAGCTATTTTCATTTCTAGTGGCGTGCCACTTTGTCTTTGTTTTGTTTTACTTCGTTTCTACCTTTCCTGTTGGGGTTGTTTTTTTTTTATTGCTGGTATAAGATGGTCTCCGCATAACAAGGACTTATCACATCTCTGTTCCTATAATGTAGCTTTCAATATATTCAATTTCAGACCAACTTAAGTATATATGTCCATTAGACAGACTAGCAGTAAATGGATTGCTCTAATCACTGCCTTGTGAAATGTCTTAGTGAACCAGACTTCGTACTGATATAATCCACTTTATTTCGACTTGTCCTGACCCAGTTATGGGCTGTTTTGCTGTCTTTTCAGGTCACTAATCCCTCTTTTTGAGGATTTAGCAATTCTTTTAGTTGTGAATTAGATTTTACAGATTAATACCTAACAACGCTCTCTGATTATTAGCCATTGAAGTCTAAACCTTTTTGTCAGTACACTGTCACTTTACTCCAGGATTTCCCCATAGCAATATATATCAAACGATATCTGGGTTTTTAAGGCGCAAATATCAAATACAAATGCGTTTCACGTTTCCAGACAACCTCGACGTTTCCGTCTGTGACTGTCCAGTCCCTTGCAATGAGATCAGATACACAACAGAGGTGTATTATTCTAAGTTCCCAGATGCAGGTTCCGCAGCTGTGTTACGAGCTGACGGTATCACCGATCGCTCCTTCGAATACTTAAGGTAATTGTAAGCTTTCTATCTATAAACCAATATAGAGCCGATCTTTGACAACCATGAACTTGTAGCAATAAGAAATTCTCAGAACAATTTATGGAATTAACTTGCGGAAAGCAATGTTCGACAAATAGACCGCACCATGTAGACCACTCCCCCTGGATTGAAGTCCTCAATCCATCCTCAGTTATTTACAAGTATTTGGTCAAATTTTATTTTATACGCTGTGATAAGAGAAAAGGTATTTTCAGACTAAAGAACGTGTCTCGCTCACTGAAGAGACCGTGACCGTTCAAGAGGTAGCGCTCCGTTCGACCCCGGAAGCAATCTATCCGACTTCTAATGCGTACAACATAGGCCATTGCGCCGTCAATAGCGCTAGATAGGAATTAACGTTATACTTTCTTTCACGATATAATTTTACCATGTTTGATTTTTCCAGGAAAAACTCTGTGTTCCTTCAGATTAGCTACAAAACACTTAGCTACGAGCTACAAGAACAGCATGTGGCGTTTGGTGTTGAGGCGCTGTTTGGTAATTGTTTTTTTTTTCTCATAATTTTCTTGCTTGCTATTGATATATAATGTCTCAGAAAGCCGATTTTAGCAGATTATAATTACATCCTAACAGCATAGGTCTTATGCTTAATAATCCGAAAGTAATATCAGGGAAAGCGAAAAAAAGTCTCATGTGTTTTTTTTCTTGCTAGTTTGTTTAGAGTATTATAGGGTCAAAAATGACCTTCCATTCCCTCAAGCAGCATAGATTCCGTTTTGTTTTCCATTAATCCTGGTATTCATCTAGTGTAACTCCCTATAAGTAAATTTGGAATAAAAAGTTTAAGTTTGCCTGTTTTGTAAAATTACCAGTACTGTTGAGTACCTTGGTGCGTTTCATAGCAACGAGTAGATCAATTAGGTTAAACGAAAGCATGTGAGGAGTAAAGAGAGACGATTTCTTTAACTACACTCTTCACACAAACGGCTACAAAACGAGTTCTCAATAATAGGAAACGGGTGACCGAAGCAGTTTTCACAAGTTTTCGACGCGGTCACAGTGTCTTTCTCAAGTCAGAATATGGCGGGAATCTATTTGTTGCGCGAGATTTGGTGGACCAAGTCACATGCCAAAACATCCCTGTATGGCGCCGGAAGTTGACAAAAAGATTCCCACCACATAATCATTATATTATTCAACCTCTGTTTAACAATTGTCCGACTAATGACACATTTTACAGCTGGATTTACTCTGGTTATTTCTAAAGAAACTGATGCAATGTGTCATCTGCCTAAGATGTGGCTTGAATCTTCACAGTTACTAGTTTACGCTAGCTTTTGAGTGCATTTAGGGCAGACTCAAATATTGCAGGATATTGCATGGATGGCAGATGACAAGGACGTCCTGGCCATATATAGACATTCTATAAACTTGTAAAATGATACTGCCTTTTATTATTATCACTATTATTATTATTATTATTATTATTATTTATTTTCTGGTTGTTTTGCAGGTGAGATTGGAGGTAATATGGGTCTCTTTCTTGGATGCAGTCTTATGACCATTTTTGAGTTTGCTGATCTTCTTGTGGCCTTGGTCTTTGTTCGTGCACTGCATAAAGAATATCAGACTTAATAGCCCATGAGATATCAGAATGATTGATCAGGAAATGAAACTGAATGGCCAATTCTTGGAGATGGAACCTGCGACTGAGTTATTCCTGTCGAACCCTATCACAACAGTCCGGGCTCCTGTAAACCCTTGGAAGCGTGTCAGAACCAGTTTATTAGTGAAATTACCACTTTTCTGAAGCGAAGTACTTTGCATGTGCGCTTATAATGAGTAGATATTTCATTTGTAGGGAGGAAATTCAAGCCATCACGCTTATTTATCCATTTATGAACCACTTGATTGTGATGGCACCATTGTGCCCTGGCTACAGGGGTACATTACTTGCTAGGCGGGTCTGAATCTGCGAGAACTAATATGCAGATAAATTGTTGGATGATGTTTGACCGTCCATAGCCTAGAACCACTTTTAATTGATCAGCTGTTATTATTTTTAAGCCTTAATTAAGGTTCGGAGACGAATTTGACATGAGATTTGACAAATGACGTTCACAGAGAATTCATCTGTAGGGAGCTGTATGCCATTCATATCTTCAAATCTTTTTATTCCTGAAAGTGAATGAAGGATATATAAGACTAGGCCTGTGATAATATCTTTACTTCCGTGACTTTGCAATTTCAAGTTGCTCAGCCATGTAGTCGTTGTAATCATGTCACGTACGCTTACTAGTACCAA
The DNA here is from genome assembly GCA_964020085.1 of Micromussa lordhowensis. Taxonomy (NCBI): domain Eukaryota; kingdom Metazoa; phylum Cnidaria; class Anthozoa; order Scleractinia; family Lobophylliidae; genus Micromussa; species Micromussa lordhowensis. Next base: position 23,812,665 of record OZ026605.1, read on the forward strand.
ATGAAGCTATTCTTTGTGGCTCCAATTGTTGTGTGTAGTTTTTGCATTTGTAGCAAGTCTCAATTGGATTTACAGAAAGCAGCAATATATAATTTATAAAGAATATTAATTTAGTATGTTTCTGAGTAGATCCGTGCGTGGGGAAAACGAACAGAATCGATTCGAAAAAGTGGCAGGCTTGAGAAGCGAGAGTTGTATTCCTCCTGTGCTTATCTTTGTAAGATATCTAATGTTCAAGACTGATGTGTTATTTTCATCGACCATGTTGGCGACTTTAGGGTGCTACGTTAGACTTTAGACAGACATCGTCACTCAGTACTCAAATATTAACTGTAGACAAGAACTTCATCACAGTTTATTATTAATCTGTGCCAGGCGTTTTCCTGTTGGCATTATAAGTTGCCAGTCGAAATAAGAAGTCCGGAATTAATTTTACCGGCATATGAAAAGGCATTTGAGCGTATAGGGCCGTAGCCAGAAAAACATTATGACTGAGGCATTGTCCATGGTTTAGTTCTCGTCCTAGATATTAAGGATGTTTATGATGACTAAATACAACAAAAACGAAAAACAATGACTGTGGCAATAGGTTCGGTTTGCCTCTTACTGGCTAAGGCCCAGGGGCGAGGATTTGAGCAAAGCGACTCTTACAGAGCGAGGGTCTACCGTTATGACATTTAAATACAAAAACTGATTATTGTAACTAATTACAAAAACCTCTCATTTCTTAAAATCTGATGCAAACAAGAAGATCTCACCTGCGTCATCTCGTAACGGATGTATTAGTAAACACGGCTGTCTGAGATCAAAAGATGCGATAGCATTTGCATACATGTAGACTCATTTCTGAAACAAAAAGTAATTTATTTTATTCACGTACTCTTTTAAATTGCAATCAACTGGATTTGTTCCAGTGACTGAGGCTTTCAACTTTTCGGTAGTAACATCCATTGCTCTTCTAGATCAGTAATAGTATTACTTTCAGTATAATATCATTCATTAGCTCTGTAGGCAATAAACGAACTACGCTTAAAACCACTAAACAATAGTAATTATTTTTTTTTTTTGGGGGGGGGGGGAGGGTATTTTATTCATCTTCACTTTATCAGTAAAAGAAATATCTGGTGGATAATTTTTTGCTGGTGCGGCATCTTTGTACTGCGGTTAAAATTAAACTCTTGACTGTTAAATGACATCTAAAGTTAACTACCCTTACTTGTGGGCAAAAAGATTTTTAAAGGAGGTAATGCTGCCTTCTGAAACTTATTCTTTTTCATTTCACTTTCCTAACGACGGACATGAAGTTTGTTTTGTCGTCGGCTATTTGCGGTCTTCCTTATGACTGATCTGATTTAAATCACATTACCACGACTTGAGCGATAATCTCGAAAGAACATCCCCCTTTGCCATCCGTCTTCGTACATGTAAGATAAAGTTAAGCAACTGTCGCGCTGAAATTTAATGATTATAGAATAAAAGCTTTTGGACATTGAACTGCAGAGATAAAATCTACTTCGGCCTTACTATGGAGATCACATACATTAGGAATCCTGAAGTACATGTAGTTATATAAGTCAAATGCGTCGATCGTAAGCCTTCGTTATAGTTACAGGTAGCTACTACGCCTGACTTTTTACATTTAAGTCCTATTATTAGTGGCTTATCCTCTTTATAACGATATAGTTTATTGCTCAATACGGTCAGCAAAGCCATGAGAGTCACTGTTGGTGATTTGATTCTTTCCATCTCTTTTGGCTTTCTCGCGCTGATTGATTTAATCGGCAACAGACTGGTGATTCTAGTTGTAGGAAGCAACCGTTATATGCACACTCCAGTGAACTATCTTCTCGTGAATTTAGCCCTGGCTGACGTTTTAATCGGCTTGGCAAGTCTCCCACAGTACGTGTTGCGTTATGCATTTCACCACCCTGAAGGTGTTGCTGGTGACTGGATGTGTAAGTTCATCACTGGTGGAAATTTTATCTGGATAGGGGGAGCTGCATCGTTATTTACGCTCATAGCCATCGCATTCGAGCGGTACTTCGCTATTATTCACCCATACACAGCACTTGGGAAAATAACCGAAAGGAAACTGAAAATACTGGTCATGACAAGTTGGGTTTTTGCAGCTTTAAAAGATGGAACACCTTTCTTCATCATGAATTACGACCCAGTTATTGACTTTTGCATGGAAACATGGTCCGACATCACGTCTGCCCGCGCTTATACAGCCGTCATTTTCGTGTTCGACTCGCTGGTTCCACTGTCCTTGATGGGTTATCTGTATGGAAGAATTGTCCACTGTCTGTGGTTTTCTGGTACACCTCCTGTTCGAGAGCTTTCGGGATTTGCTCTGCTGCGAGCGAGAAAGAAGATCACCAAAATGATTCTGATTGTAACTGTGCTGTATGCTTTATTCTGGACTCCAGTTGTGGTGTTATATTTCATTTTGTACTATGGAATTCCTAGTATCACTTACGGCTCAGTCTCGTATAACACTGCCGTGTTGTTTGTCTGTCTCAATTCCTCTGTGAATCCTTTCGTTTACAGCTTTCAAAATGGACGCTTTCGGAGGGGATTTCGAGACTTGTTCAAATCTCGAAGAGTCGAGTACAATATAGCTCATCTCGGTCAACTCGCTGTAAGCAACTTGGAAAGGGAAACGCGAGAAAATAGAACAAAACGCAAGTTTCCTGATTTTCATTGCCGGACCGCCAAAGTCGCAGACGCCAGAGTATAAACAACAAATTTGCAAGCAAGGTACTTTTGCCATTCTCGATGCTAATTACATTCATGACTGATATGACTGATATAACTTAGTATACTGCTCAATTATTTGTGACTGAACACTAAGTGTGATAAATACCTTCAACTGTAGTTGTGGGTACGCGCTAAAGTATCAAAGCTTTTATTAAATTAAATTAAACTCCTCAATTTATATGTGAATCAGCCTTTCATTTACAGCGTTCAAAGTTTTATAACGCTTTCGGATTTCGACACTTGTTCAGGAGTGTTAGGTTGAATAACTATCTAGTTTAATGTAGACTCTTTCCCACTTATTGCAATTTAAAGTATTAAGCTTTGTTATATTTTCTTTTCGTGTAATTTGTGCATCAAGCTCAAAACATTGATATGCAATCTTGTCTAAATAAAGGTTGTATTTACATATTTGTGTAACTCCCAAGAAACCGCTTCCACTTACAGATGGGAATGTTCTGTTTTAATAATATTTGCTTATTCGCGGCTTTCGAAGGGAGTCAAGTGGTCAGTTCTGAATGTTTGTTTTCTCGGTTTCCTGTTTAACAGACAGCCGGTGACTGTTAAATCGTGATCTCGTGATTAAACTATATGGCGGGTGTGAATAATAAGAAGTTCCTCCTCAGCCAAAGACTTTGCCTAAGGCCGTTCCCGGATGGACAATTCGAAACGCCACTGAACTCGTCGCAGCCGTCAAACCCTGCCAAAGCCACCGTTGCTAAACATCTCACTATTGGCCGGCAGCGTTTGATCGCTGTGAACACTGCTTCATATTATTTATCTTTTATTCTCAAATTTAGATAAGTTCTGTCTGGTAATTACCATTCTAGAGTGCTTTCAGAATGCCGGGGAATTAAGTTTCCCCCTGATATCGCACCCTGCCATTTTTTTTGGAGGGGAGGTATACAAAGTATTATCAAACTCAGCTTAAACGTTTACTGCGTCCAGTGGTTGCCAGTGTCTCCATGCAGGCAAAACCAAACTCTAACTTTACTTGCAGAGCAGAGCTCGCTTGACAGAGGCTCTGAAGCGTCGACTTTGAAGAGTGTACACGAAGGGATTGACTGTGGAGTTCAAACAGGTCAACACCACAGTCCATCTATACAGCGGTGAGCCGTACACGGCATCGGAAATGTTAAACGCCAGGATGTAGAGAATCAGATTCGGCAACCAACAGATAGAATAAATAATAGTCAGCGTAATAGCCATTTTAGTTGCTTTCCTTGGAATTAAAATGGCTCTACGATGAAGTCTTGACGCTACTGATCTCTTAACCCACAGGTGATAAACCACTTTAGAATATAAAACTGTCATGATGGAAATAGGTATTGCCCCGACTACAGAAAACCAAATTATTCCGTACACTTTGGGAAGCAGAGGATGTGGCCAGTTTTCTACACAAAAGTTGCTTCGGCCGTCATAAGACATGATAAAAAACAGAGGAAGATTGAGCAAACAAGCGAAAATCCACGAAGATAATACTAAACCTCGCAGTTTCGACTTGGACAGCTTTTGACGGACCTGATAGGGCCGTGAAGCATGGCGCCGTTCGAAGGCGATTGTGACAAGCGTAAAGACAGATGCTGCCCCTCCGGTCCACATGAGATTTCCACCCGTGACAAAACGGCACAAGAAGTCGCCAACAGAGCCAAGAGGATGCACGAATGCGTGGTTCAACACATACCGCGGAATTGCGAACACCGCCACCGTAATGTCGGCCAACGCCAGGTTCAAGAAGAGAAAGTCGAGAGTCGAACGACGAAACCTGAACCGCTTTCGCTGAAGAATTATTAAACAAACCAATACGTTTCCAACAAAATCGGTTAATGACAGCAGTAAAAAGGTCACCGACAGTACAACATCGTTCACAGAGGCCATATCAAGTTTGTAGAGTTGACATAAGACTTAAAGATCCTTTTTGACGACGTGAACTGGCCGGACTCAAGTCATGAATTGTTGTTTTGTCCCACAAATATGCTGATTAGTTTTCAACAATACGCCAGCTTGAGTTAATATTTGGGGAAGGGTGTTATTCGCTGAGAGGAAGATTATAAACTGGAAATCTGGCCTCAACGTAAAAACAAAAAAGGCAGGAAACCGAAATTTAATATTTTCCTTTTAACCACGCGTTGTAACTTATTTTACTTGTGACCTAATTTCTATTTTAGTTCCAAGACGCATACCCTTTCAATTTCAGGCACAGTTTTAATAGAATCATTGACCAATTTCCCTTTTTGTAGTTTATGTCAGCTTATCGTCAGTATATACAAGCGAAATCATGTTCATTTTTGCGATAAGTCAAATTAAAAATTCCGAAATTAAATACATATATATATACCATCATTTTATTCGTATTAGAAAAAAATCGATCAAAATGATTATCAATGTAAAAACACAGCCACATACGGGATACCTCCGAATAGATTTGCTGGTGGAAAATGTCAACAATTCATGGACAATGAAATATATAGGTCCTTTATCACTGAAAAATCTTTCATGAAAAATTCAATATTCAATTTCTTTGTGAAGACATTGCATGCGAATATGTTAAAAAATTTAATAGAAATACTGTCTCAATAGCTACCACAAAATTGGTGTATAGAGTCTTCCATTATTCCGGCTGCTTTTTTATTTAAACAGAAAGATCTTGCTGTCAATTATCCCAGTAAAAAAAGTGTTTAAAACTGACAAAAAAGAGTGCATTAATATGGAGACAACCTTGAAGACTTGCGGGCAGTTACTCGTTTATTATTTCATCGATATAATTATTTTAACACATATTTCTTACCTACGATGCGGTCGGAATCTGATATCGTTAAGAGCCTTTTATTTACTTGGCGGTGTGATATTCCTTAATATGTTTTTTGCGGTCACAAAGAGTAAACTGAATTCACCGGCTTTTAATGAAATATAAACAGTTTTTTTTTCTTCAGATCGCACAGATTAAAATGTCGTTGCATTTGACCTTATCTGCTATAAATAAACTACGTTCCCATGAAATGGCCATTTACAGTGCGTCAAAAAACGATTACCTCATCATACATGTCCCTGAAGCCCATGTCTCTAATTTGTGGCATTTTCAATTGTCGTGGATCTTGTTAGCACAGTTATGGCAGATGCTGCAAAACCATCAAGCAAATTATTGCTCAAAGGTATTAGTTTAGAACCAGATGGAACCTCATTATGCTTGCCTGCTATACCTCCAGCGGCGTGTTGCCTTTGTTTACACCAATGAAGTTTTGAAGCCCCTAGCTATATGTGGTGCACATTACTTAAATTTTGCATATAAAACACCACTTAATTTGTGTTGTTAAATGGACAGGCGAAGCAGCCTGTATCATTACACTCTTTCTTCCTGTAAGAATATATTTATAAGAAAATCGAGGCTAAATTTTGCGAAATTTTAAGAATATTTTAAGAATAAACCCGAAGCTGACATTTTGATATAATACAATTATGTGACGTTTTTCAACAAACCGTAAGAATTTCTTCTTTTCTTTAAACGGCAAGCTAGCCAAAAAAGCAACAGAAACAGCACTAGATGTATGGGGCTACTAATATTTTCGTAATAAGAAGTTATGTGCGTCATATCAGGTTTTGTTACCATCTAAGAATATTCACAAGACTATTTTCAGCCCAAAATCGGTAGAAAAATAAGAATATTCAGCCTGGCCGGGAAATAAGAAATATTCTTATAGAGAAAAAATAGTGTAATGCCTTATTAGAACAACAGCAACATGAAAATGGTGTTCACCAATGATACACTGTACATACCAAGTCTAATAGAGCTCTCTAAAAATTAAAAACAAAGATTAACTGAGAAAGTTTTCCTGAGTCATGGATGAAGTCAGTCATGCCAGCAGGTGCTACGGAAAGTAAAGCGAGTGACGGATATGGATGAATGTGCCGATCTAATCATAGTAGGGGGGGGGGGGGGGTGAAGCGTTGCGTGACGACCCTAACAACGGCTGCGAAGAGACTAATATAATCACGTCTGAAAACGAATTTAATTTTTTTTTAAGAAGAATGACAGCCGCTTTTTAAAAGTCGTCTGATTAATTAAACGTTTCTCCAGTATTTTTGGGCATTTCAGGGAGAAAGGACTTGAGGGGAATCTTTCCATAGTTGTTGTTTTCGCTTACTGCATGATACTGACTGCGGCCTAGCCACAGTGCTGTTTTGGGGCTCTTATCGTCGTCGGTTTCATTTTGTTTTGTTTTGTTCTGCTTTCTTTCATGTTTTTTTTTTTCTTTATTACGTAGCAAGCGTTCTCGCACGAAGAACTTCTACCGCATTCTGGCCACCCGCAGCTCCAATTTACGCGAGGCCGGAACGCGATAAAAAGCTCCTCGTTACCACAGGCTAATTTTTCTTTCTTTATTTTCTCTTTTTTATATTTTTTGCAATTCGCCAATAAAAAAAGAATGTCACCACATACCCTCATATTTGAGTAATAAGTCCAGAAGCTTCAATTAAGTATGTGTGTTGTTATTTTGCTGCTGTGGCAACCTTTAGCGTCATGAAACTAGGCTCAAATTGCTCAACAATGAACGATAGTTAGCATTGATTCGTCAGGAAAGAATTGCGGCAAAAAATGCTTAAAAGCATTATGAGCAACCTAGAGCTTCACTCCAATGTCTGCTTAACAGCGTGACCGGATGCGTCGCGCTCTAACACGTGGCAAACGTTTCGACATAATATAAAACTAAAGTTTCAGTTTGATTTTTCACCACACTGCAGTTAGTCGTTGTCGATTGCTTGTCAGCTTTGGTAAGAGTTTTTCGCTTATGCTGTTATTTTTGCTGAAATTGAAGAAAGGGAGAAGAGGCGCCATTCTCAACAAACGGAGCTTCCAATCAAGGTATTAATTTGTAATCACACCTATTGCTGCCGATAGGCAGCTTTCATATTCTTGAAGCCATCGAGAAATTTTGGTTCGACTCGCGTTCGACCCATCGTTCACATTAAGAAATAGCCAATCAGAAATCTTGTTATATGGCGCAGTCTAGCCAATCAGCAGCTGTCTTATAAGAAAAATTGACATGTGCTTGCTCAGCCGGAAATCGTGCTCGCTTAGCGGAAAATCGCAGTGCTCGCACCAAGTTATAAATAAAGTCGATCAGAGTCAAGGTTTCGCTGTTTACAGGTGAGTTTTGGCACTTTTTGCTGATCTATTATGATTACTTCTATTCGAGGAAGCATTCATCAAGGTCATGAAGCTTTCAGTGAGCATTCTAGACAGTCTAGAGGCCGACGGTGTGCATTTATGTCACTTGAGCTTTGCTTTTCAATCGATCGAATTCGGTCGATTTATGGACACAAACAAATATCGAGGACATCTTATGTCATGGATATCGCACGTATTTACATCCAATAACCAATAAAAATGGTACCAGATGCCAAGGCTTCGAATACAGCCTAACATTGTTAGACGAAATAAATAACCTATTACACGTTGCGTTACACAGTGTCACTGTCACTAATTGTTCTAACGATCAGTTCATGGACCCGTTATTGCCGTTATTACAGTGACTGTTGTTACACCAAGTATTTAGTTTATTTCCACGTTGCGCTAGATAGACAAAAGAACGTGTTACTAATCGTTCTAAGAATCAGTTAAAAAGCCCTTGTCATTACATGTTGCGTTAGACAGTGTTATTCGTTACGCCTTCCGTTTTCGTTAACCAATATATTTCTTTTCCACTTTTAGCAATTACTACAAGCATAATCCCAACAAAAGCCTTATGTGATGTGATTATGTGATGATGTGATGTGCTTGACTTTCACAACTCTTACTTTTGTCCTTAATGCAGTAAGTGAAAGTTTGTATATCTGGATGATTAATTGTGACAACTTAATTTTAACGTCTTCATTTCTTAGAAGTCTCGCCTCCTTGGTCGAATTAGTGAATGAAGAGAAATCGTCGTTACTAAAGCTTGTAGAATAATTGAAAAAACGAAAACCATACAACACGCTAATTTCATATATATGCTGCGATCCAAACATGAATTAAAGCTGATGCATTTTCACACATCGCGATGGACGCGTCCTCGGCACAATCTGTCAACATTCTAGAGACATTTTAATAATGCGTACCAGTACAGAATTTATAAGTTAGATTTTTGCTCCTAAAATTTCCACATGTATCGATTTTCGCGATCTGGTAAAGGGGAGGTTGATGTGTATAACTATTGTTTTATGACCAAACATAGTTCAGATCACTTTTGTGCTTTTTGTCACACCTCGCCATCGATGCGTCATCATGCATGAAGTTGATGATGCATACAAGGACAGATTTTAAGTTACACAGCACAATTTGACACTACTTTGAGAAATAAATGTTACTGCAAGTCTTGGAGCGCGCAGATAGATAAATCACTGCGTAAAATATGTCACTGTCAACAGAATGTGCCGCAGCATTACCATCTTTTAGATACCCTAGTATCTAATATTGAATGTGAACTGAGGTATTCCTAATCTCTGTCTCAGCCGTTTTTAGTCTGCGAGGGAGACTCAGGTATTCCGAGAAGTAATTATTCCGTTCCTTTTGAAATATCTTCGATTGAAGATGAGAACAGCTAGTCAAACTTATCGAAACATTTCCATAGCCGTGCGTGAAACGCTGCGACATCTTAACCCTAAATATCATTGCCAATATTGATAAAAGTTTTAGTATCGTCGTCATCATGCAGAGAATTACTTCCTACATTTCCCGGAATCGTGAAAGAATATGGTCCCGAGGGCAAAGTCAACACTTGCCAGCTAGAATAAAAGAGTTCGTTTTTCGCAGCTCGTTTAAGAAACAAATAAGAACTCTTCAATAATTACAAAGTTCACACTTACGTCATCGGTATGGAATTTTCGGCAGTAAATCGCCACTCGGGCCGGGAGCGAAGTAGTCTCCTCCGCAGCCGTTATTAGGGTCGTCACGCAACGTAGTCTAACGCTTCTCCCCCACTAACGTTAGTGGGGGAGAAGCGTTGCGTGACGACCCTAATAACAGCTGCGGAGGAGACTAGGAGCGAAGAAGGACGGCTGTTTTCGCAGGCTACAGTTAGTCGTTGTTGATTACTTAAATCATGTCAGCTTTGGTAAGAGTTTTTCGCTTTACTCTGTTCTTTTTGGTGAAATTGAAGAAAGGGAGAAGAGGCGCCATTTTCAACAAACGAAGCTTCGAATCAAGGTATTAAATTGTAATCACACCTTATATCTAATATTGAATGTGAACCGAGATCATTCCGAGAAGTAATTATCCGTCCCATTTGCAATGTCTTCGATTGAAGATGAGAACAGCTAGTCAAGCTCATCGAAACTTTTCCATAGCCGTACGTGAAACGCTGCGACATCTAAATATCATTGCCATTGATAAAAGTTTTAGTATCGTCGTCATCGTGAAGAGATACTTCCTACATTTCCCGGAATCGTGAAAGAACATGGTCCCGAAAGCAAAGTCAACACTTGCTAGCTTAAATAAAAGAGTTCGTTTTCCGCAATTCGTTTAAGAAACAAATAAGAACTCTTCACAAGCTTAAGATATAATTTTCAAAATCAGAAGACCCAGCACCACGAGAATTTCGCCATATGCTGGCAACATTTTTCTTCCGTTCAACTTGTCACGCCATCTCAGCGTTACACATTTCAAATTCCTGGTCAATTCCAGGCCCTAGGCGTCTATTTTATCGCGGTCTAGAATGACTGGTTGTGTGCAACAAAATACTGTTTGTAAAAAAAAATGTTGTTTCTTGTCTTGAAGCAGCTCCTCTTTTAGGCAGCGAGGGCAAAAATACCCTGTAGTGCGGCAAGTCCCTGTATAAGCCACATAGGTAAAGTCTGCATATGAGCCAAGTGGCCCATCAGGCCGGAGCTTATCCCGGTTTCCGTAGCATGAAGCGACTAGGAATATTTCTACTCCCCCGTTGATGGGATGCTAGTCCATCGCAGGGTTACCCCCAGCATTAAATTCGCCGGTACCCATTTATACACCTGGGTGGAGAGAGGCACCGTGAGAGTAAAGTGTCTTGCCTAAGAACACAACGCAATGTACACGGCCAGGGCTCGAACCCGGAGCGCTCGCTCCGGAGTCGAGCGCACTAATCATGAGGCCACCGCAACTCCACATATGCCATATAAGGGAGTACCTACCTACCTCCCCCTCCCGGAATAGTAGATTATAAAGGGAAATTCATCATCATCTTTCCTCATTGCGCCATGGGACGCATAAGGCCGCAGAGGGAAATTCGATCAAACAGAAATGGAGCTGCAGCGGATTAGCAATGCAATCTAGCATGTGATTTCTTACTCGAATTGCTACACACAAACAAAAATTTGAACTGACCTCACAATCTTCAGTAAAAAGGACAGGTTGCTTGTTGGACACTGTGAAAACAACCCCCCCCCCCGGGGGGGAGTTCTGGCAATAGCTTTCTACATGGGAAAAAGCTAGTTAAACGTAAGGCCTATTGTTTCGATATCCCCATGAAATCGCTTTTGTTATTAATGTTGTTGTTGTAGTTTTATTCCCGAAGTAAAAGTAAAGTCGAGTATATATTTTTTGCCATTTATGGTGGCTCTATGTAGTTTCTGATGTTCACTTCTTTTAACATCCGTAGCTCAGAAAAGCTTGACAATGACCTCGTCTTTGACGTTGACAGAGAAGGCACTCACAGTCTCCTTCTCCGTGGTAGTGCTAATAAATCTCCTTGGCAACGGCTTGGTGTGCCTGGTTGTGTTCCGATTCCGAGGCATGCAAGCACCAATCAATTACCTGCTGGTCAATTTGGCGGTGTCAGACATGATGGTGGCACTTTTTATCATCCCTGATTACATCGTTAATTGGGCATTTCAGTACCCATCAGGCGTCACAGGAGACTACATATGCAAGTTCATCACTGGTGGAAACTTCGTATGGGTCGGCTTGGCTGCTTCCACATTCTCTTTGGTAGTAATCGCCTTTGAGCGTTATACTGCGGTCGTTCATCCCCTCAACACGCGCTGGCGCCTCACTAGTCGACGATTAGTTGTTGTTATAATGGCAAGTTGGCTTTATGCCATATTTTTTAACCTGCCCTTGTTTTTTGAGGCCAGACATGAAGATGGCGTAACTCACTGCGTCGAACGTTGGTCAAATAGCACGCTCAAGGAACAGCACAAATTAGGCAAAGTGTACACAGTTGCCTGCTTTTTTGTTCTTGGTGCAATTCCCCTGGGAACTATTGCATTTTTATATTTAAAGTTGCTCTGTAAGCTTTGGAAAACTGGTGTTCGAGCTACGCTGATATCTGAACAGTCAAGAATCAGAGCAAGGCGAAAAGTGACCAAAATGGCAGCAGTCGTGAGTATCGTGTTCGCAGTGTGTCTGTTACCAAATTTGGTGTTGTACATGTTGTCAGAGTACAGGCCGGATCTTTATGAATATGGTTCAGTACCCTATGTCACCTCTGTTGTACTTGTAGGCGCGAATTCAGCCATGAACCCTTTTATTTATGCTCTTCATAGTTCCAACTTTCGCCAGCACATCAAAGTAGCACTTTGCTGCAGGGACTACAGACCAGCAGATTATCTTCGAATTTCATAGACATCTGCAGGACAAAATCTCAACAAGGAACCCAATTACAATATACTGCTAAATTAAAACAAAATGAAGTTCCAATAATAGACTATTACCCCATTCAAACCACCTAAACTGGTTTAACTAAATCAAGTTTAGGTTTTTCAAACTTGTCGATTACCCTTTGCAATCATTTTGAGAAGACAAATTTCAAACCACTTTGCTAACATATATATTTTATTCAAACATGTTTTTGCCTTGTTAAGTTGTGGGGTGGGTATGGTGTGAGCAACTAAATTTTAACCTTGTTTAGTCAAGCCACTTTTAAACATGTTTAACAGGTTGGTGTGAATGGGGAATATGCGTAGCCCCTCTTTCGCTTAGTCCTTTGAGCGAGACCGTAAAACAAACCGCGAGAAAAAATGGCCGCGCGAAATCCTGGGGGCGACACGCGAGACGAGCACTTCTCGCACCCAGGAGTTCGCGCGGCGATTACTTTTTTTCTCGTGGTTTCCTTTCGTATCACGAATGACGGACTAGGCTAAAGAGGAACTACTGGTAGTCTATTACAATAATGCTATGAAAGGGAAGTAATGGCCAAAAAATAGTGTAAAAAGTGATTAACGGAACCATAATAATTTAATTATTCTGCCTTTATTGTGACTTAGCAGGGATGTTAAATTGTCTTCTGTATTTATCACTTTCATAAGAAAATGAGTGTGGACTCGTTGAATATATTTACTAGAACCGAAGTGAGTTAAGTCGTCTAACTTTGTAGTCAAGTATGGACTTTGTTTCAGATATTTATTTTAAAACACTTTAAGTGTTGCGCTAGTAATCTAATTCTTCAGTGTATAATGATCAGTTTGCAACTTGGGTAGCCAGCCAGCCTAGATGGATTTTTTGTGGCTCTTGCTTTATCTAGCGGTACGGTGTTAGTTGTATTTTACCTGTAAAAAGCACTGATAAAGTTCATAAACGAGAACTATTGATCAAGGAACTCCTATACGTCTATCACTGGTGCGTTCATTAAAAGTCATCAGCGAAATCACTGAGGTTGAGCCAACGTTCTCAGTGGAATGCTGTCTTCACTAAGTATAACCCAGTGACCGGAGATAGTCAAGAAAGTCAAGAAAGGTGCCGAACACCTACTTTAAGCGAGGAATCGCTAATGTGTGTTGTAGGCGTAAACGGGAAGGGGTAGGGAGGCAAAAAGTCCTTACACACCCCCTCCTTCCATATACTCAATCTTTCGCTCACTTCCCCTCTCTCCCCGTTTTTCACCTGCTACGCAGAGGTTATATATGGCAGATGAGGCCCAAATGCACAGCATGAAAAGACAACTTTACTGCGATGTAAAGCTAACGTAAAGCTGTCGTAAATTTGTAATTTAAACAGCTTTACGCAAACTTTACATTTTTTAAAGACGACATTTACACTAACTTTACGCCCATGTTTAAAGTTAAATTAAAGAGACTAAAACTTTTAAGCCAACATTACGTTGGCTTAAATTTCCTTTAAAGCCAACTTTACGCCAAATTGTATACTTGGCGTAAAGCTGAATTAACTATACATCACATTTACGCATGGCAGCGTAAATGTGACCTTTATACGCCGTTATGGAGATTTAATTCATGGCGTAAAGTTAGATAAAGATAACCTACTTTAAGAAGGTTTAAGCCAATTTTTCGTAAATCTCCATTTTCATGCTGTGTATATGTGACACATAGTACTATATAACTCAGGCTATGATTGGTTGCTTATTTGTCTGGACTTTACGCGTTTACTATCACTATTGTTCTTCACTTCAAATTACACTTGCAATGCAAATCATATCACAATATCTGTTCACAAAAATTGTTTTTGTCACTTAAATGTACAAAAACGTTAAACCAAACATCTCTAGACAATTTTGTTGCTGAAGGCACTTGGATTAGATAAGGCATTATAAAACTGTGCTAATTATACATTTATAATTCTTATCGGTAACCCAGTTTATAAAAGGGAGTTATTTTTTATGTTTTTTTTTTCTCGTCTTTCTACCATTCAAATGAGGTTGCAAATTAAGTACACTATTTTTTCTCATGCCAGTTATGTTTTTACTGAGTTAGATATTAATGCAAAAATATTGTACCTATTTAATAACGGCACTGATCCTACTGCATGTCAACTGCTGCTTTTATTTTTCAAGCAGTGCCCCTTAGGAATATAATTTTCGTTTCTAAAATAACATTTTTTTCAAAGTTGTATTTTGGATTTTAATTTATTTCTTTAAAGTGCCTATGAAACGAAATGAAAAAGTTGCCTAGAATAACACTGTGGTATTAATGATTATGTTTTGACTGTAAATTTTTCCATCGTACCTTTACTTTTCTCCCCCGGCCTACACAAAGACAGACGATCATGGGAGACATTTTCTCGCGCGGCCATTTTGACTTGATGACGTCACAGGGTTTGCACGTCTCCCGCCAATTTTTAAAAATCCAATACATACAGTGGAAATAGTAATGGCGGATAGAGCTTCTATCAAACGAGGAGGGAAATATTGTGTGGCAGGAAGCCGTGAAAATGTTAGTTGTACTAATACGAGTTATTCTCCAGGAATATCTATGCATAGATTTCCCTCCGACAAAGTATTGTGTCAGAAATGGACTTCGTTTGTCAGGAAGCATCGGCCAAACTTCAAGCCATCGAAGCATTCGGCTCTTTGCTCAGCGCACTTTGAGCCGACCTGTTTCACACAGGTCGCGTCCGTCGTGTCCTCCAATTGTGCAAAAAGGCGTGCTCTAGAAAAGGGTTCTTTTCCTACCCGGGATGCGGTGGTTTCTTTTTCGCCTGAGCCACTGACTTCACGTGAAAAGCGACAGGTGAGTATATAAAGACTTGGTTATATAAAACTTGTGTAGCTTTCGGGTTTCTTTACACGAATAACACTTGCACTACGCC
>OZ026605.1:23832914-23842914 GCA_964020085.1 Micromussa lordhowensis
TTCTCCGACTGATTAGCGGAACGTCGGTGAGGTCTTCTATTTCTGCATCTTAGCAGCGGGCCAACCAGCGACAACACAGTCTTGGTCGTAAGCGCTGTGTAGTCTTCTGTTTATTATTATCCAACTCTGCTTCCTAGAGTACAAATATCGCGCGAAACGAGTACAAATAACAGATATTTGTACTCGTCCCATTCCTCCCGGCCGCGTGAAGTTCAAAACCTTGGCAAGTCAGAATTTTGGGAAAAGAAATCGTTGGATAATAAATCTCTTATTAGACGTTTTGGTGTGTAGTATCGCTGTATATTTTTACTCGTTGTTTGTATTTTGACTCGCCCTGCGGGCTCGTCAAAATACTGCACAACTCGTAAAAATATGCAGCGATACTACACACCAAAGCGTCTAATAAGATATATGTATTCTACCTACATGTACATGCAGGTATATGTGATGAAACAGACCAACGCTTGACGTTTACTTATATAAAAAAAAATTAAATTTCCCTCTAAAATTAACCTTATTAACTTACCATGTATCAACAGAAACACGACTCACAAATCTGGCCTCCAAAGTTCCCGGAGAAATGCCCTTCATGCCCTTCATCGTCTGAGTCCATTTCGTCTTCGTCCGTGCGAGCAGCGACTTGAGCAACTGGTTCATCTTGATATGGAAGAGTAGAATCTATCCTTACCTCGAATTCATCGATCCCTGATTCTTCGTTTTGTTGCTGATCTTCAGACGATGAACTAGCGGAGTTGAAATCGCTTTCTGGCATATTTTTGAAGTTCAAAAACGTTGTAAACAAAGACCACAGAGACCTTCGTGGTCTTTTTGCAAACCCTGTGACGTCACAACTCACAATTACTCGTACCCAGGTTCCCAAAATATGTCTCCTTTATTTAGAGCAAATTTTGGATTTTCGAGACCCTAGGATTTCTTTTTAACACTTTTCTGGCGAATTTTTCTTGTATTTTCTGATTTTCGGCACCCAAATGTCTATATTTCCGTGAAAAAAAAATTCTTTCATAGGCACTTTAAATAGGTAAATACATGTATTGTTATGGAAATACCTTAATAAATTGTTGTTGTTTCTGTTGTTGTCGCTGTTGTTTTGCTGGTGTTCTTGTTCTGCAAGATTATGTCAACAAAATTACCCGACATGAACTATCCTCGGTGCTAAGAAATACGATATCAAATTAGGCCCCAGCTAATGCGAATGCTTGGCTCAAGGTTGAACATACGTTTGGAATTTTAAAGGTCCCTCCCAAACTATCGACATATTCATTCAAGAATGGCCGTTTTCACACTAGAGACGGATAATCCGTGTGGACGGATCATCCGTCTGGTTCATTTTCCGTCTTGGTGTGAATTCGAGACGGATAATTGTTGAGTTTTCCCGTCTCGAATTCACATTTGACGGATAGACTGCACGGTTTTTTTCTCTCAGGCGCGGTTACAATTCAGGCGCGGCTACAATTCCACAATATTCAATATGGCGTCCATGGCGTACGCCATGTTTTCGTTCCCAGAACTTAACGCGCTCTTTCTAGTTCCAGGCTTTTCAGGGCAAAATCAGATGAGTTTATCCGTCCTAATGTGAATTCAAGACGGATCATCCTTCTCGTCTGATGATCTGTCTTCAAAATCCGTCTACCTGGACGGATTTTCAGACGGATAAAAATAGACTGATAATTCGTCTAAAATAAGCACCGTCCCGTTTTCACACTAAGACGGATTATCCATCTCTAGTGTGAAAACGGCCATTAACACAGCTCTGACGTAAACTAGCATGTTGTTTACGATTACAGGGCATTTTTTTCGTACTGCTATTAATAAGTAAAAAATAAAACGTTTAATATTGATTTTGTGTCTCTAAATCACAGAATGATTGATGAGCTTAGTAGTGTAAAAATAGATATTTGTCCTTGCGGTTACATATTGTCTATTTCGTTTTATTTTAGGTTAGAAATCTTGTAATAAAGAAATTATAAAATCAACAAAAGATTTTGGTAGCAAATAGAGTTGCCCAGTGACCTCAACCTTTATCCAACACGTTCCGTGCAAAAAATTTCGAAGTCAATTAGTTTCATAAGATATTGAGTTACTCTGCTCCACTGATGAAGAAGGACAAATTATTAAAGAAATTTGAGTGCTTCATCACAGGTTTATATAGACCATTTTCATAAATGGCTTCAAATTATAATTTTTTTTGCTGTATGCATTTAAATTAGCCTCACTAATTAACCTCGTTTTAGAGTAAAAATTCCGACTTTTGAATTGTAACATTTTTAGAACGAGGCTAATAAGGCCTTTTTACAGAATATTTTATAATCGGTAGCCATTTATGAAAAGGTTCTTTGACATCGCTTTTATGGTCATAGGATATATGGTCTTCCGGAGCTGAATATGTTCATCTAAATATCAAATCGAGTCCGCTAATTGGTTCTACAAAAATATCCAGGATTGAATACATAGGGTTGGTCTGTGCGGACAAGCGCCCATAAGTACACAGTAACGCGGTACCTTTTCAGGTTTGAAGGATGACGGTTTTTGCTTCACAAGAGCTGAAACGTTCGCAGGACTCGGCGGTTTTGGGTTAAGTTTTTATAAGGTCAGTGCAGTCTTTGAAGGTTGATGTAGCTTGAGGAAGTATTTGTTTTATGTAATTCGCGCTGTGTGTATATGAATTGTTTTTAGTGTGAAGGTTCACACCGTAAAACAATATCGAAAATGTTTTCTTGAGTTTATACGTCGCATCGCAAAATAAAATCTGGGTGATTAAAAACTCCTAGGTCATAAATTATTTCAAATTGTACCAAGCGGCTGTCAAATAGCCTTTTTAACGAAGCTTTTTTTAAATATTTTAACAAAGGAACCGAAAACAGGGTCATAATGTTTCACTCCTTCCGAGCCATTGGAGGTAAATTCCTCCGTTGTAAAAACGCGTTACGCGCATAATATTTCACTGGGTTTAGTAGGGCTGAAAAAAACGCCAAAAAGCTCTTTATCATTTATAATGGGTGTTTAATATTAGCAATAGAAGATATGATAATTTTACTATCTTCTTAATTGTTTAACTGGCAATGGACTCTAAGGTAGCCGAATGAGTACCAAAATCCTCTCCATTTCCCACAGATTACAGTTGTTTCCTCAAGTGATATGAGGAAGAACGAGGTATAAAGCTTCGACCGCTTCGCATCCATAGTGGCGGTTGTTTTGAAATTTACTTCATGCAAGTAGTTGTGAAATGTTTACATTTTGTGATGTCTTATATAAATCAAAACAAAAAACGTAAACAAACTCTCGAGAGTGCACAGCATGGACTGGAAATCATATTTAATAATGTTATTTTCCTGTGCTCGGTGATGGTAGCTATTAATTTGCTTGGTAATTAGCTCGTCTGTCTGGTGGTACTGCAAGATAGAGCCATAAGAACACGATGAATTTCCAGCTACTGGTCAATCTGGCAGTGTCAGACATCAATGTCAATATCTTCTCCACATTCAGGTTAGTGAGCTCAGATGAGCCAGCTTAAGACGAACCAGACACGAACAACTAAATAGGCCATATTCGCATTCTCGGTATTAACCTGGAAACTAGCCTGCAAGTGAGGCTAATGCGGGGAATCTGTTCAAATGCAAGCGGAACCATCTCTTTTCAACGATATTCCACCCCAGGAGCCTCCATTGAAAGCTAATTTCAGTCCAATACCGAGAATACGAATATTCCTATTGTAAATGTTGAAAAATTGCAACATTAATCCGGGTAGATTAGTATAGGTTTTAGGAATTATTTTCATGCCGGCCCGTTTTGAAAAAATTCTCCAAGCCTTAGGCAAGGAAAATAACATGACGCGAGTGAATAATGATTTCTTAATATCATGAGCATACCATTTGATTACTTTTTAATATTATGGGTGACATTTACCCTTACAATCGTGGGTTTTTGACTGTTATCCATGATATTAGAGAGAGTCAGGAAATAGTTTTTTTGATGGCAAGTTTAGGTGTAATATGTAAATAAATTGACCTCGCTCCCAATGTGTGGCTTCATAGCTCAGTTGGCAGAGCATCGCACTAGTATCGCGGAGGTCACGGGTTCGAATCCCGTTGAAGCACTGATTTTTTTTTTTCAGGCTTCTTCTTTCCAATTGCTTTAATTGGAAGATATACTGCGATGATCATTCTTCACTTCACTGTGTAATATGTAAAGTACTTTAGAAAATAACCCAAAGCAAATAGGCGCGCTGATTGGTTTAAAACCGTGTTTCTGTAACTCTAAAGAAACACAGAACACAGCACGAGCTGTTGACGTAATGATGGCGCGAACAAAGAGAATTTACATTTTGATGATCGATTTTTTCTTCGTCGCGGTATTTTCTAAAAGAAGTAGAAAACATGTTCTCCGTGTTTCTAAAACTCGATAGAAATTCTATTTTTTCTTAAATAACACATGGGAGACGCGGTGGCCTCTTGGTTAGTGCGTTCGACTCCGAAGCGAGCGGTCTGGGTTCGAGTCCTGGTCGGGGACATTTTGTTGTGTTCTTGGGCAAAATACTTTACTCTCACAGTGCCTCTCTCTACCCAGAGGTGTATAAATGGGTACCGGCGAATTTAATGCTGGGAGGTAACCCTACGATGGACTGGCATCCCATCCAGGGGGTAGTACTCTACCTTTACTATGACACTTAATAAGGGGAAAGTTTGGCGATTTTTTTGCCGCCTGCAAAATGCATGAATCAGGTTTTTACTGGTGCTGGTACCACGTGGGTTTGACAACTCTATTGACCAATCAGAACGCGCATACTATCTCATAGTTTTTCATTATGGTATTGGATAACATAATAATCACAACAAGAGCGATAGCTGGAAGTTCACCAACGACAACTCTATTAACTACTGTTGTAATGACAAGCTGCAAACTGGCTTTACAGCGTCATTTTCATTTTCCCGCTCTTCGTTTTGGCTCAATATGTTGGAGACGGCGATTAATTGCCCGGAGCATTGGCCAGATGGGAATTTTTGTTTGCTTTCGTCGACAGAACAATTGTTTATGCTTTTGTGTTTGAACGATTTTGCCTTGTTCTTTTCTCGGATAGCAAAAAAGAAATCTGAATGAAATAACGACTTTTCACTTGGCACGGTAGTACTACATAACGAGAGCTATGATTGGCTGGTTCATCGTTTTTGCTATCACTAAAATAAAATAAATTTATTAATTAATATTTTAAGAGGAGGCCTCTAATCACTTAGAGGTGGTTTTCCGGAGAGTCCTCTAAAAAATAAAAGTCTAAAATACGAGTTAAATGTCTAAAATACAGAAGTAATAAAAGCTAAAAACTTAAAAGCCTGGCTAAACTAGGAAACATTGTTGCTTGTTATGTTTCCCTGGGTGGGTAAATTATCGGGAAACAAACAGAATGTTTTGCTGCCACAGTGGCAAAACGAGGAAACATTGTATGCGAAAACAAATGAGCTACGCATGTGTGCAATGATAAACTGACTACCGAAGAAGTCTGGGGATGGATTTACATTTTCTCGTCCCCAGGGCTACACACAATGCATGTATAATTGTAAACATGGCGTTCCACCTCTTAAGAAAGCGTCGTGCTCAAAGCAGCCAAAAAATACCTGCTTTATGTATCATAGTAGCTTGTTTGGACGAGGAAGGTGAGGATACCCGAAAAAAAGGCCCAGATAGACACTGGCTGACCCGCTCCAATTTCTTCGCAGTCGACCATTTTAATTGTCAGTACTCTTGCCGTTGCTAGGAAACACTATCGTTTAATGAGCGAGCGGCACTGGAAACTAGTCAACATTGTTTTCGTCGTGGCTAAACTGGGAAACATTTGTTTCGGACGCAAAATTTGTGTCCGGGAAACAAAAATGTTTTTGACTTCAGGCAAAAACATTTTTTGTTTCCGAGCAGCAAAATTTGTTGCCGCAACATATGTTTCCCGCAATGGGAAACATTTGCCTCCGCAACAATGTTTCCGCAACAATGTTTCCTAGTTTAGCCAGGCCTTAAGACTACAACTAAGGTTTGAAAACTAGGATTAAAAATACTAGAAGATTGAGTTGATATTTGAGTAATAATTATCAAGAAGTGTCAAAATTGTCTAACAGAATAATAATAATAATAATAATAATGATAATAATTTAATTGTTTATTAGACAATTTTGACACTTCTTGACAATTATTACTCAAATTTACTAACAAGTGTCAAGAAGTGCCTACGAGTTTTAAGTCTATTTATTTAAAAATACTACTTCTAACTGAAGTTAAAAACTAAACACTGTTTCAGTTTGTGTTTAAAATCCTTTTTGGCATGAGTTTCTTTTTCTCACTAGGCACTGAGGCCCACTGCTGCTCATCACACTTCAAGTTCCACTAAAAATGGAAATCACATCCTGCCCCCTTTCAAAAAATCAAAGCGTGAATATCGGTAATGACTGTATTCTAACTTTCTGGTGGCTGTTTATTTTCAGACAAGAGGCCCAAATGTACTTGAAAATACATTAATCTCTAGACACAACGTGAGAGACTACTCAAATCTTGAGTACATGTGGAATTTAACACAGCTCTGTTTCGTAGGCCAACACGAAGTTAGCTCACTCATCAATTAGCTGCCGTATACACTGAAGCCTACTAAAAG
Source organism: Micromussa lordhowensis (assembly GCA_964020085.1). Taxonomy (NCBI): domain Eukaryota; kingdom Metazoa; phylum Cnidaria; class Anthozoa; order Scleractinia; family Lobophylliidae; genus Micromussa; species Micromussa lordhowensis. The sequence goes on from OZ026605.1 coordinate 23,839,567, forward strand.
CAATTCACTGAGACCGTTATAAAACATCGTAAGAAAACGTTATAATAAACCGTTGCATTGCAAGTTCGAATGAACTTACAAATTTTAATACTTATGCGCGTGCTATTGTACATGTTTACATTTTAATCTCTAGACATGTTTGTTACTCCTAACTGATGGCAAGTTTGGTTAGAAAAGACATTATAAAATTGCCTCTCATTACACATTTGCAATAGAGTGCCGTTAATATTGATTTTGTCGCTGTAAATTTAAATAAATCTGTCAAAGAATAATTTACTAAAATATTTTGTTTGTTCTTTACAATTACATGTTGTCTACTTCCTTTAATGTCGTTAAGTTCAGTTTAGTCTCAAAATCCTATTACAAAGCAATTATAAAATAAAAAAAAGAGATTTTGGTTGCAAATAGGCTTGCAGAGTGACTTCGAACGTTGTGATATGTTGCCTGCAAAATTAATTCCATGTGCCTCAATCAGACCTGTATATTGAGTTACTCTGCACTACTGATGAAGCTAGACAAATTATTAAAGAAATTGAGTGCTTGATCACGTTGCTTTTAAGGGTATGTGATATATGGTCTTCCGGAGCCGAATACCTTCATCCTAATCTCCAAATGGACCCGCTAATTGGGTTTTATAAATAACCTGGATTAAGTACGTATTGGTTGCGTGTGTCGACTAAGGCCCACAAGTTCAGAATCTAAGCGCATTAACGACACCGTTTCAGATTAGTGGAACGGCGGCTTTCGCTTAACGCGAGCTAAGAAAATTCTCAGTATAGGCGGTTTTGGCTGTATAGAGTCAATAAGGTCAGTGCAGTCTTTAAAGGTTAACATGATACAGCCTTGAGGGAAGAATTTGTCTTTTGTAATTTGCACTGTGTGTTTATGTAGTGTTTGAAGTGTGGAACAACTGTAAATCAATATCTAAAATTTATCTTGATTTTATACCCCACACTAGGTAATAACAGGTTTACCAATGTGATTTCGTATTTCATCGAACGGTTGTCAAATAGCTTTTATTTGTTTTTTAAACGAAGGAATCGAACACTGGCCAACCTTAGTTTCGTCATTGCTTCAGCTCCTTGCTGGTAATCGTGCAATACTTCGTTATAAAGGGGTTCGTTAAATCGAGGTTCCACTGTATATTGTCTAAATCAACAATTCAAGCAAACAGACTACAGTGGAACCTCGATATAACGAAGTCCTCGGTATAACGAACGATTTCCCTGGCCCCAGTAATAGTAAAATATATGGAAAAAACTCGATACAACGAAACCTCGTTATAGCGAACATATTTTGCCAGTTCTGAGTTGGCCCTTCGTTCTATCGAGGTTCCACTGTACGGGGTTTATACCAAGGCAAAAGATGCCAAGGCGTCCATTGCGAATCATAATCAAAACTTTCCTAACAGACCAATTTAATTCCAATCTATTTTCTCCTATAGGACGGCATAATACGTTTTACTGAGTCTGTGAATCAACATGGTGTCTAATATTATTATCTCGCTGTGCTCGGTCATGGTGGCTATTAATTTGATCGGTAACTCGCTCGTCTGCCTTGTGGTATTGAAAGATAAAGCCATGAGAACACCCATGAATTTTCTACTCGTCAATCTGGCAGTGGCCGACATGATTGTGGGTATCTTCTCCACATTCAGGTTAGTGAGCTCAGATGAGCCAGATTAAATATAAGTCGAACCAGACACGAAATACTCAGGCATCGTCTACACCAGTAAGGAGGAATTTAAAAACGCAACAATCATGAGCCATTTTGGATTCGTGTTTGGGGAAAGAAAACTCGGTCAGGGAAGTCATTGGATTATCGTGACGCCACCGTTTTCAAAAAAAGCTCCGTTTTCAAATGTTTTCCGTCTACGCGCCAACGACGTGAACCGGTTTGAAGAGCGTTTTCGAAATATTCTGTTTTCGTGACGGATTAGCGTGAACGATAGGCTTAACCGTAGAAATAGAGCGCCTGCGTTTTTATTTTCCTCTGGCGTAGGAAGCTGCCTAAATTGTTGAAACATCAATGTACCATTCTCTATTACAGAAGAGTAAATAGTTTTTTCTTTAATAAGTTTATTTTTAATGTGTAAAGGAACTGTGACCCCGAGTTGGGCAGCTCTTTGTTCTCCCGCTTAGAGCCGGCTGCCATACCACCGGGAATCGGGTGTTTACCTGTACGGCAATAGCACAATTCTGATTGACCCATCAAAGTGCAATCCATTGAATCTCAGTTACTTTATGAAAATCGAAAAAAAGCTATACTCAGAAATATATCGTATCAGACAAAGATCAAACCTAGTTTGTCAAGAATGCATTTCTGACAATGTGACGCTTAAAAATTACATCATCATCATCATTAATAAAAGGATACAATACAATACATTTAATTAATTCCTCCAAATGGGTGATCAACATAATCAATATTATTGTTTGTTCCGCTTAATTAGCTTTGTGCCACGGGGAGAGCGAGCAATAAATCTTTATTGTAACTGTTGTCAACGCCATTGAGTTTGAATTAAGCTGGCTCTGTACTTCAAACATCGAACGAGTTTATTTACGATTGCGCGAATACGAGTTTGATTACGAATAAAATCAAACCACTGCTGCTAAATTTATAACTATAAGCGGGCGGGATACAAAGATTTGTCCCAGTGGGCCGCGAGAGGAAAAAGGGAAACTTAACTAACGAATGTTAAAGTAACAAAACTAGCAGAGCTGTGCTATACGAATCACTAAGCATTTCCTTCCCACTAACTAACAAATATTGCACTTCTTCGTAGATTTCTTGATGACCCTTTTAAAGATTATCAAGACACCACAGGTGCTGACGTCATCTGCAGCTTATTAACTGGAGGAAGTTTTATATGGACAGGGATACTGGCGTCTATGTTATTCCTCGTATTGATTTCTGTAGATAGATACTGCGCTGTATTGCACCCGTTGCAACACAAGACTGGACTGGTAAGCAAAAAAATGAATGTCATTATTGCAGTCTGCTGGTCTTACGCCATTTTGTGGAATGTTCCCACGTTTTCCTTACGGCGCTATAATGAGGAAACTGGAAGTTGCTTTCTACCCTGGCCCAGTCCCTACCTCGGCCAGGCTAGAGCTGTTTACTGGGTCTTCACTACCGCTGTAGTTCCTGTGATTATTATGGGCTATATCTACATTCAGATCATCCGTAAACTATGGAGTACAGAGCAACCGGCATCTGTTTCGTATGGAAAAGCAAGGTAAGGGGCTGGAAAGCCTTGGATACGAAAATATAATAAGAGAATCAATGAGCTTTGAAAGAAGAGTCATTAGAGAGTTTCTTATCAGTCTTTTAAACGAGGTGAGCGTG
>OZ026605.1:23847914-23860414 GCA_964020085.1 Micromussa lordhowensis
AAAAGCGTCAGGGTGTTTGTCGTCTACCGCGTTGAAGGAAAGAGCCTGGACAGTTTATTAGTTTCTTGTAAATTCAAAAACTCTTCCTTCCTTCAAGAGTTTTTACTGCTTCGACGGGCCATCAACAAACTAAAATTTGCGAAAGGAAGTGTTATGCTTTTCATGTAAATCTCTCCACCAACCAATGCCATAAAAATTGACAAATCCATGATGTTACTTTGTGCAAAAGGATGCTCGTGTCAATATAACTTAAATCTCGTAGACGTTTTTGTTGTTATCTTTGTTTATCAGAAAAATCTTTTTGAAATGCCTTTTTCATCTCAACAAATATTCGTATAAACAATTTTGTACCGATAACATTGGTCTTAGATTAACTTAAGTTCATGCCGTTAAAACTGTCGCGCGGTTGTCCGATTTTGTTTCGTCACGTACTCGTTTGATTACGCACTTAATAATACACATGAAAAAAATACTCGATTCTGATTGGCTGAGAGCAGTGCAAAAAGTGTAACACCAGTGCAAATTACACATCGTAATTCTGGATAATGATTGGCAGAAAGACAATGAGAAATTCTGTAGGCCAATGATATCATGTAAAGCAGTGACAAAAATTTTGTACGGAAACTCTGAAAAAAGTTTTCTCGAATGCAAAAAACATGGCTTCAAGGAACATCTTCCGGAAATTTTTCTGCGCAAATGTTTTCATGTTTGTATCATTACTAAGTAATCATACGGTTTTTCTCGTTCAATTTGAAATTAATTTGCGGCTAAAGCGCCTCGTGCAATTTCAGCTTTTGAAAAAACTCACTCGTGCAAATTAATTCCAAATGAATCCAACAGCTTTCTATATAGGAGTTGGCTAAGTGTAGCTGCTTTTTTTGATACACTGTTTAATGAATGTATTAGTGTCTTGCCGCAGTCATGACAAAGTAGTATTCTCTCTCCATCTACATACTTATGTAACATCCTAACACTTTATGCAAATGAGTATATGAAAGATCATATAATTGAACTGCGGGCAAAGATATGAAGACATAATGGATCATGGCAGTTATACACACAACTCAAGCAGTTGTGAAATTAAAATTAAAGCCTGAAAAAAATTCAGGCCTGAACGGGATTCGAACCCATGACCTCTGCGATACCGGCGCAGTACCCTGGTCACATTGTGAGTGATATACCCGTAGATGATGAAGAATGCAAATATATATGAAAGATCATATATCTTAACTGCGTCGAAAGATATGAAGACATTATTGATCATCGCAGTTATATCATTTGCATTTTCATCATCTACTGGTAGATTACGAACTGACAATGTGACCAGCTCCCAGTTGGCTTGATAGCTCAGTTTCAGGCTCAGTTTCATTTCACAACTGCTTAAGTCGTGCGTATAACTGCGGTGATCATTCAAATGGAAGCTATTTAGCACTATACAAACATTAGAGTGTTTTCGTGCATGGAGAGCCCAAAAGCTGATGGCTGCCCCGGGAGAGTTGTAAAATACAAATATTAGCCCAGTGAAGAACGAAGCTCTAAGACATATATGTAGCTATATAGAATATAAAATTTTTAGGGGCAGCTATGCGCACATAAGCCCTCGACATAACTACTACATTGTCTTTTTGTTCACCAATAAATTTTCTTCAAGCTACGGCATGCCTAAAAGCCGAAAACAACATGGTTTCATTTATTAAAATTTGCAACTTCTATAAGCACGCGTGGCTTCCTGTTACGTTGAAATAAAAAAAATCGATACGCCTACAAACCATTTTCTATTCCAATATTGGCCATTTTGTTGAGCGGGCGGCATCGTCTGATTGTCAACCGTGGGCGATTTATCGCCTCTAAGTGCCTGGGCAAGATTGCACCTCGTGATAAGTTTTGGCCATTGCAATGTCAACAAAGTAAAACTGAGTGGTGAAAGATAATTAACAATGAGATTATGAGTTCGAATAGACTGCAGTTCTAACTGAGAGTTGCTTGAAATAACAGTTTACAATTACTTCAAGTATTAAACTTCAAGCTTTAGCAAAATCGCGCAAACTGAATTTTCATGTGAAACTGATTTGCAGTTGTGTACAAGCGCTCATTATTTTCATATGGTGATTTCATTCAGCAATTAACTTCGAGTTTTTCATTCAAGAAACCGAAAATGTCATTTGTTTAGTGCTCTCAGGAATTTGATTATCCGAACGTTTCTAAATGTCCCTTCAAAACGAGAAACGTTGTCATTTTGCTGATCACACCAAGCCACTGCGCGCTAATTCTCTACTTGCCCAAATCCCATAATATATCTCTTTTACCCCTACAATTTTTGCATAATCATTGTTTGCAATTTCTCATGGGACATGAAGGTGTCCCAAGAGTAATCGAAAACAATGCCTATGCAAATATTTTTTTTTGGGGGGGGGGCGGGGAGGTAAAAGAGGTGTATTATGGGATTGTGTAAGTAGAGAATGGCCGAGAGTGGGCGTGGCTCACCCAATCAGGTTGCAGCATTTGCATAAGTTAACTAGAAGAATTCTACTAATTTCCTATAGAGTTGTGCACAATTCTTTCCAAAAATATGCTTTATGAAGTATCGTTAGTTTTTTGTATGAACTTGTTTATCACCTTTCTCCAGGTTTCTGGTAATTACCCCTTTTGAGAAGCTCCGCGGTACGTCTGCCCATGTGGTTTGCAGTTTGCTGACGAGTGGGGCATTCATGTGGATAGGGATTTTAGCTTCTGTGTTGTTCCTTGTTTTGATTGCTGTGGAGCGTTACCACGCCGTACTATATCCTTTACATCATCACACTGGAATGGTAGCTACAAGATTAAAAACTATTGTTGCCTCCTTGTGGGTTTACGCACTCGCCTGGAACTTTCCAACGTTTCTGCTGTTTCGTTACAGCAATCAAAGTGGACGCTGTTACCAAAATTTGCCCAGTCCCTACTTGGGTCGAGCCAGAGCTATTTGGTGGGTCATCAACACAGCTGTAGTTCCTGTGATTATTATGGGCTATCTGTATATTCAGATTGTCCGCAGACTATGGAAGAGTATACCTACGGGAAGAATTCAGTCCGAGAAAGCAAGGTAGGAGAGCCGAAACTGCGTCTTCCTTGTGTATGTGTCTTTGCATGGTAACCATGTGACTCAACAGTTATACAGAAGGAAAACCAGTTAGGTTTAGTACGGTAAATATTCAGTTTTTACTGTTGTTTTTTTGCTACAATTTATAGATAGGGACAGGCTGGCGCATACAAAGACAAACACAGTAAATTGATCTCGAAAACACAGATGCAATGAATAGATTAAAAAAACACACACATTTTCTTTTTCTTTTTTTTTTACTAAACGTCGACGTTTTGTGTAAAACTGCACCAATTTTCTCTGTTGTCCTCTTACCAGGAGAAAAGTAACTCGAATGACACTAATCATTAGCATGATCTACATCTTAACATGGATCCCAAACAGCGTCATATTTCTTCTGCTGCAATTCAGCTCACACGTGACCACAGATTCTCCAGCGGATCAACTGGGAATTCTACTTATCACTTTCAACTCGTGTATCAATCCTATAGTGTACAGCTTACACAGCACTCCATTTAGTAACAGCTTGAGGAACATGGTGAAGTGTCGCAAGCCGTGTTGTAGAAGAAACGCTGTTGTGCCAACTGGGCTTGTTACTCTTCAAAGGATAGAAGGAGACATAGACGTCACATCATATAGAAATGAAGCCTTTGTAGAAAACAGGATCGAAAGTAGACTGTCAGAAAGAAGTCATCAAACCACTCAGAGTGAATAAACATAACAATTACAAAAGTTGATAGTTAAGGTCTTTGTTGAAAAGCCGATCTCACCGGATAATATTCCATGCCATATCCAATAGCTCATACTGGATCTAAAGAAAGGATGCTAACACCTACTGCTATATCAACAATGGCCTCTATTTGGCGTAAAAATATGCTCAGATTTGTTACGCCGACATATATAATCTGTTTCGAAAATCGAACCGTTTAATTTCCGAGAGCGTAGCTCGAGGAAACCTGTGGGAAAGATTGTGTCTAATGACAACAGTTACCTTCATCTTCTCTTGTTTATACCTATTTTAACCTATATCCGGAAGATCAAGAAATTCCTTTCTCCAAGTTTTGGCGCCACTCTAGTTAATGCTTTCATAACCTGTCGTATAGATTACTGTGACAGCTTATACTATGGCCTACCTACTTATCAAATAGCTAAACTGCAACGCCTACAGAATGCTGCCGCTCGATTAGTGTCTCTGCATGACTCTTGCGTTTTTCGCATATTGCTCCTGTCCTTGCTGATCTCCACAGGCTACCAGTAAGATTTAGAATACGATTTAAGATACTTATCTTCGTTTTTAGGGCTATTCACGGTCTTGCGCCTAGTTACTTATCTGACTTAATCTCTATTAGAAAGCAGTCTAGTTATAATCTTAGGTCTAATAATGAGCTTTTATTAGTTCCTCCACCGGTTTCATTTCGACCTACTCTTGGTGGTAGGACTTTCTCATATGCCGCGCCAGTAGAATGGAACTCTTTACCATCTAGTATTAGGCATATCACATCATTGGCTACTTCTAAAGAACACTTAAAGACATACTTTTATAGGAAAGCTTTCCTTTAATTATTGCTCCCATATTTTATATAACCTGTATTCAGCGCAGATGAACATTTTATGCTAATCTGCGCTTTATAAGTATAATTATTATAATTATTATAATGACTAATATTCCTTGACCTTTAGGCCTCATTCTGCGCTAACAAGTTCTAATGCATTTATAATTCAGCGGAATTTACCCTGTAAAAATATTACAATACTGAAGACAATACAGAGAAGCAAGTTGACTTTCTGGTAAACTAGTCGCGAGAAAAACAATCATTTTTTGACTTACCTCGAGAAGCTCAAAGCGAAATTGTCGCTAACCTGGAAACGGTGGATACATTATCAACACAAAAGAGTAATCTAAACCCAGATGTTTCATCAAAGAAAAGAGGAATATGTTCAGAAACTATAAACAAGTTAACAATTTTGTATACTGTCCGTTTCTCTTTCTGCTATTCTGTTTGTTTGCTTTCAACTTATTTTGTCTCAGTCACCCCAGTAATAGGCCAATTTGACATATCGAAATTCTAACTTAACTCTGAGGTTTGGGAGCAAGAAATAACACAAAGAAATTATTGAGTTTATGACACAAGCAAACCTGGAAAAAAAGATGAAATTTTAATGCGTATAGAAACTGGAAATTAACTTGAGTCAGAAATAAACATTATTATAAGCAAGGAAAGATTAAGGTGAGAGAGTGAATCCCCGGTATAGGCCTTTTCCAGTTCTTCCGCGCGTGTTACTCGCGCGTTGCGTGGATTGTTTCGTGGGCGATTCGCTTCAAAGCGAAGGAAAATCGCCAACGCTGTGAGGTTGTCTTCTTTGATATTTTAATATGAAAGAAGCAAAGGAGCTTCGGCTAACACTATGTTTTAATACATTTCCAAACCTTAAAAGGAGTTTAAATTAGAGAACAAATGTCCCCTGCAGAAACAATTACAACGGTAACGACGGACAGGGGGTCGAAATTCCGACTTAAGTTCACACCAGACGAAGACATGGCACTGGAATTGTCCAACCATTCTATTCGTCCGTCGTTTATTTTGAAAATGGCAAGTAAGATAATTTTCATTTCTGCGATATGTTTACCACATATCCTGTCAAGTAAGAATAGCCTTCGCCAATTAAGGGGCTTTTGTTTAATTACGGGTGTTATTAGAAATGAAATATTCATCACATTGTGTTGACTGCGTTGGAACGAGGTTGTGATTAGAAACGAAGAAAGTTAAAACTCTGAAAATACTTCCCGGCTTCACATTTAGTTTTGAAGCCTTGTTCAGTCTCATTTATTCCTTTGCGTGCGTCATTTTCAGCTCAGCGTAATTTACATTATCTCAAAATTGCACCGATTTTGTTTAGATCATTGAAAAAAAAAGCAGTAATTTAACAATTCAACGCTGTATTTGGTAACTTCATCAGATCGATTTACCCCTATTTAGCATTACGTATAAGAGAGTTGGCTCAGTAGAAAACGATATTAGTTTCCATCGAAAAGGTAATTAAACAAATATTTCGCGGTTGTTAGCTTTGCAAGTTTTAAAACAAAAAAACGTCCAGCTGCCAGTGCTATTTGTTATGCAGGAAACTCTCAGACAGCAATACGAGATACTGAGAAAGAAAGAAATTTGAATTCTTTACAGTACCTGACTACCAAGGGCCAAGTCAGAGAAATCGACAACCCGTACTTGAGAAATTCTCGTATATTCTCTTAACACTGGTGTCGGCGGATTAAAACTAAGTTCCGAAACATATCGGTTTTTAAGTTTCCAACTTGACCCAAGTACTGGTGGAAGACTTAATGCTTCAACTGTGTTCGCTGAATTTTCCTTCGCCACTGCATCGATAACAGAGTTATCACAAATGCGAGACTGAAGGCGAGAAAGTGTCTTGAATCTGAGTATATATTCATAATCTAGAGCCTGGTAGTCCGGGTCTTCGATTGCTTGGTCTACTGAATGACACCTACGACTTAAAGCACAGTTTAAAGCTTTGAGCTTCTCTGCACTTCCCGTACTGTAGCTTTTACCGTTTATCCTAATTACATTCTTCTCACGTTCTCTTGCGCTACAAGCCCGCGCTAATCTTCTATTTTCCTGACAAATCCCGTCGCTTCCTGAATGGCTGTCCTCGATTCGTTTATCTTTTCCCGTCTCTACCATCTCCTGGGCTTCTGATGAACTTGATAGATCTGATGAAGTTTGATGTTTCAGTATTGCAGGATGCTTACTCTGTACTGGAGATTCAATCTGTTTTCGGCTTTGGGCTTCGTTTGGATATTCCATACTCGCACACAAATTATACAGCGCTAATTCTTTTTGATTCCTCAACAATCTAGCGCCAGACCGTGGTTTTTGCAATTCCCTTGTGTACATTTTAAATGGTGATATGTCTGTGTTCATATTTACTTGCGCATTTTTGCCTTCTCTTTGGCTTTCAGTCTTCTTGTTGACAATTTGCACCTTTAATCCAGAAGAAACCGGTCTGGATGTAGCCATCTCTTTCAACGATTTCTTCTTAGCAGTCCATGCAGCAATTTCTGTTTCTTTGGCAGCTGTTTTCTTGAAACTGTGGTTCTCGATTGCAATTCCTTTCACCAAGAAATCATTTGGCATCGCCAGACCAGGACTTTTGCGCGAATTAGAGAGAACATCAGCAAGTTCGCTTTTTCTAAAATACATTCTTCAGCCAATATACGTGTAAACCGTTAGATTTATGTGTAACAATGACTCCAAGCCGAAGACATAGCTCGAGAGTAGTACACATTTTGTATTCTAAGATGGCGAAGTTGAAAACCTCGGGCAAGCGCTTTAACAAGACATTCAATTTTAAGTCGTTGAAGTCTCGCTGATCTTGAGGAGACAAAACAAAAGGTTGATTCAAGAATCACACTAACGCTAATTGCTGAGAAAGCGTTTAAAAAGTTAATTGCCCCTCGTCTCTTTCAAAAGCAAGGAGAACTCAATTTTGTCTAGTTTCAATCATGATAAAGAGCTTTAACGATTCTTAAAAGAAATACTGACTTTGCTTATTGTAGGCGCCGAGAGTTGTTTCCGAGACGTTAATTTGTCTTTTCAGTGTCTTGAAAATTTTAATTACGTGCAAAGTCAAATAATATTTTCCCGTCTCACTTTCTAAGTTGCTATGGCAATTAACGATTTTAGCAGGTGTTTGTCACCAGATGAGACAAATTAAATTGAATTTTGGAAACAAAAATTATTCAAATTCATGATGCGACGTAAATTATGCGTTATGGCTTGTTTTCTGCTTTCCACATAAATGAGGTATATTGCGAATAAGCAATCCAGTCTTTTAGGCAGGGAAAAGATGTAAAGCGACGTCAACTCGCTTTACTGGAGTTGGTTATAAACACTTACATGAATGTCTATAATGACAGAGTTTAATATTTATTTGTCGTTTTAGCGGTTCATGTAAGGCGAATTGTAGTCGAAGTTTCAGAAACCAAAAAGCTGTTTTCTACCCTCCACTTATATTGAGTAAAATAAAGATGTTCAAAAAAAGGTTGATTCCTGTAGTATGAAAGCCGACGTTGTCGAGAACAACAAAACCGCATTCGATAAGGATCCTGGCAACATAGATAAACACAGGGGAGAAGTGTAAATCTTAATGATTGCTAGTGACAACACAGCGCATTGATGCAGCTAGCAAGAAAATAAAAAAGAACACGTCTATTTTGTATGCAGCATTGTCCCTAGTCTTTCTTTTGTCCTTGCACGCGCGAACGTACTGGATGTTAAGGGCCTGAGAACGACATCGTGAAATTACGTGAGTAGTAAGAGAACGACTGGGTTCTAGACAGCTCTTACGGGCTTTCATTGACTGGTCAGCCTTCTCATTGACTGGTCAGTGATTCATCGCATTCTAAAGACTAAAAAAGGCCGGATATTATTTTTGATAAAGATTCAATGAGTGCGAAATAAAACTGAGATTAAAAGTGTTTTCTTTATTCAATACCTGATAACTTTTAAGTCAATCAGAGCTGACCAGGATTCAATCTTGAAGTTTATTGTATAGTTTCAATTTTTTTGATAAAAATTTTACTCTGGGTGGATTCAGTGTCAATATATCTTCGTACTTTTTAAATAACTTAGCGTTTTATCTTATATTTTCAAAAAATATCTCTTGAACGTTTTCCCTTCAGCTACATCCACCGATTACCAAAATAGCTGAGTGAAAGGGCCTGAATGGAGTTAACCCAATGGGCCAAAAACTTAACCATAAGAAGGAAAAAAATTTCAAGGCTTTTTTGCGTCTTGTCTTGTGGTAGTACGGAAAAGCCGGGAGACTTATTACTAAGCTATATTAATCTACAATTCTTATAATAACACTTTTTTTCCCATCCCGGAGCAGTCCTAAAACTTTAAATGTCTTATACAGTAATCAAAATAAAATTTGAGCTTTTTGAAAGAATGGTAATTAATTTTCAAGGTTTCTTTTAACCGTACGTAAAATAAATTAACCGTTAGCCGTAAAAAAAATCCTGAAAATATTAACCTTAGCCGTAAAAGCATTGAGACATTCATTGACCAATTTTCGGTTCTGCCGAGAAATTTAACTTAAAGTGAGAAACCCTTAAAAATGTATGATTTCTAATTTTACATCCAAAATCCACCTTTGAGTTACACCTTAGCTCCTGATTTGTATACGGTGAATTTATTTACATTTGAGGTGTTACTCTGAAGGTCCCTTACTCCGCACACGGTATTACGTCTTTGGCGTCCGGAAGGCGTGACCTCAACGGGCGTGACTTCAACGTTGTGTGACGCAGTACGGACGATGGTCATCTTTACTCTTTGCAGGTTTGCGTTCAAACGCAAAAATTCTTGAAAAATCGCATCAGCTCTAGCAAGCTCAGCGCGAAGAGGTTTATTGTCTGTTTTCTCGGGAGTGCAGTGTTTAAACTGAGCAAGTTCAATTCCTCCCAAGCCGAGCTGCACAACAGACTGTCGCCTTGAGATCGGCAGCTCACTTTTCTTAGCTTTCGCTCGAATAAAATTCTTCGCCGATATAGTCAGCAGTTTCAGCTTCTTTTCCAAGTCTTTAGCGGCCATATTAGCAGCAATCTTTTCTTTGGATTCTTTCAAGTGCTTCATAAGAACAGCAATGACGACATTGACCAGAACAAACTGCGCAGCCAGTACAAACGTTACGAAGAACAGCGGCGCAGTGTATTTGCTGACGCAGCAATATTTCTCGCATTCGGCCGCCTTGGAACACTCGGATCGCAGTGTATCCTGGAAAGAAATAAAATGGAGTTGACATTTTATAAGTGGAAACACATTTGTTTGCACCATAGGCCAAAGATTCTTAGCTCTTTAGCTCTAGAAAGCGAGACAACAAGCGAAAAGCAAACAGGTGATTTATCTAAAGCAGACAAGTAGCGCAAAAATTTCATTTGCTAACTGTATTGTATTGGGACTTCATTTAACACCGTCTAAACTGAAGTCTTGCAAAGAAACAAAACTCTCAGCCAAGTTCAAAAATCGTAAGATCTCTTGAAGTGTCCACTGACATTAATTGGTGACATATAGTTATTATTAAGATACCTCTTTTATTTTCTTACCTCTAATATTCCATTCCAGTTATCTCCTGTTGCTATCCTAAACAACGTCAGCATGGCAGTGCCAAAATCCCTGAAGTGCGCATGCGGACCAAATCCTTGGCAGGGTTGGGACGGAGAACACTCTGTGAAACAAAAAAACGAGATTGTCTCAAACACAGTAAACTGCGTGTCCGTATAAAGATAGAATATCAAAATAAAGAGAAAAATACTATAAACACTCTACAAGTATGAACACGGATAGAATTGAACGACCGGAAGTTGCCAATTTAACATTAAATTCTCAAACAAAAATTAAAACAAAACGGTGGTGAATTAGCAATTAATTGCTTCCATACATAAAATTCAAAAACAGGATTTATGACTAGTTTTTATTGTAGAATATTTAGTGAGAGAATATTCCATCAGGAAAATAAAAAAATAATAAATAACTTTATCATTCGATGCTTTTTTCCCCCTTCCTTTTCATTGGCCGAGAGCCCACCACGTGACCTGCAAATAACTGCCTACAAATAATGGTCTGCTCATGCGTAGTACTGTCGAAATGTGTTTTGCTGCAAATAATATTCTGCTCATGCGTAATTGAAACCACTCTCTGGTGTGAAAAATGGCAGATCGCTTCGATGAGCTGTCAGAGAGCGATCATTATCCAGAATTACGATGTGTAATTTGCTCTGGTGTAACACTTTTTGCACCGGTGCTACGTACATTTTTTTCACTGGTGTTACACTTGAACTGCACTGCTCTCAGCCAATCAGAATCGAGTAATTTTTTCATGTGTATTATTAATATGAAAACAAAACTGGTAATCGAATGATAAAACAATTATTGAACTCGGTTATCGCAAAAAATATCGTGATTTGTCAGTGTCTCGCAGATCAATTATTTGCCTGCCTCAGCCTTTGGCTTCGGGAAATTAATAATCGATCTGCTCGCCACTGTCAAATCACGATATTTTGCTCAACCTCGTCCAATAATTGTTAATTATTTGTGTCAAATGTATTTAGTTGTGCTAATTGGCGACACTGTAAATCTGTGAATAAATAATATATCAAATTGAGCACAAACTATTAAGAATCCCAACTGATTCACAGAGCGCGGCGAAGGAGTTGAACTCGGGACTACCGAGAACAAATCCAGATAAAAGGTAGGGTGAAGGATTTGAACCAGGGACCTTCAAAAGAACCCAATCACGGGCAAGTCACGCGAATTTTGTTCTAAAACACTTTGTTATTGAACTCACCTAACGTTCCAAATAACTGGATACCCAAACAGGAGTAAATAAAAAACAAAAGAAGGAACAACAAACCAAGGTTTGCAACCTAGAGGAAAAGAAGGAAATAACATTGCAAAGTCATTTTTTGGTTGATGCGTAATGTAAGTGCTCTGTAAAGACTGTAAGTAAAAAGATAGTGATTTTAGATAAGAATGGGGAACAACATCATTATCAACCGTCTGTTTTAAGAGCTGTTTCTGTGTGTTAAGCTGAAAATTCATCAACTTATCAACGTTTTAAAATCGCGAAATAAGAGATCCAAACAAGAGGTCTTCTTTGGCCTTTTGGTGTAAATAAATGTTGTTGTTTTTGTTGTTGTTGACCAATCCTGAGTTGTGCTGCATCACGTGGGTACACCGCCTGCTGAAGTATAGCTGATCTACTTTGTAATTCAAATATTTAGCCAGGGCCTAGTCGGAGCACATGCAATTACGTGTTATAACAAGTCTAAAAATATCAATCCCTCAACAACAAACGCCCCAAAAAGTCGGTAAGGTTGCTACAGTTGACTATTCGAGATACTCTCTTAGTCCTGGTAAGTGCCGTGAAAACCTCACTTCAACATCAAACTCTATCTAACTTAAGCTTCTCAATTTAACCAAGTTTAATTTTGAAGGAGAGGCAAAATTAATATACAGCTGGGATTAGAGCTAGAGTTAAGTAATTGAAAATTGATGGTATGGGTTTTAGTCCGTTCTTTGCACTTAACACCCCACCTATGCATACTCCCTGCTCGTAATATCTAGTGATGGAACAAACCTGAGGGAGAGCCTCGAACAGCGTGTCTAGTAATGAACGTACTCCTTTGGCTAGCTTTACAAGCTTCAGAACTAAAATTCAATCAAATATAAATAAGACAGAAGTTATTTTATAGATTTTGGGCCAAAGCAACTAATAACTCAACCCTTTCAAAGAAAGTACAAATTACGGTGGGTGGTTTAATGAGAATACATGAAAACATGGTTTAAATAAATGGTCGGAAGTTCTTGAAGCCTTAAAAAACTGTTTCTTAATTCTAAATGCCTATATAA
>OZ026605.1:23865414-23890414 GCA_964020085.1 Micromussa lordhowensis
AAATTTGTACTTACATCTGCAATTCAACATTCAAGTTTGCAATTTCTCTATTCCAATTGACGATTTGACATTGTTTGTTTCACAATTCAACATCCAAGTTTAAGCAATTCAACATCCAAGTTTATAATTCTACATCCAAGTTCACGCAATTCAACATTCAACTTTGAAAAATGCATGTTTTCGATATCCAACCGCAATCCAGTCAATGACAGTCAGTGTGGGCTCAGAAAACTATCAAAATTCTCCCTGTGTAGGGGCTAGCAAAGGCAGGTCACGCTACCCTAGACAGTAGCTTTTACCACGTAAAAATGGCGCCGAAGTCATTCTTTTTACACCCAACACGCGATCGTACGTAAGTAATTTATTTGTAAGTTCAGATACACCACATTCATATATCTCACTGTCCTTTCTGGGTTTTGCCGCCTATGAACATTGTGTCACCATAAAGCATTTTAGCTGGTGAGATTGAGACGAATTTCAATCTTTTTCTTTATTGATTTCCAGGCCGGGTCTGAGTTTTCGTGATCCTCCTGGGTTTCACGAAAACTCAGACCCGTGACCTGCCTTTGCTAGCCCCTACACAGGGAAAATAGAGAAATTGCAAACTTGAATGTTGAATTGCAGATGTAAGTACAAATTGTAAAACTACAACATCGAATGCCAAACGTACAAGTAAAATTCAAAAGTTGAATTTTGGCCCCGATGGTACGCCATAGACGTCCAATCCATTACCCTCTTGTATACCATTTTGACGGAAAGGCCAGGTAGCCCTATTGCATACCTTTTATTAAAAAATGGTACGCCTTTCCCATACTGCTGAAACAGGCATATATTTTGAAAACGTCTTCAAAAAAGGAAATCTTGTCAATTTATGTAGTGTAATATTCCACCCTGGGTATTGTTATTAATGATATGGTAATAAGGTATGGAGAATCGCTCTGGCCTGGGACAAGCCCATGCAAGGCCAGGCGAAGATGGAAGCAACGAGGATAAACCTTGACTTACTCGAATGGGTGGAAGGGTGGGTTGCCAACACTTCCCTTTAGCGGCCTAGAGTAGAGTGACGGGGTGGAGCACATGTAACCTCTTATATAGTCTCATCTGCATAATCCCCAGGTATTAATTACCAATGCAAATTGATTTTGCATAGTATGATACTGCCACGATGTGCGTCTGTTGGAATTATTTTAATTTAATGCGCTTTTAAATACTAAATGACAGATTCTCCTACCATACTTATACCTCAAGCTGTGAAATCCCTACCCTTGTATATACCTGAAGCATAAAAATAGTACCCCTTTCGGGCGGAGCCTTCCCCCGGAGATAAAGAATGCACCATGTGTGATGGGTTGTCAGAAGCGGGATACCTCTGCTCCAGAACGGAGGGTATTGTGTGTAAACAATCGGCGCAGAGTACAGACAACTTTCCATTTGCTGTGTTGTCGATGCCACAGAGGTAAGTGGTTTTTACATGCCGTGAATCATTTAGGCATAATAACATTTTCCTCCGAAACCTTAAAGTGCACCTAACCCCAAAATATTTTTTTCGCTTAAATAAATCTTTGCATCGGTTCGAAACGCAGTGCGCTTTTTGAAACTAAATCATTACTTTTTTATAGGCTGCAAAAATTACGAAATCTCGCCATCATCTGTTGCACGACCGAGCTAGTAAGGGGCATGGGTCTATTCCTGGGTTGACGTCACAGACTGATTTGCATCTTATTAAGTCTTTGTAAACGTGCATGCAAAGAAGTTTATGACATCAACCCAGGAATAAACCCATTCCCCTCACTTTCTCGGTCGTGGAACAGACGATGACCAGATTTCTTAACTTTTACCGCCTGTAAAAAGTCAAGATTAGGGCTAGAAAAGGGCAAAAAGGCGCAATGCGTTTCAAACAGGTGCAAAGAGTTATTTAAGCGAAAAAAATATTTTGGGGTTAGGTGCACTTTAATTGGTATTCGGCCCAAATAACGCAATGACCACTGTAGCATTGGGAACCTGAAGAACAGTTACCTGGATTCCCAGTATGCCAAACATCACAAAGAATATGGCGGCGATGAGAACAGTATTTCCAATTGGTTTCAGTGAGTACAGTAGAGTTTGAACTACCAGCTTCAGGCCTGGTGCTCGCCGAATCATCCTGTTTGGTAAAGGTAGAATCAGAGGTATCAACAGTTTTTAAATTTTTCAGTAACAAATCATTTTTATATTTGAGAAATGTCCCAACAAGCATATAAGGCAAACCTCAAAGGTCTAAGTGTTCTTAGCGCCCGGAAAACCTTAAGAGCGCCAAGTACTTCTGGTGCCGCGTCAGAACTGTAAGTAATGATGACATCAATCCAAGAAAAGAGAACAAGAATTCCATCCAAAACATTCCAGCTGTCCTTCAAGTAGGTCCCAGTGCCCAGAACCAAACCATAAGCAACAATCTGCGTGGTTATGGGAAATAGAGAAGTTCAGAAAAATAATGAGAAGATAAAACCCAAACGAGAGCAAGGATTTAATTGGCATTTATGAGGTATGAGAGCTCGAAACGAGCTCACTTTGGTTGTTTAACATTTTGGCAGCGAATTTCATTTCGATAAGAATGTGTTCCATTTTGTTTCCGCAAAGGACCCAACAGTTTGGTTGGGGCATGAGGCCGTGAGCACAAAACAGTTTGCCCCAACAGTTTGGCTGGGGCATGAGGCCGTGAGCACAAAAGGCTTGTAACTGGTACAATCGATGCAAAACGCTCAGGGAAAGTTTCTTATTCAATTCCACTAAACCGAAAAGTTGTGTTTCATGTACATTCCAACAGGAATTTCTGGAATCTGAATCAAATTTCTGGGCCGTGGCCGTTTGTTTGGGAGCGGGGTCGACGCAGTGGTGAGAGCGTTTGTCTCCCACCAGTGTGGCATGGGTTCGATTCCGACCCCGTGCCAAATGTGGGTTGAGTTTATTGTTTGCTCTGAGGGTTCTTCTCCGGATACTCCGGTCTCTTCCCTCGTGAAAAACCAACATTTCCAAATTCCATTTCGACCAGGATAGATGACCCGTATGAAACCCAGCTAGGGCTGATGCGGCTTCCTCTCACTACAGCAACTTACCTTTATTACCATTTCAAGGCTGAAGATGATGGTCAGTGTAAGCATTGCGATGTCGATAATCCGGCGTTTCTAGTTAGCAAGAAGAATTAAAATTGGGTCAAAGACAATATAAAAAGATTAATTCATAAACTTAAGTGTTTTATCATTTAACATATGGGAAACTTAATTTGCATTTCTCACTTATGTCTCCCGGAAAACAATGCTCATAGACACTCAGTTGTCTAACAATCAGACTCTCCTACTGTTGCAGACTACCCAATCGAAGTTCAAATCCGATGTGGCTTCTGCCTCATGCTATCTTTATCCAAGGCGATAATGGAGAGCAGGTTGGTCAATTTCTAGCCCAGTGTTTTCGGTTTATAACTATTTATACTGCCCACATTACCTTCACGGTTTAGTGTTGAAATTAAAGGAAAAGTAAAGTAGTAACTTCATAAACACAGGCCTTACAACGGAAGTTAACAAATCACAACGCTCTCGTTATAGGCCTCAGTTCTCACCTGGTGATCTGATGGGATGCTGGGCTCCTCTAGTGCTAGGACCACACAGCTTATTAGAATAAAAAACAGCACAACGTAGTCAAAGTACTTGTGTCCACACATAGCAGTCAAAAATTGACGAAGTCTGCAAGAAAATCAATAGATGATATCGATCAGAAAGACGCAAGCTCTTCCAAAAGGAACCTCCTTTAACTGTGCATAGTAATTTGGCCCCTGACACGTTTTTGAAAGTTGCTTAAATAATTTCCCGCAAAGAAACACGCCCCTGTAAAATGCTGCGGAAAATGTCCACTTTTAGTGTTTTTTTTTCTTACATACAATACGAAACATTCAATTTTCACAGTAGATTATCATTCTTCTACCATGAAGGGAAGCGGCAAAATTAGTATGCTATCTTTTACATTGTAGCAGTATTTGCAAAATGCGAATTAAAAGAGCTGTCTTCACAACTGAGAAACTTTCATTGCGACGCCTTACCTGTTTGAGGGCGAGAGCAAAAACAGAGACCAGTCTGATCGTATCTCTGTGACCTTCATAATCTTTACTTTTCTGGCCTTCGACACAGAGAGAGAAATAAAGAACAATCAAAAAATACTTGGGTATTAAATAAGTGTCAAATAGCAATTCTGTCTGAAGATTTAAGTAAACATCGTTCTTGACTCATACCTTAGACTCAGGTGCAGCACATTCACGTAGTTGGTAGACTTCTTGGCTGTTGCTGTTCTGAAAGACAATTTGGGGTGACTCAGGCCGAGATGTTGTTAACGACAATTCTGACTGATTCGTACGTGATCTACTGTCAGCTGTCGAAGAGTCAATTTTCCAAGTAAGTTCAGGTGTCCTCTGGGACAAAGCCTCAGTATTGCTCCCTGATTCCAAAGTTTCAAAATTAGACGTGCCATCTGTTTCTAAATCGTCGCAGAGAAACCCTGAATTATATGCTGCGGAATCCGTCGACTCGATATCCCCACAAACCGCGTTTAAGGACGTTCCTCTGACCCTTTGTTTCACCAACTTTGACTCCTGTCTCATTTTTTTCAGCTGCGGCATTGTCAAGTTAGCTTTCTTGATTTCTGAAGTAGCTGCTGAGTTCTTGGTTTCTAAGGGTTCCAGCGTTGTCATGGAGAGACTCGGCATGAAATTCGTCTTGTGTTGGAAAGTTGTTCCCAAAGCGTTTCGTACTCCATGGCCACAAAAAGCCGGGAAAGACTCCGGTTTATAATTTCCGGGGCATGTTTCTTGAGAATCTTGCTTAGAGATCAAAATACTGGGCTTTTCAAACGTCCTCGCTAGTGGTTCTCCTGGAGCTTTGCTTCCGGTTTCTTGCTTGGGCTTTGGCGATGCTTTCCGTTTCTACAGGGGAAGATACAGTGATTGCGATAAGTCAAGTATTTGGTTGATTGTCTCAAACAAAAGTGTTGAATATATTAATGTTTGCTCATCAAGAACGTATTCAATTAAAACATTTTAAGGGGATCGAGAATGGGTGCTGATATGATAAGGGTCGTTATACCCCTCGTTGGGTTTGACGAATTACCCAGTTTTGACGACGGCCTATTTTATAAAAGAGTATTCGATCGAGTCAGTTTGCTTTTAGTTTTTAGTTTGTTTGTTTTTTTTTAATTCCCTGTGTTCTGTAAATCATTATAGGCAAGTTATTCTGAAATGTTACAGCAATTTCCTCAATTGGTGCTGGTTGCATGGTGCACGCTTTGCGCAAGTTTGCAAGCTTTCAAGCGCTTGGCATTGATTGTACGCTTTCCCGCCCTTGGTACCGGTTGTGTTCCTTCCCGCATTTTGCGTCAGCTGCAGAATGTTTCTAGACGTCTAATTGATATATTTATCATGGCCTGTTCTGATTTCCCCCTAAATGAATTCTAGGATTTAAGGAAGCGTCAGGTTCATCCTCGTCATATATTTTTCCATTTACATAGTTTTTTGACTTTATCTGAGTTCAGCTGAGTTGTGTTGAGCCGAGTTAAAATAACCTAAGCTGAGTTGGGATATTGAGTGAAGAATACAAGATGTGTTAATTATGGACAGAAGTCGTAACATACCCCTGAATTTGTGAATCCTTCTACAAGTATGGCAACCAGCAGGTTGAACAACACGTAATAACCAACAGCCATCAGCGCGATGAAATATAACGCCGCCCATTTACTGGTAGCGCGCATACCATCGTACATCACTTGATTCCAGTTTTCCTGAGTCAGGATCTGTTATGAAAAGACATTCAGATGTTAAAAGTATTTCTGCTTCATACTTGGTGTTGATAAAACCCTTCTGAACTAAATGCGAATCGATCCCAAGCGGATTTCATGTGTCAACAACTAGCCTCTTTCGACTTATGCTGGGCTTTCAAAGAGACAGAATTATACAAGTGAATACATGAAAATTGCGAAGATGATTGATCTTTGCAGTTATGCACACAACTTAAGCAGTTATGCCTGGAAAAAATCGGCTTGAACGGGATTCGAACCCATGACCTCTGCGACACGGGTGAGCTATCGAGCCATCTGGGAGCTAGTCGCGCTAGTCACGCTGAGAGAGCCATAGCAAGGATATCTATTTTCATTATAAGCTTGGTTAAAAAATAGGCTCGGGGAAGGTTAACCCTCCTGACAGGAACAAATTCTCTCCACATAAAGAGGTTCACTATTAGACGGGAAGTTTTTGGAACTTAAATCCAGGCGTCATAAAAATACCGAAAGGACGACAAGTTAGAAAACTAGCGTACCTGAAACACAGACACCATCGCCCAGAGAAAGTTGTCAAAGTTGCTCCTGGAAACCACTTGTTGTCCTTCGGCGTTATCAAATTTAAACTTTCCGCCAAACAGATTCATTCCCAGAATTGCAAACGCAAATATAAATAGAAACAGCAGGCCGAAGAACGTCATCACACTCGTCATGGTTTTCACGACGACTAGTAACTGGTATCGTACCGGTCTAACCAGTTTGAAAATCCGGAGTAACCGGATACTCCGGAATATCGAAAGGGCTGAATTTCCTTGGGAGAGTACGATCTCACAGACACTGCAAAACAAAAAACACCGAAAAAATTAAATATATTAAGGCCGCGATTTTGTCATTCCAATATAGTCAAGGGCGAAATGCATCCACTTTGCAACGGTCAAACGGCTCAACTTTAAAAAATAAGGTATTTATAAGAGGTAAAAGACGCAATTACCTTACAATAACAATGAAGCCGTCGAATACATTTTGTCCCTGGCTTACGTAAGCAGTTACTCCAAATCCCAGCAACTTTATAATCATCTCAACAGCAAATATGGACACAAAGATAATATTTATGGTCTCCAGAGCAACGGTCAAACGTTTAGGCTGCAAAGAAAACTCTGAAAGTTATTGGTGACCCAACTGGTAGTTCATCAAAATACAATCACAGTGTAATTTATTTTATTTACGATAGCCTCTCGAATCTGTTTTTTTTTTTCAGAAATATTGTTACTCTTTACACTTTCTTGGAAATTTTGTCTTCCAAGTCAGGTGATCCTGAGGAATCGTAGAAGCAAGGGACGCATAGAAAGTGCGGCCCAAGAATATCGCCCTTCCTGTAGGCCTTAAAAAGAGCAATGGTAGAACAACTTTGAATACAAAGTTACACTTTCGACACACCCAGGAATCTTAAGAATGTTAAAACATTGCCTGGCTATCATATCCCAGAGGATTATTTGTCCTTATTTTAAAACAAAAGAGAAAACCTCTGAAGGTACAACCTCGATAAGCATCGTTTTATTTTCTCGAAATCTGTTTAGAATTAAGGGACATTTCCTTCTGATGTAAATCACTTTCTCTTCACTGTAAGCTACACAGAAAATATGGATAAGCACCCGTTGAAAGGAGAACTTGTATGCTGATCTCAGGGGAAAACACATTTCTTGCTCTTATTTCCCTCACCTGTTTGTAATGTTCAAGGCCCATGCAAATCATATTCAGCAAAATGGCGCTCATGATAACAAACGTAAATTGTTTGCTTTCAGTAATCTTTCTGCAAAGAGTCCTCAGCTTCTGCCAAGCTCCCTGATTCGCTGTGACATCATAACTTGCACTTTGTCTTAAGTTAAAAAAACTTTCAAACATATCATCTTCACTCTGTGTTGAAATATTTCGGCGTTTCAAGGAAGGTCTTTTTAGACCGCCGCTGGAGGTGTTTTCGGGTTGGCATTCATTTTGCCCCCTTTCCAGAGCCAAATCCTTAAATGGTGTGTCTCTTTCCATATGATCATTCTCAATGTTACCGTCTAAAGAAGATAAAAATTCTACTTCAACCATCTCAGGATTAATTTCATTCTTACTGAGCTCTGGGGCATCTTCGTCAAAATGTTCAGATGGATTGTAAGAGGAAATCCCAAGTTTTCGAGTGCGGGCTAACTGGACATGAGCTGGTTGGCTGAAGCGTCGACATTTCAACGCCTCTCTGTCCTTTAACCGAATTGACCGCTTATGGTCCTCCTTGCTTTCCTTGGAAGGTTCGGTGACTTCATCTTGTGACCTACTTGAGCGAGCAACCAGCGGGTTAATTTCCGCTGACACCGTTGTGGACGCCGAGAGTTCCGTTTTGCCACAGCTAGAATTTAATCTGTTTGCAGTGTTGCTGGATGAAAACGCAAAAAAACCAGTTGTTGGCGAAGGAATGCTTAACTTCACGCTTGTCTTAGTCTGCGCGACGATTTCGTCGACAGAAACGGCTGAAGAGGTTTCTGCATGAATTGATAGAGTATGCGAGCATACAGAGGTTTGTGAGCTTCTTCTAGACGTTTGCTCTGGAGGGGTAAGGAAATCTTGAAACAACCCAGGTTCTTCGAGAAATTTTGGGGAAGAAGACAATGCTCCCTCTTCGTGAACCTTAATTTTTGGTACGTTTGCTGAAGGCAAAGAGTTAGGGTCTGGAGAAGTTGGTACAAAGCAATTGTACAAATGGTGATGAAAATGGTGATGATGATAAATGTGATGATGATGATGATGAACGTGTTCCTCTTCCTGGGAATTGCAGTTGCAAAACGTTCGCAGCAATTTAAAGAACGTTTTCAAAGGCTTTGATGAGCGGAGACGTGATTCATCTTTGCTGTTTTCCATCAATTCTATCTCACGTGCTTTTGTTTCCTGGAACTGCATGGTGATAACGACCAGGCACAAATTCACAAGAAAAAACGAGCCCATCTGAAAATGAAAAGAAAAGAAACTATAATAAACTAGGAGCTATGCAGCCAGGAAGAAAGGAAGCGATAAAGGAGGAAAAGAAGGAAGGAGGGAAGGGAGGGAGGGAAGGAACTACAGGATCAAATATTCAGTGGATTTATACGTACAGATCCATTACTTGGGTAGCTTTTTCGATTAGTTGGAATATTGTTCTCTTACCACAATGAGTACAACAAAGTAGATCCAGTTCCAATTGCTATGTGCATCCTGGACGAAATACATGATATCTGACCACCCCTCCAAGGTAATAACCTGTTAAAATTAAATGGCCATCTCAAGAGTAAATATTCTGTGATGAGAAATTACAAACTTTCAGTTTTGCCACTTTTGGAGAACTTTCCTCACCTGAAATATGGCGATCCAGGCAATACCAATATTATCAAATGAAGTCGTGTCATAGAATGGATTTGGTCCGTTAGGCGTGCAATTGATATAGTACTGATTCCAGTTTACACAGACTGTGTCATTCACAACAGTGTTGTTTTCAAAGGCGCCATGGCACTCGAGACCGTCCATGTAAGAAGGCTTGATATCAGAGCATTTGCTGGTGCCGTCGTCTTCGGGTGTAGAACAAATGAAATCAGGAACATGGAAGGATGGTTGGTAAAACGTTGACCAGTTATATCTGAAGCAAAAAAAAAACAAATGTTTATGTTATTGTTCAAGAAATAATGCTCTATAAGTACTGGAAGGCCAGTCATCGAAAAAATCTGGAGGGCAGGTGACCTCTTGAGGTCGGTAAAGCAAAGATCTCAAAATATGCTAGACTTAATTGAAAACTGGCAGGAGAGTAACCAGTTTGCTCCTACTAACTAAACGCGGCCTAGGATTATCGATCAAATCTAACGATGCAGAACTTGTACCAGGGAGATCCAGATTACAAGACCAGCCCAATGCTGCAGAAATCAGATTTTAACGTAACTCTCTAGATGATCATTACCTAGTGAAGAAGACTGAATCTTTAGAGAAGGTGGTAAAACATCGATTTCTCAACTTTCCTTGCCATAGCTGCACGCCAATGATACCGAACACGAAGAAGATCAGAAAAGACAAAAGAAGGACATTGCCTAGCATCGGAAGGGTGTCAAGAAGGAGTGTAACCAGGATCCGAATACCTGCAAAATAAAAACAAAACATCTTCACAACTTCGACAAAATATAGCGCGTATCCCATTGCATACATGGAATACGGCAATACGGCGTTTTGATTGGTTCAGAAAACGACATCTTGAACCTCAGTGACAGTGGTCGTCGTAGCAAGCCCTACGAAGGTGTTTTGACTCCAAATCGACCACACAATAAATTCCAACAGACTTCCTTTTATTCGAGCACGCAGGCGCTACACTAAATGAGACTCTTCCTACTTTTGTTTATACTACGACCGACTCGATCAACTTGTCAAAAGTGTCCCTCTGTTCAGACGGTAGATGACATCACCGCTATTTTAAAATATTGTTACGTCATACGATTCCAGAAAGTTCAAGGTATTGCAGTAGATTTCCCGAACGCGTGCAAAAGTTTTGCCATAACACTCACGCTAAGCCTCTGCATGAGCAAATGCACCACTCGCCAACGTAAACTTGAATAATAACAAGCAACCGTGTACGTTGAACGAACAGGCTACACAGTGGCCTCCATATTTTTGAAAACAAAAGCGCTTTTTCTAAAACATCATATAAGAAACGCATGATGACGAAAGTGAAGCGCCAAATTTAATTCGAGAATGGCGTGTCAAATCAATAAGAATAAATCAAAATAAAAACGATTCACTTACTTGGAACTTTATTGATGGCTCGAAGAGGTCTCAGAACTCTGAATGCCCGCATGATGGTGAGGTAGTTACTACTTTTTATTACTTTCTCAATCAAGCTGGAAAAAAAAACATAGGTCTTTTGGTTTTCTTTAGCTTTTGTTATTTGATTGATGAAAACAAGTTTACGATCTAAGTATCCCTATATTCGATCATAAGTAGCGCAGGAAACCTGAACCTAAAAACAAAGCATTTAACACCACAGACTCCCCTAGGGTTCTGTACCTGTGGGGTATACCTACAAAGGTTTGGGGGCAAACATTGCGTCTGGAGGGAGTAACATCGACCTTGTCACTGCATACT
This sequence comes from Micromussa lordhowensis, assembly GCA_964020085.1. Taxonomy (NCBI): domain Eukaryota; kingdom Metazoa; phylum Cnidaria; class Anthozoa; order Scleractinia; family Lobophylliidae; genus Micromussa; species Micromussa lordhowensis. The sequence continues at coordinate 23,876,338 of OZ026605.1, forward strand.
AGGTACCATGGCAGCGTTTGACTGACGTAAAGGAAGAGCCGCCTGGAGCTACACACACAGGACGAGAAAACGTTGAGTATGGTACAGAAACCTCGCTCTGTACACCATGAGCTGAAGCCAGCACAAGTATCTTTTCGTCCTGCACGAGCTAACTCGACCAACCTTACCCAATGACCACAATAAAACAATCCAGTCTGTTCCACTTGTCCTGTAAGTAACCTTTCTTTCCAGTGACACCCATTGCTAGCATCTTGATCAGCATTTCGGCGAAAAAGAAAGCAAAGATGACATGTTCCACATTCTCCAGTACTTGGCACCGAGTGGAGGTGCACTGGGGATCAAGTGGATTGTACATGGCTAACGTGACACAGTTGATGAGGATCACAAACATGCTGATGCGTTCAAACCAGGTGCCACAATGTTAAGGTCAAATGCATGAGTTGATCTATTTGCCCTGTTTAATCTATTTGCTGGTATCATTCAATGCATTTTTCCTTCTTTTTTATTGGCCGAAGGCGCACCACGTGATCTGCAAATAATGGCCTACAAATAATTGTCTACTCATGCGTAGTACTGTCTAAATGTACTGCAACTAATATTCTGCTCATGCTCAATTGTAACCAAGCTCTTGTGTGAAAAATTACAGATCGCTTCCCTGAGCTGTCAGAGAGTGACTTCAATATGAAAACAAACTTGGTGATCGAATGAAAAAACAATTATTGTACTCGGTTATCGCAAAATGTCGTGTTTGGTCAGTGTCTCGCAGATCAATTATTTGCTAGATCTGCTCGCCACTGACAAATCACAATATTTTTCTCAACCTCGTCCAATAATAATTGTTAATTATCGGAAGCATATACCTACTCAGTTGCCACGTTACCAAAATGTCAGGGGATAACCGAACTATACGATCACAAAAAAGCATGCTCGATAAAGCGTTATTTTAATTTTAATTTTAATTTTAATAATAAAAAATTAGCGTATGAAGCCTGATTTCAAGTACCTGACTATACTTTTATCTTGAAATAGCAAGGATTTCATTAATTTGAAACCAAAACTTCCATAGTAAGGTTGCAATAGTTTTTGGCGGGAACTTTACACGCGTCTTATACAATTGCAACGCAATGTTATCAATTCCTTTCAATGAAAAATTATAATTAAGCTATAAAAAAGGAGTGCTGCTCTACCAAGACTGTAAAGATTGAGATTAACTTTGCGACTGCGTGAAATGACCTACATAAAGTGGCTGCGTTGGCAACCTTCCCAAATTTTTGGCGTCGCTTCGGCCAGCTCGGGCGACTTGGGAAGGGATTTTAAAAAGTCTTTAGCATCTTTCCATTTAAGAAAATGTGCTATCTAATTTGCGAATTTTGGGCGAATCAGTGTTGTCTCAATGTATTTTTAACGAAGACTGGGAGAAAATGTCTTTCTTATAATATGAATACGTGATATAAATATAATATACAAACAGCTTTGATCCTGGACAGTCAATGTGTTTTTGATAATCGCTTTTCTCCCGTTGTTTACCTGATTAATTATCATTATTTTTTAACCTTTTAAATAACCCTCTCAGAGAAATACATCAGTGCGTGGTAACCTACGAAAGTGGACGGAAAATAATTTAGCCATTTGCGTAAGAAGCGCGTGATCTTTGCCCATTCTCTAATTGCAACGAAATTACGAAACATTAGCAGCTAATTGCTATTCATATAGTGAATTTTCTGTTTGTAGTTCGGCGCCGATCAACTGCATATGCAGACTTAATATCGGTTTCAAAGACAAGAAAGCAATTTATTGCTGGCCTAAACAGCAGTCAAATTTGAACACTGTCAATCAAAACTATTAGTAAACCTAGAATTAAATAGATACAATATTTCAAAATTAAAGTTGGCGTCGCATTTTATAATTACGATTCTATAAATATCAAGAGAGATCGCTAAGTGGTTGATAATTTTCGTATTTTTTCCATCCGAGTTTTAGAAAATGAGAAAGTCTCAACGTCGGCACGAAGTTATTAACCTCACTGAAACTTTTGACCACATAAACTAACTTTTTTGATAGGTAGAGGAATACAGTCTCTTTTTTTCGCCCGATTTCTCACTGTCTTATGACCGCCCTCTATTTTCAATAATATACAATAAAAAGTCATCTCTAACTGAAGGCGAAGAATACATAACTCGAACAGGTAGAGGCAAAATTCAAAAAGGTCGTCTTGTTATAATGTGTTTTGAAAATATTTCAGAACATTTAACAAAAATACGAAAGCTCATTTTATTGCTTTTAATTTTCAATGGAACAACTCAGAGTTGAAAGTTTCCCAACCGAATGTAAACACGTGTGGTAAAATCCGCTTTCTTAGATCACCTTCAGGCTATAGGCATAAACGAAACATATAGTTTGTGCCTAATAGCGAATTATATTGACAATCTCTAGTTGTTGCTATACATATCGATCGCAAGTATCTATATTCTTACTTAGCTTCAGGTGTTTATCCAGCAATTTTATTCTACAGTGACTAAGAGTATAAACGCGAATTTGTAGGAAATTGCGCGCTTTCATCCTTAAAAATCCAACATAACATCTCGCTTCTAAGACAAAATTGCTAAGTTTTCAAAAAGGATATGGCCATTTTATCAGCTTGATCATCCAGCGCCTCGCTTTGCTGTCTTTCGAGATGATAAAACAAGAGAGGGCTTCGAATTCAGAGCTCCCGTCGTTGTCATGTTGTGTTGGTAGCGTCGTGTCGCTTATCGCACGGCTTTCCTCCATGATGTCAAAAGCTGGCCTTTGCACCGGGAAGTAGTAATACGGTCCAACGTGTTAAAGCGACCATTTCGAAGCTTCACCTTTAGAAATACAATGATCACCCGTTTGTGACTTCTTCCATGATGTTTTCCCCAGAAAAGAGAGAGTTTCTTTTTATATCCGGTGCAATGTGCGTCACTGGACCAGTTTTTCAATTTTCCGCGTAAGTGAAAACAACATATCCAAAAACATTAATAAATTTAGTTTGTCACTTTGGCGTTAACTGAAGGCCGCAGATGAAACCACAACACCTGAATAAAAATTGAGCTAAATGTTTTTAGACGCGCGGGAAAATGTCAAAAAACGCTGAAGTCGACTGCACTTAAGAAAATTAAACGTCCAGGAAAAAGAGGCATGTCTTAAACCTAGAATTTAATGGCCATTTAAATAACTTTGGCGTTAAACAAAGGTGCCAGCTGCTCCGCTCATTTCCCCCGATATTAAAACCTTATTTGTCGCACTTACAGTTGAATGCGTCCAAACCACCAACGGAACTCTTTTCCATGCAGTGGGTTCTTTTTCGATTCGCTCGGTTGAAAATTTTGTTTAAGTGTGCCAAGCCAAACCGAATTAACATATAACCGGCAAAAATACAAAAGTTTACTTTGAAATATGGTAAATAAGCCGCATCTACCAATAGTTAATTTCAGCTGATTTAGTTCACACAGAATTTTAAGCTCAAGTAATTTTTATTTCCAAGCATTTCGAATTTAATTTCTAGTGCTAGTTAAGCTCTTTTTTTCTCGTTCTCTGCGTTCAGTGCAGGAGATCGTTTTATAACAAAAACAGCTCGAAATTAAAGTAAACAGATCGGCATGCGATTGAAAGTTGTGCAAAATATTAACATATTTTATAATTAGAAATTTTTCATCAATAAATATGTTTCTTAAGCTTCCTTTTAATTGCGTGAAACTCCTTCCTTTATACCAGCGTCACTTACACAACTATGTACTTCAATATTATTACCACCATGCATTTGATCTCTTGAAAATTGCTGCTGTGTAATGAAATGGCTAATTGTCGCCTTTACACCAAAGCAATAATACGATAATGAGGCCATTACGGTATTTCTTCATATCTCTCAGCTCATTGAAAGGAAATTAGTTTTCAGTGCGGGGGCTTGGAGCCAAGTGAGAGTCCGTAAAGACTTGTGGGTAACTGATATGTATCTCAATAGGCCATTTCCGAGTTGTCAAAACTGTGTCAAAAGCATTCATATGGAAATGCAAGCGTTCTCCCTACATGTTCATTTTCATGTAATTCAAAACTCATTTTCATATAAAAGGTTTTGCACGAAGACTTGGGGCGCTTACCATTCGACCAAAAATTCCGAAATTTCCAGGGAAAAGTTCTAGAAGATCTGGACGTTGTTAAATTTCCGAAAAACGAATCATTCAACCGAAAATTCCGGGATGAAAATCAAATGGAACGGAAATTTCCAGGAAAAAATAGGAAATTATGCAAATTCGCAATTTTCTATTCAGCACTAGTTCTTTTGGCCGCGATGATCACAGCTATTGGGCATCTTACGCAAGGATGACAGCGACGCGTATTCAAAAATGGATTAGAATCTTTCCACGTATATGTATATGTTGATAAATTCTAGCTACAGCTAAATTCGTCAAGAAAGAGTTTTATAAAAATAATGCCCCCGTGGTGTACTTGTTTGTTTTGTATAGGTTAGCTAGGAAAAGTACAAAGATTTATAACGTGTGCAGAACAATTCTACGACTCATTAAACCCTTTGTTTTGCGACGTTTTCGTTGCTGTTGTGGTTTGTATAAGGTCTCTGCTGTTGTGGTCTATAAAAAGTCATAATGTCGACTTATCAGTGTTCCGTTTGCTTCTCGAAGTCATTATTGAAAAATTCCAAGCGAACAAAACTGTGCGGACTTATCATTTTCCACACCGGAAAGACCAGAAAATTCTGTAACATTAGCCCATGGAAATTTTCGGAAATTCACACCGGATTATTTTATCGAATGGAAAGCGAACTTTTTCTAAGGATCCGCCCACACTACTCCGGAGAAATTTAAAAACGCAGATTCCTACGCTTTGGAAAACTGTACACACTAATCCGCAATCTCTAGCGCAATCTCCGTTTTCAAGTTTGGTGGCTCATTAGGCCGGAGCTTATCTCGGTTTCACTAGCAAGAAGCGACTAGTAGTATTTTTACTCCCCCCTGGGTGGGATGCTAGTCCATCGCAGGGTTACCCCAAAGCAACAAATTCGCGGGGACCCATTTATACACCTGGGTGGAGAGAGGCACTTCTTGCCCAAGAACACAAAGCAAGGTCCCCGGCTGGAACCCGGAGCGCTCGCTGCAGAGTCGAGCGCACTAACCATGAGGCCACCGCGCTTCCCACTTGACGCCAGTGTGGACGGAGCCTAAAACAGATGCACAAGGTACCTCGGAAATCTCCGGCTATTGAAAACCAATTGAAATTCAAGTAATCTGGCAATCAGTTATCTTTTCGGCTTTGTTTTGTTTGTTTGTTTATTTGTTTTCTGTTTTCACAGACATTTTCATATATAATCCTTTAATTTTACCTCTTTCATGTTCCTACACTCACAAATTAACTAAGGTCACCGGTCACCAGCTAGATCGATTAATTTTAACAAAACTTGTATGCGTCAGTACGAAGTTCATTTGCAATATTTTCAACAGAATACTTCTGAAGCAAAACGAAAACCTATTTACAAATCGACGATTTTTTCTTTCTGGCGTCACACCCATTTTATGTAATAACTCAATATGACAAAATTGAAGGCAGAAAATGTATTTTACATGACAAGAAAGCTTCGTTAAATGGGTTAGCTAGGTCACAGTATTTAAGATTTCCTCAGTGATTATTCTTGTCAGCTATGAGTGCTAAACTTCAAACTTAGCAGCAGCTAGTATTTTTACGGACAAAATCTCGGTCACATACTGACGACATATATCATGCGAAGAATTATGTATGGTCTGCAAGTGTTTTGAATAGTAATTCTCTTATCATAATTGACATAAACTTGAAAAGAGCCGGGCTGATGTTTTTTAATGAAGTTTACAGTACAATTCGCAGTTTAATCCACCATGCCCCTTTCGGCTTTCTTTTGTGGGGTTATTTTGAGTTCTTCAAGAGTTATTTGGCCGTAATTGCAATATTCAGTTAATTCTATGGCCAGATGATATAAGAGTCAGTACCTAAAATTGGGTGACCTGTCTATCTTTTAGGACATTCGGGAAGGGTTGTGTTTAATTCAACGTGCTCAGGGTAGTGTTTTAAATAAATCTTGTCGATTAATTCTATAGTCATGTTTAGAGAATCAGAGTAAAAAACTCGTTTGCCGGCAAAAGATTGTGAATGAGTACAGGGCGAATTCGGCTATTAATTTCATTACTCGAATTTTACTGATAAGTAAACTCGGAATAACATTCGTCCGGCAGCAGGTTGAAGAACTAGTTTTATTCCGTTCTTCCGGTAAACCAAGAGATTATACTTAGCACGATAACAAAAACTATTCACCGTCTTCCGTCAAAGCAATTACCGTTTTCCTTTTTTCTTTTTCTTGTTCGCCGCCGTTTTTGTTATATTCTTGATCGTTAAAAGCAGGTTGTGTCGTTTCAGCCATTACTGCGCGGGCAGATAATAAATACGTTCTAGATCTATTTGAAAATCAGCTCATTCAGTTTGAAGCATGAAGAATTCTCAGTGTTTCACCGTGGCCCAGGCTATTTTTCAAAGCTTCAGTGGCAGGTAATTGATACCCACGCAATTTGGCCTAGAATAGTAGGTGCTCGAGACTGATTTATGCAGGCTCAAGTTTTTTTTGTTTTGCTTGAAAAGCGCATGGAGCAAGAAGGACATTAATGACCGACTCTCGGCTGCACCTGTTTACTGCACAGAAGAGGATAGAAATTTGCATAATGCCATTTGTAACTGTTCCACGAAGCTATACGAAGCACTGCAATTGAAGTAGGCTGTTTAATCGAGGAAGAAAAACCACCCTGCCATCAAACATTTCATTTTAAACTGTCGGGTGAACATAGATTCATCAATTTGTAAATATGAAGTAACAATAACGCAATAAGGTTCCCTACATTGCTAACTTCATCTCCCACGTTGAGAAAAATACACAGCGATCGGTTTCAAACGTTTTCATCTAAAAAATAATTAAGCAAATTTACTTTTTTTCCTTCTTACGTAATAATTATAACACCGATGTTTTCGTTTGTTGACGCAGAACACCAATTGAAAATGACTTTAGATAAATTGGGGGTCTTCGATTATATTCACCGTCTGAAATTAAAAAGACCTACTTCTTTCTCTGAAATCCATGACTGTTGATCGAACTGGCTCAGTGGTGGCACTACATGCAGGTATTGTGCAGAACTCCCGCTGGAAAGAAGCAGGACTCACAATTGTATATATATTGTCTAGCTTCTTCGCTTGAATTAAAAAATTTATCTTCGGTTAGAAGCCTTGTAATTGTGAACTGGTTCGAGTGCAACAGTTGAATCCGAGGAATTTCCTGAACGTATTTTGCAATACAGCCCAACCATTCCTTTCTTTTAGGTCTGTAGTATTGCAATAATCAAACGATTTAGAAAGGGATACGTTTTCGCGGAGAAATCCGGCAAGATATACCTGTATATAGATTACTAAGCTGCTTATTACCTCGTAATATATATTACAGTAACCTACAATATAAGTTGTTGGTGGAAGCCGCAACGGTACAATAAATTATTGCAGAATGGAAAATCTACCTGTCAAGTTGACAAATCCAAATTTTTTTTTTATCATTATTTAAAAGAAAGGAAGATAGACTGATCCTTTTCAAATGTAATGCCTCCATACTGAAGTGGCACCGCCAGTGAGAAACAAGTCGAATTTACTGATATCGCATACCTTCAAAATATTCCCCTCAGTTCAGTTGATTCAACACCTTGCGGATCTTCAGGCGGTTCTCTTTTGCAAACCGTTCCGGCTTCGCTACGTCGGCAGTGAAAGAAAACAAGCTTTAAATGAGGTCTTTAGAGTGTGCACCTGATGGGCTAAATTTTGTGAACATTTCCGTGTTGACAGACTGAAGTCACTCAGTTTGTAGAAACGACAGCGCGCGCGTGGGGTAATATTGAGCTTCAGCTATACAGCAAGGTTGTTATTGTCAATGTGATTTACTAGGCGACAGTGTCAAAAAAATATACCGAATAGTACGTGTGGACGGAGTCGTTAAACAAGATGGAATAAATTATGGACAACAGCTGAACCTTTTCAGTTTGAATTGAAGTCGGCAAGCTAAGACTGAGGCACACAGCCAAGTCCAGCGAGGGTAGAAAGGCAGTGAAAATTAAAATAAACGCAAAACATTTAATCGCAGTAATAATATTTTGATATTTTTTTCCTCTCGTCATATGTAATGGTGAGTATATATCTACTAAGTTAATAAAAACTCACTCCGAATTGACAGACATTAGCGAATGATAGTTGAATAACATTCACCTGAGGCCCGACCACGCTATTGTAGCACAATAAACAGGAAAACCCTGCAGGGCAATGTGATTATTCACTCGCTAGAAGTTGTTTTGCCTTTCATCCAGCAAAACGTCGTCGAGAGTAAAAACATAGGCACGCAAGGCGTGCAAGAGTTATTTTTTTAATTAAAAGGTTATGAAGATAGGAGCATTTAAGGGAATGTTTACAGTGACAATTTAGTTAACCCTTTTTACACAACAACACTAGTTTACCGAAAAAAGAAAAAAAAACACCTCTGACACGTTGACAGTCTAATTTAATTCATTCTCATATGAAAAACAAAAGTGTCAAATTACCATTTGTAACTAAAAATAGCAAGCATCTCGTGGGAACAAGTGGTGATGATTTGCCAGCTCTAATTGAATTTACTCCCTTGTGGAAAACAAGTGTCAAATTACCCTTTGTAACTAAAAAATAAAAATATCTCGTTATATTTGCACGCAACAAGAACACAGCAACCGTTACCTGTACCTATTGTAAACGTTCGAACTCTTTCAAATCAAAATAGTCTCGTCTCCTCTAAAACATTTCGTAAGAACTAGAAGCAACGATGCGTGACGTCTAATTGAATTTACTCCTTGTGAAAAACAAAAATATCAAGTTACCTTTGTAACAAAAATTAAAAACATCTCGTCCATTTGCATACAACTACCTCACGCACTGTTTCATACCTCAAGGCTCATCTCGTCCATAACTAAAATCCTAAGCCTAACTCACAGAAAATGCTGAAGTAAACCCAATATATGAATACTTCCTCCTCTTTTATAGAAGAATAAATATGGCAGTTCTGAACTGTATCGGGATCAAATCTTCTCATATACCATTTACTTTTAAAACAAGAAATTTGATTGGCTGTTTATAGTAGATTCGATCTGATTGGTGTGACATACATACATCTCTCACTGATCCATTGACCCGTCCACAACATACTCGTCGCGCCGACTAAGAGATATTTTTTTTACAAAAAAATAACTCAAAAATCGTTGAATGAAATTGGATATCGTTCCTACATATTTGTATATTTAATTTGTGTAGACAGACACGGTGAAAATAAAAACAATAATTAGTTGCTAACTGATGCAAAAGCCTCTTATCTGTTTATTTCTTGATGATCGCGCTAGTTGATGATTCCCTGTGACACTGTTCACGACCGTGTCTGCCATCTTGACCCTGGGTTTTGCCTTGCCAACCTCGTTCCCAGGGTCTATCATCTTCCCGTCCTCGAAGTCAAAAGGGCTCTGGGGACGAGCATGGCTCCGAGAGAGGCAGGAAGTGAGAGACCCTGTCTTACCGGATCCCTTGCTATTTGTTAGGATGGATTACCCAATGAACAGCTAGTTCACCGGTACACAATAAGAGCCCCGAGCCCTCTGCCCCAATCCACCACTGACCGCATCCGAGTCTAATGCACAGGCCTTTAGGTAACAAGGCATTTCCTTTTACTGAAAGCTGGGAGGAGAAAAACATTAAGCCCTCCTTTCCTGGGATGAGATGAAGTGAGGGAGGGTATAATTGCCGTAACCTTTTAGCCCACCTTGCCCACCAACAAACCCTTCAAACTAAATCAGTGAAAAATTCATATTTCACTTTGTATCCCAGGGGATTAGGCTGAGGGCGGGAGATGACTGACATTTAAGGCTATTTCCACTTCTGCTTTGGCAAAATACGAGATTTGGAATCGGATAGACAACTACGACTATGTATATGCGTGTGTATATAGAGAATTGTATGGGAAAGTCACGGATGGTAAAATAAATTGTGTAAACGAACTATCTTATTTGAAATAAAGTTGTCCTACCTCAAATGTGTCTCGTACTTGTCTTCTGCTGATTTTGATGCCATTCTGATTTCGAATAGCTTCACTAAACGGCGTCAGAATGGCTTCAAAATCGGCAGAAGAGACAAGTACGCGACACATTTGAGGTAGGGCAACTTTATTTCAAATTAGATAGTTATTTACACAATTCTTTTTTACGATCGGTGACTTTCCCATATAGTTCTCTATATGCACAAGCATATGGAGTGGAAACTCCAGCTTTCCGGTATACTTAGTTCCGGTTGCAAGCTCGTTCCCAGATCCTTCACTACACTGGAGGTTGACAATGTGATTGCGTGCTCCTCGACCGGTATTTCGAAAATCGAAATCTCGTAAAATAATTTTATACTCATACATGTACAAGATAGAAATATGTCAGCAACAGACTGGCTTTACTTGTCAATGTTACTAGGATCGATTCCATATGGCCATCTTGTGAAAATCTCCGGCACACCCGCTCGTAAACAGCTCCTGAGTACAGCTGCCGGAATATGCTTGTCAATAGCTTTGGTTGGATTTTGGGGAATTTTGCATTCCTTTGTCACGATTTTAGGCACCTATTTGATAGTTATTTCACTTGGCCCGAGGTAAGGCTATTCTCTATTCATTTTGCGAAATGCTGAGGTTCATGTGAGACTTGCAAAGAAATTTACTTGAGTTCTAAAAATTTATCTATGTATGTCACATGGTTCCGCCATTGCTTAGCATCGTGCTAGAACTTTGCAAGCCTTACAATAGTAATTAAAATTACCCTTGTGTTAAAGTGTTCATTAAAAGTATCATACGTTTAATAATGTACCGGAGAGTTTATGACATAGATGAGTTCACATGACCTTTATGCTTGTTTGTGCGGAACGAAGCACCTTCAATCTACAACATTAATGGTTTTTGTGGGGGAAGGAGGTGGCGGGGGGGGGGGGGGGGTTAGGTCAGTCGAGACCCAGATTAACGGGAGGTGGAAGTCTGCTGGAGATATAAGAGCTTTCTTGTATTTTAACCTCCTACAGCCGATTGTAAATACTCTTACTAATAATTAATTAAGTCTTAGATTTTTTATTTGACCACTTTATTTCACAAGATGATCATCGGTATCCGGTCACTTCATTCCATGGTCACTTCGTTCCAAGTCACTTGGTTCCTTCAAAGGGTCATTTCGTTCCATCATAGAGTCATTTCATTCCAAAGATTAGTTACATCATTTCGTTATAAATCAAAGTTGTTTCACAACACATTTAAAGTCGATTCGATACAAACTTATAGTTATCTTACAAAAGTAAACTAGAAGAAATGTCCCAATGAAAGTGTTTTTAAATCTTCGCATCCAATCCAACAGCGATCAGAAGAATTGTATTACCCAGTTTTCCGCAGACAAGTAAGAAAAAACTTTATTGAAGTATTTAATATAGGCATGTAAAAACAGACCAAGCATTCGTTCACTTCGAATTTTCGGAAAAACCTATTGGGAATAAAATTTTTCGGAATGAAGTGACTATTCTTTGGAATGAAGGGACTCTTTGATGAAACAAAGTGATCAACGGATGGAATGAAGTGACTTGGAATGAGGGGACCATGAAACAAAGTGACTGTAAACCTGATCATCACTCACCGCTTGAGCTTGGGCCACGTGAATTGTTATAAACCCTGTACAGGACAAAATGCACATGATGCATTTCAGAGCAAAAAATGTTCTTTTGTTGGTCAACCAGTTTAACCAATTTACAGTATAATCCTTACCAAAAGTCTAATGTACATTTCACTCACCTTGGATGTCATGTGATCTTTTTTCTCTCTAGGTGCTGTGAGTGGGTAGCATTCCTGTATGTGTTTGGTTATTTGTTCTTCTTTCGAACCTGCTCACATTTTGGCTTTGAGAAGCCCCCAGAACATAGCAATGCTATTCAACTGTTAGTTACCTTGAGGGTAAGATTTAAACTTAATTCTTGTCTTATTACTCTGTCAGTGAGAGCTAAAAAATGAATTTAATTTTACTTTTTAAGTTGAATTTAATTTTAAGACAGCGTGATAACTTTAACAAGGACAGTGATGACTCAGAAGTAAATTGGGCAAATGTTGAGAATTTTTTATGTTTTATGCCATGTTTTTATAGACCCTTTGCATAAACGGTGCCGATATTTGAATAACAATACTTATACATGTACATCCTTAGCCTCACATTCATGTAGAAAGTCCTCTGTCTGGAAACATAAATATGAGGCTAAGAATGTACAAAGTACTGTTATTCAAATTCAGGTGCCATTTATGCAAAGGGTCTATTCTCTATGCTTGAAAGGTTAAAGGTTTGATCCCAATATAAAATTAATTATTATTACAGCTCTATGTCAGAGAAACAAAATTTTGTCAATGGTACCAACAAGTTCCTGTAACAAAGAACTTATAGAACAGATGCAGGGTTTTGAAATTGAAATAAAGTAGCAGGCTTTCCCTTGTGCTTTCAAATGCCCAGAGTCTTTTACCACAGTGTAATACACGGATTAGGCTTCTTCATTTGCTTTATGATACAGAGGTAATGAAGCGAAAAACAATAACACGCTTTTTCTATGTTTTATATTCTGATAAAACATGACCAATCGGAGCATGCGCAGGGTCCTATCTAAATTATAATACATAATATTATATCTTTATTATATAATCTTTTTAGATAAGAAGGTTATTTTTGATTTAATAATATCTGGTTTATGGCTTCTTTCAGTGTTGTACTTTACCATTTGAAATATTTGACTCTGAGGAAACCAGTGAGGTAGATTCCAAAACTTCAAAACGGCCATCTTTTTACGAGTTTCTCAGCTATTGTTACTGTTACTGTGGGCTGACGACTGGGCCATACTATCGCTACAAGACTTTCAAAGACATGATCAATCAAGAAAATCCCAAACATATCTCGACCATCATTCCAGCCATGAGGAATCTAAGGACGTTACCTTTTTTCAGTGCAACCTACCTTGTGTTGAACCACTTCTTTCCAGTCAACCACATTGCGAGTGAAGAGTATGTTAACCACCCCTGGGGGGTGGTGTTCCAGTTAGCCTATCTTGTACCAACATTCATTGGGTTTCGGTGGCGCTTTTATATAGGTTGGCTCTTGGCTGAGAGTTGCTGTATGACACTTGGTTTGGGAGCGTATCCATTTCAAACGGATCCTAAAGCTGGATTAGGGCCTACTAAGTTGATACCAAAAGAAAATGGCATAGTTAATATGGGAACTGCTTCAGAGCAAAATGATGAGCCTTATAAAGACACCCACAGGTATTAATAGTTACATGTACAGTGAATTGTAAACTGTATGTAAATTTGCCTGCCAGTAAACCAATCTGAAGCTGTCAGTGCCTACTGTATATCCTGCATTATTAAAAAGTGGATCATTGGATAATGCAATTCGAGAGTTTTCATTGGCTTAACCATTATTGGCTATGAGCCATTATACCATGCTCTACGAATATGGTAAGCGTACGCGTGATTTTTTTGAGGCGTTTTTATTTTTTTTAAGTTTAGTTTGCTGTATTTTTGGGGTGTTTTTAATAAAACATTATTCCACTCGCCCTTGTTGGATATGAGATGATTATAGCCAACTCGGCGCTATGCTCCTCGTTGGCTATCTACCATCTCATATCCAACGCGTGCTCATGGAACAATTGTTAAATATCAAGTCACTGACCTGATATGACCACCATACCATGCTCTCTTGGCCACATTTGGGTACGATTAGTATGTAATTGTACCTTTTAGGTATGATTGGTGCCATGCATGTATAAGGCTTGTTTGGTCTCTTGACTAAACTTACCTGATAGATGTATGCCGTCAAAGCATACCAAAAAGTTCAGTAAGGTAATAATACAATGTAAGTGGATATTTAAGGTGAATAACTATTTAATTAATTATTATAAATAGTTATTTTTAAGTGATTATTAAGCTAATTTT
>OZ026605.1:23895414-23945914 GCA_964020085.1 Micromussa lordhowensis
TACGTGATATTTAAATATAACTTAACAATATTTAAACTGCATAAGTCTATTTTTTTCACTCTGGATATCAGTGAGTGATCCTCGTGATCCTTTTGATTAATTGATTGGCTGACTGACTGGCCAGCTCACCGGCCACTTTGCTGACTAACTGACTGACTGACTGATTGATTGATTGATTGATGGATTGATTGATTGACAGAAAATGTGGACACCAGAAATATTTATGGAAGGTTAAACTAAACTGCAAACAGCAACCATGCCAAGTTTGTGGTTTTGAGGTTTGACCATTTTTCCAGAGCTTTATTGTGATTGGTCAGAACACAACCGACCAGTCGAAATCAAATCAAAATGTTTTTTTTTACAGACAGTTTGCAGTCCATCTGAATTGTTTTTCACAGCCAGAGTAAAAGTATGTTTATATGGCAAGGAGAATCATTCTAGCCTTGTATGTGTAACTCAAAATGTTGGATCTATCTCATTATTTGACCATGATCATCCACATTTTGATGAATTCATGGATAAGTTATTATTTATTTATTTCTTTTACCAACATTGTAGTGAATTTGTTTACAAGTAATTTGTCAGATGTTGTTTTAAGATATGTTGTTTTTGAGAATAATAGAACAATAAACTTGTTATATTTAATTTTCTTTCTGATGTCAGTGCAAATTCTCCTTACAATTCAATACATTTGCTTTGATGCCTTTTAGGAAGTCGACTCTAGCATCTTTTCATTTCATCTATCTATAAACAACTGAACAACTTGATGTACTTTGACTACGTAAAATGTTCACGCGCCGTTTTGGAGTAAGTTGTCGAAGATTAAAGAGAACCATTAAAATGGGAAAAAAAAACCTATGCACTGGCGGGGAATCGAACCCCGGTCTCCCGCGTGGCAGGCGAGAATTCTACCACTGAACCACCAGTGCGGTACATGGTAAAACTAATGGAAAATTGTAATATTTATAGTGTTTTATATATGAGTGGCTGTAATAAATTTCTTTCAGTTGTGCTTTGATGCTATGTATCTTTCTCGCTAATAAATTTTATTGGAGGAAATAAGGTATTAACAATTGTGACATGGACAGTTTGAGGAAAATTTAAAACAACTTTAGCTGGCGCTGACACGTGGATGTAAAAATTAGCATACATCAGAGGGTATTGCTCTTTATTAACAACCGCAGACCGATTTTTTAGAACCGGCTTCCTTGATCGCTTATGATTTGTATCGATTTTGTATCTGTAGTTCGAGAGATTTCCATATTTTGAGACACGAAAGGAGGTTCAAATGATACCAGACTACAATCCTGTTACTCAAGCTCTTCTAGGAACCTTATTTACATGGGCAGTAACAGCTTTAGGGTCAGCCTTAGTGTTTGTTTTCAACAGCGGGCAGGTAAAATTTTGTAGCGCAGTATTTGCTCACTTGCTCTCCGTAAAAGCATCACTTCATATCATTTAATATTTTTCTTCAATAATTTTGACTATTTTGCGTACGTGATTTTTCTTTTCGATCTTTAGAGAAGGATTTTAGATGCAAGCTTGGGATTCGCCGCTGGGGTAAGAAATGCAAATTGTATTTCTTGAGCTATAAGCAAATACAACTTAAGCTTATAGCCAGCATATTCCTAGGATTAAGCTTAAGCTTATCTTTAGTAAGTACAGTTTAAGCTCACATTATGGCAAGAAAAACTTCCCAACCTTTCAGTCCCTGCTGTAAAGAGAAATCGCTATTGGGAGTGAAAAGCAACTAAAAATTAATACGGATGATTCATGAATTTATGAAGAAAAACATTGCACAAGTCACACCTGTTGACAAATCCTCTTCCTAATAATTGTGTTAAAAAACTGAAGTACACTGTACCTGCACCAGTTTTTCACCAGATGTATGACTAAATTTAAGCTGTAGCCAATGACTAATAATTGCAAGTTGTCTTAAAACCCGTAAGTGTGATTTAATTTACTATTATTGTAGGTCATGTTGGCTGCCTCCTATTGGTCGCTGCTTGCTCCAGCTATTGAGATGGCAGAGATATCTGGAAGTTATGGAAAGGATGGCAAGTTTGCCTTCATTCCAGTGTCTGTAGGGTTTGTTCTTGGAGCCGTGTTTGTCTATGGAGCTGACAAGCTTATGCCATTTCTGGTAAATTTCAAGTCTGAATAAATTTGTTGTACTAATCAATTATTTGTTTCAATTTCCGTGGTCGAGTGTCGATTGATACCCTCGATTGATAACCTTGATCGACGCTCAGTTGATACTCGATCATTGGCTGTAGTAGCTGCCGCACGTGTAGGACGTGTAGTATCTGTAGTACGTGTAGTAGCCGTAGTACGTGTAGTACATGTAGTAGCTGTGGTAGCTGTAGAAGCTGTATTACGTGTAGTAGGTGTAGTAGCTACTACAGCTACCACAGCTACTACAGCTACTACAGGTACTACAGCTACTACAGCTTCTACAGCTTCTACAGCTTCTACAGCTACTACACGTACTACAGCCACTATAGCCACGATAGCCACACTATAGCCAGTATAGCCCTGAGAGCTCAAAACATTTCATGGGGTCATACATGAACTCCTGACCCAGTGCGTTAAATTTCGCAAAATTCGAGGGACCAAATTCTGTCAAATTTGACTGCCCAAATGCAAGTTAAGGTTTCAGATTCAACGAATTGTGGGCATTCTAAATTACAATAAGCGTATTATTTTGACAAGTATGTTTGAGAGCTCACTGAGTTGAATTTCACAAAATTCGAGGGACCAATTCTGTCAAATTTGGCTTCCTAAATTCTGCTCAAATCCCACGAAACGTGGGCATTCTAAATTCGGCATAATCGTATTTGATGCGAAATTTCACAAAATGCACAAGTTTATAAAAACTGTGGAATGCGTCTTTCGTGGAACAGAAACGACTAAAGCGAAATGACAGCTGTTACAATAAAAAGAAAAACACTACATAAAATGAAAAGACAATTATGGTGGGGATAACCCCTCATAGACACCTGGGAAGCTCAGTTGGTAGAGCAACAGTCTGCTGTGTGAAAGGTCAAGGGCTCGAGCCCCAGATCAGACCAGCACTCAGGGTCTTAAAATAGCTGAACAGAATGTGCTGCCTTCATTATTTTCTCTGCAAATGATCCGACATTCAAGTCTTCTTGGATAAGGACTATAAACTGTAGGCCCCGTCTCCTGCATCTTTAGTGTTACATGGTTAGCAGGGGACATTGAAGAACCCACACACTTATCAAAAAGAGTTGGGCACGTAGTTCCCGGTGTTGTGGTCCGGCCTTGTCTCATGGGTTGGTGCTTTACACCGGGTTAATCTCATTGCACCTTTCTCCCATGGACAGAATTGTCCAAGAAAAATTATTGTTACAGTATGACTATGACTACAGTGGTGTATGACTGCACTTAAATTTAGTGATGAAATGGACATGAACAGTTGAGGAAGCTTTTCCAGAAAATATATGCAGCATGACAAATTAAAATAGCTTATAAGTTAGTTGTTTAATTTAGGAAAACTTGGTCAGGGAAATCACATGATTATCGTGACTGCACATGAAAATGAAAAGCCATTATTTTCAGATTCCTCTGATTTGAAGATCATTTTCAAAAGAACTCTGTTTTCATGACAGATTAGTGTGGACATTAGGCCAAACTGTAGAAATAAAGATGCGTTTTCAAATTTCTCTGGCATAGTGTGGATTTTGCCTAAGGTCAAGGGTTTAACTTCCTTTGGTGACTCAAGTTTGGCTACATGTATTTGTCCAATGCTCATGACAAACTGAATTCAAATAAAATTAATAAGTTTGTTGTCTTTTTCAGGGTGTAGAATCATCTAACATCGCTGAAACCCTAACTGGTGACTTCCAAAATGGAAGTGCATGTAAAGAAAAGGAATTAAAAGATGACATACAACACACTGAAGTCTCCATAACTAACTTCTCGTACAGTAGAGATACATCACATTTAACACAGAGAAAGAGAGAGAATTTATACACAAGTAAACACGAAGTTGATCATGAAGGACAGAATTCAAGAGAGCAGCAAGCCAGTTGGAGAAGAATACTGTTACTAATTATTGCAATTACTGTCCACAATATTCCAGGTAAAATGGTAAATGTTCTCGTTACAAGTGGATATATAAAAGAACATATATTGGAGCTGCGAGAGAAAGAGATAAAGACATGATTGATCATTGCAGTTACATGTACTATGTAATGTACACAACTGAAATTAAAGCCTGAACAAATTCTAGCTTGAATGGGATTTAAACCCATTCAAGCCTGAATTCAAGCCTGAAATATTTAGAAGGGGATACGAATTCTCAAATTCATCACTTTTTACCAGAATGCATTGCATTTAGCCAGAATGCTTTGCGTCACTTTTTACCAGAGTGTATTGCGACACAAACAACACAAATATGTCACACCATCTGGCCGTCATCTAATTTCGCAAAGATTTAGTGGTTTGTTTTGCTCTGATTTACCTGCGAAACGATGTGGTGGAGATTGTGCTTGACTTTCACAACTCTTGCTTTTGTTCTTAATGCATTATGTTTAAGTTTGTAAATCTGATGATTAATTGTGACATCTTAATTTTAACTTAGTATGTCATTTCTTAGTAGTCTCACCTCCTTGGTCGAATTCGTAAATGAAGAGAAACCGTTGTTAAAAAACGAAAACCGTACAACACGCTAATTTCATACATGCTGCGATCTATTCCTTTTCATCGAAACATGAATTTAAAGCTTTCACACATCACGATGGACACATCCTCGACACAGTCTGTCAATATTGTAGAGACATTTAATGCGTACCAGTACACCAGTAATTTATAAGCTAGATTTCTGCTCCTATAATTTCCACATCCATCGATTTTCGTGATCTGATAAAGGGGAAGTTGTTGTGTATCGTTTTATGTCCAAACATCAGATCAGTATGTGCTTCTTGTCACACTCCCTATTCACACCTCGGCATCAATGCGTCATCATGCATGAAGTTGGCACATACAAGGACAGATTTTAAGTTGACACTACTTTGAGAAATAAAGGTTGTTGTAAGTCTTGCAATGCGCAGATAGATAAATCACTGCTCAAAATATGTCGTCATCAACAGAATGTGCCACAGCATTACTATCTTTTAGATACCCTAGTAAATGTGTTAATTCCGGGTTAGTAGAGATTGATAAAATATGAAGTTAGCACTTTTTTGAATGCATTAGGTGAGAGAGATTTAAATTTCTCATTGAGTTCATTCCATAATTTAGACCCATCTATCTAAGATTGAACCTGCCATAATTAGCCATATGCCATAATTAGTGTGAATTTTTGGTGATAGTATTACTATACTTGGAAGAGGTGCTAGCCCATGGGGCTAATAAAAGTAATTCAGGCAAAGTTTGAGTCAAGCCAATGCTAGTCAGCGGTGTTTCATGGTGACCATGATCTGTGGTCATATGGGGTTTTGCAGGGCTTATGTGTTTGTTTGCCAGCTTTGTGAGAACATGCAGTTTGCCTTGAGCACCATTCGTGCCTGTAGCGTACTTTTGCTCCCTCACCTCCCTCCCTTTCGCTGGTTATGGCAAGTACCGGTATGTGGGGCAGTAAGTATCTCCACTGACTCTGTCAGTGTGATGGTAGCTAGTGGTTGCCGCTCTGGGTTGCCATGGATACCTGCATGCTCTGCTTGATGCTCATATCTCGGAGCCACCATCCCTGAGGTACCTTTCCCAAGCTCATCAATTACTGATAATTGGTCAGCTTTTAGCTGGAATGAAAGACAAACTGCCTAAAATGCTTTTCATTCTCTTCTTAACAGAGGGACTAGCAGTTGGCGTAGGATTTGGTGCTATAGGAAAAACAGCATCTGCAACTTTTGAAAATGCCAGGTACCTTGTATATCATGTTGTTAAATTGGACTAACACTCTGACCTACCGGTATACTGTATATTTAATTCCAGTGAAAGTCTATTTCTGTATGAAAGTATATGATGTTTCAGTCACTTTGTCTATCAGTTAACAAGTATTTAATTTGTTGTCTGCTCTTTTTCCAGAAATCTAGCAATAGGTATTGGAATTCAAAACTTCCCTGAAGGGCTTGCCGTAAGTCTTCCTCTTAGAGGAGCAGGCTTTTCCTCTTGGAAAAGTTTTTGGTATGTATGCTGTTTGTTTATTATGTGCAATAGAATCATTGTTATTAATATGGCCTTGTTATTGTCACATGCTTTTCCTTGTCATCACAGATGGTCTTTAAGGTGATGTCACACAAGGTGATTTTTAAAGACATTATTTAATGCCAATTTTTAATCCATGTTACACAAGACAGCTTTCAGCGCAACTTTGTTGCGGCAAACGTCTGTTGAGGTCACCAACCTTATGTTACACCAGAAGATTTTTAACTCAACAGTGTCTCCACTTTTGAAATTTAGGCAACAATGTTGCGGGTTTTTTAATTGCTCTCGAAAACCTGCAACATGCAACATGCCCACAGAAAATTGCCGTGTTAAAAGTCACCCTGTGCACGATACTACAAGATATCAGTTTTTAATGCAACAACCCCACAGAAGGGATAAGAAATTCCTGGGGCTGGGGCGGGGCTATGTAACACCAAAACATTTAAAGTAATATATCAAACACGAGTGACAGTGTTTCATCGGGGTATCCAAACACCGAGAAGAGAGTTTAAAATACGACGCGCAGCGGAGTATTTTTGACGAAATTCGAGGTGTTTGGATAGCCGATGAAACACTGTGTCGAGTGTTTGATATATCTTCTCAATCGAAACAAAAACTAAGGAGTAAACGGAGAAGTAAAATCCTCAAAATGTATGCTAATTAAGACCGGATATCCAAACCACCATCACGGTCATGATTTCCTTTGTTTTAACTTGATGAATTATTAATGAGTTTGAGAAGAAATGTATGAAGCTTAATTGGAATTTCCAGAGAGGTGGGGGTTCTTAGAAAATATCCATACCTACTCCATGCAATGTTGCATTAAAACTTGGTATGATTTCAAATCAGGTGGTGTCAGTAATATCACCTCCTTAAGTAGAAATTTGATCCAATTTATTTAAGGTATGGTCAACTCAGTGGTATGGTAGAGCCAATTGCTGGACTGTTTGGTGCTGTTGCAGTCGTGGTGAGTAGGGTTCTTTTGGATTATTAACAACGCCAGCTTGTTTTTCACATACATGTACAAATACACTGTTCTCAGTGTTAGGCTCTGCACATAATTTTTCTAATCACTAAATACTATAAAGGAGATTTTGATTATTGAAACATTTATCATGAAGACAATATTGTTCTTTTGAAAAAGTTCCTACCATTATTCACGACATTCAGACCTTTCCTTGTGTAAATGTTTCGATGAGGAATGTGTTTGTGACATCTGTTAGTCAGATTATAAGGTTGAATGTCTAGTCACAGTACAGCCCTGTGAACTATGCAACATCCCCTCCCATTACCCCCAAAGTTTCTCACTCATAGCAGTTTTTTTTTGTAAACTTACGACTACCCAGTGGGGGAGGGAGGCACAGTGGCCATCTCATGTAACATTCTTTAAAACTTCAGCTCACCTGTGGACTGTGTATGACATCCCACCCACTCCCCCCCCCCCCCTTCCCCTGCCAAAAAAAAGTCTCAAAATAATGTCTTTTAAACTTCAGGTTGCTGAGCCCCTGTTACCATATGCTTTGGCATTTGCAGCTGGTGCAATGATCTATGTTGTAGTAGATGATATTATACCAGAGGCACAGACAAGGTTTGATATCAGTGTGATATTTACAGCAGTCTTCACTAATCATGTTTGTTTAATTTTTATGATCTTATGTACTGTTGTGAATTGCTTTAATGCTCTGATTAAAAGCTTACATCAAACTCAACGCTAATCGCTGTCCATGTAAATTTGCCATTACTCACTCGTTTTTCGATGCCACGTTATTTAAACACAGCTCTCCTTTGTCTCCTGTCAGTTTTTAGTAAATATTAACAGCGCCACACCTTAATTACGTAATCACATTCTCGACAGTACTTACATTATTTGAGTAAATATTAAATATTGGTCTAACCTGTAATAAAGTCTCTTTTAAAAATACATCCTTCTATCATAATTGTATGATGTTTTCTTAATCAAACGTTGTCACATACAAGGTCCATTTACAGCTGCCATTCTTATCATCTCATACGGACACTTTGAGGAGAAATCTCCCCCCATTTCATAAACGGTCCATAAAAATCGCTGAGTTGTTAATTTAATAGGCCCTTTGCAGCTAAGCCATCATATGACCTACATTTCATAAAATTATGGACTATAACTTAAAGAATGACAGAAATGAGAAAAGCATGTTGAAAATAGAAAAGTGGCCAGGTTTGAGGCCCCTGGCATTTTAAAGGATGAGATTTTATGACGGTTTAAGTTAAGATTTGTATGGAAAAAGTTGTTGGAGAGCAAGACCTTGCTCTCCAGCAGCTATTTACACAGATGTCTTAGGGTTAGGGTTAGGGTTTCCGAAAATTCAAACTGTTGTATAAACTTACTCTTTAATGCCAGGAGCTTCAAACTTGTCCATTTTGGTATTTTCGATGTATTCTTTCCATTTCTGGCGTTCTTTAAGTTATAACTCATTGTATAAAAATTTTGAGCAACAATTTGGTCACGTGACCCAAGCTGCAAAGGGCCTATTCTCGTAGAAATAACTTGCCAGCTCACAAATTTGATTAGAGAAAGAACTTGTACATGTACGTGACTCTTAAAAGAACGCAGCAAACCTCTCTTTGAAGTTAACGTTTTAATATTTTTCTTTCAGTGGTAATGGTCGTTTGGCTTCTTGTACAACTATTGTTGGTTTTGTGGTCATGATGTCACTAGACGTAGGACTCGGATGAGAACAGTCAAGCTTAATTCTTAACTTATCAATCAGGGGCTATAGGAGTATTAACTTGACTAAGATATGGATTTGAACAACTTGCTGGATTGTATGTCCCGCAATAAGGAGGGTTTGTACAGAACACTGTTTTTTATACAAAATATACTATCAATGATAGAAAGAAAAAGGGCGTAGAAGAAAGATTAAGGAGAACTTCAGTTACGGTCATGTCAGACTTCCTTCACAATCGCTGAAACCTCCTTTTGTTAATACCCACAGGTTCTATGTATCATAGCCTAGTCCCGCGGAAAACGCAACTTGTTTAAGTTTTATTTAAATTTTTATGACCTAATTTATTTAGTTTTACCTATAAATTTGCAGGGTTTAAAGGAGCCAAGTCGCGGTTTGCGTATCTTGAAAAGTTTAGCCTAAAATTTTCGAGTTCGTCATTTGTAATCCGTGATAATCTTCTCCATCCTTGTTCCGTTATGGTTTATTATTATCTCTTTGGTGTCTATCTTAGTAAACTACTATTTTCAGGGTTCCTTCAAGTCAAAAGTAATTTTGTGTGTGACCAAATTAACTCGAAATACCGTGACTGAACTCCATAAAAGAAGACTGCAAACTACTGCTATAAACATTTTGTTACATGTATAAAATCATTGTAAAGCAAGAGAAGCGAGTTTCTCAGTCGCCAGAACAGAAACCTATACTCTACGAAGAGTGTGTACTCCAACAAAAGGAGCTTCCGATGTTAGATTGCTGCGCAAAAATATCTTTAAGCTACTCGCACTATGAGATTTATTTATTATGGTCATTATCGAATATCCATCCTTTCAGATGTATAGAAAGAACTCGCAGTTTTATTGTGACTTTACAACTGTGAGCCTTTTGCACCTGAATTGCATGGTCTCCAGATTTAAAAACGTTTGAAACTTCCTTAATACGCCTGCTCGCTTTGGTGTGTACATTTGTAAAACTCCCAAGGTGTCCCCCATTGGAATCTTCCATCCGCTTTTGCATTTCGTGGCTCATTTCATACAGTCTCAACCATCATTACCTTGTTCTAAATCCAGATGGTTTCAGGAAAATCTCTCCATCTTGTAGAATTTTAAAATTAACCAAAGTCGCACTTGAAAACGTATTTTTGATCCATAAAACCTTGGCAGTGAATTGCGGGTTACAGGGAATCCCAGCGAACTTAAGATAATATTAAAATTGGACTGGTTTAATCTCGGTGTAATTCTGTACCATTTCGGCAAATTAACAGATGGGTAGCTTATTTTAATTACAAATTTCTAAAGTCACCAATATTTCTAGGTGGGGCATTAGATGACAAATTTTTCATAATTTATAGTTTGCTACCTCGCTAGTAACTTATTAGGGACATTTATCATTATGGGGAAAAAAACAAAGAAAAACAAGAGAATGGTTGTAGTCCAAATTTACCGATTTTCTAGCTTTCTGGTCAGGATCTCGGTGGTACAAAATGTCCTGTTTTGTTCAAAAATCGGATGATAAATTACAAATTGTACATGATTAGTATTTATATTAATTGAGGTTGCAATGCTTTACCAGCAATCTTGGTACAAACTTGTTGGAATAAATTTGCCGTCAATTTTATGACAGTCTGTTTGATGTGTACTTGCTTTTTCCCACGGGCGATAACACGAGATGGGTTACATCTTGCAGGTGTAATTCTCCTTCATTACGATTAGAATTCAGTCCTGTGAAATGGACTTAGCTGGGTTAAATAGTCTCCTTGATAGAAGTACGTGACGAGCAAAAATCTATCTGCGTAGGAGGCAAAAGGCTTCTACTAGAAGAATGGAATTTGCCGTATTTGCTCCCAAGCTAGATGACGGCAGAAACCTCGAAAACGTCTATCGGGCCGTACAGATAATGCGTCTACTGTTCTGTTCCTCAAATGTGATGACGCAACAAACTATCAGTCTTTAAGACTGATAGTTTGTACTGAGGGTGGGTTCCTTTGGGGTGATCAGTGATCCAAGAGTATATCAAAGGAACTGATGGCTTCCACTCTGGTCACGGATTCATTGGCTTCTTTGATGTACCATGATCCCAAGTGATCTTGGATCACTGATCCTGATCCAGATCACGTCAAAGGAACCCACCCTTAGCCTTCAGTTTGTCGTTCAAGATACCGTAACGCAAAAGCAGATAGATTCTCGACGAATGATCTACCTCGTGGCACCAGCGTCCACTAACTAAGCCGAAGGAATTTGAAAACGCTGCTTTTATTTCTACAGTTAGGCTTACTGTGCACACTAATCCGTCACGAAAACGGAGCTTTTAGAAAACGCTATTCTAACCGGAGGAATTTTAAACAGCAGCTTTTCGTTTTCGCGTGGACTGGAAACATTTTGAAAACGGAGCTTTTCGAAAACGATGGCGTCACGATCGATAACCATGTGACTTCCCTGACCAAGTTTTCAGTCAAACACAAATCCAAAATGGACACAAAGCATTCGATGCCTTTTCAGAGTGAAACCTTTGTTTTCAAATTTCCTCTGGCGTAGTGTAGGCGGTGCCTTAGCCGCGGACATCCCGGCATTACTCGGTTCAACCAAAGGGACCATCCGTCTTAGCCAGGTTGGTCACTTAGTTTGTCGCTCAAGGCGCGCTATAAAAGAGTAAAGCAGATGGTTCGTTTTGATCCTAAATTTGTCCTGGAAAACCTCAAAAACCTCAAAACAAAGTAACAGCCAAAGAGTATAAGCGACGACAAACGGTGCACTTTACACGAGGTGGATTTCGTTCTGCTCATGGTACTGCTGGCTCAATGTAATTCAATATGGCGGACCGCAGGCAAGTGAGGAAAGTATCAAATTGAACTGAAAAATGTGTCAAAAGAGGCAAAGTGGTCGTCTTGGACCAGTCATAGCTTACGACCAATTGGCTCTTACTTAAAGAATGATCTTTCGACGACTGATACTTGGCGATGCTTATTCACGAGCGTCTAAACAACATCGGAGAGCCAGTCTTCAAAGGTTCGTATTTTCGGGATATGGACTACCCTCTCTTTAATAGGATTTCAGAAATCTTGCTGCAAGTGGAAAGTTCAAGCTACATACGCAGAGTAGCTGTGGTGGTTTTCCTGGTTTTTGCAGCTTTTCTTTTGAATGCAATACTTGGGCGATTGCTGGAGAAGATACGGCAAATGGTCCATCGAAGAATGTTTGCTGTTGACGGCGTGGAAGGCGAAGTCTTATTTGGGTTAGATTTGGCTTTTGGGTTGGCTAATTTAACTTGTACTGCTTTGCTGGCTTGGGGAGTACATCATATTTGCACATGGATATTACAGATTGATCAAGAGCCTTCGTAAGTTCAGTTACACCACAGGTCAATAGCAGATAGCGGGTTCGACACCTGACTGCAGCACTCCAAATTGATGTCATTAAACTAGCTGGCTTAAGAAAGAATTTCAAAAGCGTTACGGTGTACACTCTATCCATGGATGACGTGACCTGTCCTGTGACTTCCTCGTTTTGTTAGGTAAAGTTTGTGGAAAAACAAAAACAAAATAAAAAAAAGGGTATCTATGAGAGGGAAATATACTAAATGCTCCAAATAACATATGTGTATTAAGCTTGAGGGAAAGTCTTAATTTAAGACTTTATAGGAAATGTCTTAGGTAAACTCTATTGTGGACACTTCATCTTAGAAATCAAGATTTCAGACATGATAAAGAATCATAATTACCATACCAGCTAGCATAAATCTACTAGCATTTTTATCATGAATGGGTTCTCTTATTGGCTATGCTACTCCATCTATTCTGTTGTAGATAGTGATAAGCCCAGCAGTGTGTGCTTATTAACAAACTGGCGGCCGCCTCTTTGCATTTTCAAAGTGTCTGTGAAGAGGATTTATATAAAGTTTTGAACGACTAGTAGATTTATACTAAACAATTACAGATTATTCACTCTTGATTTCTATGTGTGACAGTTGACTCGGACTGCACCATCATCAACTGTCACACAACAAAAAGCTCATAATAAATCTATGTGTTGAAAATACAGTTAAAAGATAGTAAAAAACATTAAAATTGACTAGTTTTTATAACATGTTTGTAATATATTTTTCACTTGTAGCCTTAATATACTTTCAACTCTGCATTCAAATTTATAACATGATATAAAAACACATAGCGTACATTATTTCCTCATAACATACTTTATAACCTGAAAACTAGAGCTCATCCCTTCGGTAACAGATCAGACCCCCCTGGAAAAGTACCAGTATCTTGTGAAAGTAACCATTCTTCTGATTCTTTCTCAGTTTTTTTCTTTTGACTAAACAATAAAAACTCCTGAAAATTATGGAGTGATGATACCACCAGTGAAAATGAATTCAGAACTTCAGAACAAATTCGAGTAGCATGGTTGACCGGTATGCTTGTAACAGGTTATGATGTGGCTCATGAACTCCAAAAAAGTAAACTGGGTTTTGGATTCGCCGAGAGAAGGCCTCCACTGCCGTTGAGGTTTTCATTCTTTCAATGCATTCAACTGTGAGTTGCAACAACAGCCGCTTATAGATCAACCCTAAGAGATACGTCGCCGCCGCTGCTATCTAGAGTTGAGATTTCTCCACGGAGAATATGCAGGAAAGTCAACGAGCTGAAGTCAAATAAGTCTACGGGCCCTGACTACTTATCATCTAAATTACTAAAGCTTGCGGGGAACGACATTATACCATCTATGTATAGGCTATTCGATGCTAGTATTGACTGAAGCGAGTCTCTCTATTCAAGCTGGAAAACAGCAAAGCTCACACCGATCTTTAAGAAAGGCGACGCGACAGAGATAGGCATTACAGGCCGATATCGCTCCTCAGCATTCCGAGCAAAATCCTAGAATCAGAGGTGAATGATTCCCTGGTACATCATGTCTTCAGGGAACACAGGTTAGCTTCTGACAGACAATGGGCTTATCGACAGGGGTATTCAACCAAGCTCCTGCTAGTTCATCTCACGGAAACATGGAGAATGGCTGTTGATTCCGGTCTCATAGTGGCTGTGGCCTTTGTTGATTTTCCTAAAGCGTTTGACAGTGTCTCACACCGGGTCTTGTTGGAGAAACTACGCACAAACTTCGGCATTTGTGATCAAGCGCTGGGTTGGATTGCAAGTTATTTAGATGGGCTAAAGCTGTATACAGTTGTTAATGGACAAAACTCTGATACCATGCCTGTATCCCTTTGTATACCACAGCTAGGGATCAGTGCTTGGCCCTTCACTGTTCTCTCTGTTTGCCAACGATCTACCGTCAAGTATAAAGTCAGGCTCCGTTTACTTATTCGCTGATCACGTTACGATTTACTGTATTAAAAATACGGTAGACGAAGCGGTTGCTCAGTTGGACAAAGCTTTAGATGAACTGTATGACTGGTATATTTTAAATCGCCTTACTCCGCATCCGCAAAAAAGCGAAGCTATGCTTATCTGTAAAACCCGCCCAATGGGGCCAGTTGCGCCAATTTACATCGGCTCTGATGCCATAGAGTGGGTCAAGAAATCTCGCTTACTGGGTATAACCGTTGATGATAAACTCTCCTGGGTGCCGCACATGTTGGATCTCAAAACGACTCTCGCAAAGAAACTAGACCTAATTAGGCGGTCGAGGTTTTTACCAAAGGATGTTCTTATTAACTTTTATTTCAAAGTCATATTTCCATCAGTAACTTACAGCCTCGTTTTGTGGGGATCGTGCTTCAATGCTGATCTTTTTTATTCATTCGAACAATTGCACTGTAGAGCGGCAAGGATTATTTTCAACTTACCAAAGGACATGAGATCGTCGGACGTGTTACTTCAAGCTGATTGGCATTCGTTGAGCTATTGTTATAAACTAGCCTGTTAAAGCTCATACACAAAGCATTTCATGATGAGCTCCCACAAGTGCTATCAGATAACATCGTGATGAAACGTCCCACAGGTTACTCTTTACGAGCGTCAGAATCTCTTACGGCGCCTCGTTTCAACTCTATCTATGGCAAAAACTCTATTGCTCATAGAGGCTCTGTATTGTGGAATATTTTACTTTCTAATGATAAGAATTTTTCAAGCACAAGTTATAAAAACCTGAAAAAGAAAATCCGTTCAATGGACATTTTTATAGAGTTGACTTTCAAAGAGACCTCTATAGCTACCACAAATTTTAGACGTAAAGATTTCATTTATATTTAGGGGATTTAAGGTCTTTTAACGATGTACATATATATATACAGTTAAGCATTAGTTTTAATTTAAATAGTTGATTATATTTTGTTATTCATTATGTACGTATTTTATTCTTAGGTTTAGTATTTACGCACGACCCCACAAGCTGCACAGCTTTTCAAACTATCGTGCTTAAATAAAGGTTGTCTGTCTGTCTGTCTATGATGAAGAATTGGCATGATTAAAAATAAAATGAAGACAGTAACTGCTGCTGTAAGGAGAACTTTAGACTACAAGTAGTCCATCTTTCACTTAGTCCGTCCTACGTGGCTCGAAAGAAAACCGAGAAAAAAAAATGGCCGCGCGAAATCATAGGGCGAGAAGCGCCGCGACCGTAAATAAACCTCGTACGCGCGTACTCGCCCCCAGGATTTTGCGCGGCCATTATCTTTTT
Organism: Micromussa lordhowensis; assembly: GCA_964020085.1. Classification (NCBI taxonomy): domain Eukaryota; kingdom Metazoa; phylum Cnidaria; class Anthozoa; order Scleractinia; family Lobophylliidae; genus Micromussa; species Micromussa lordhowensis. The sequence continues at coordinate 23,910,917 of OZ026605.1, forward strand.
CTCGTGGTTTTCTTTCGTTTCACGGACGACAGACTAAGCGAATGAGGGACTCAAAATCTCAAAATTGTAGATCTTGGAATTGAAACGATGCACGGTAAAACTGTACTTGCATGATTAATTTTCAGTTGGATGCGCTGGTCGGAAATCGTTTCTTCTTCAACGACAAGAAAACCGCCAGACTTCAGTTTAATCTAACCGCATAAGAAGTTAATGTAATGATTACTGCTTGCAATCATACTGAAGCCATAATTTTTTTCCTGCAGCTCGCAGACGTTATTAAAAAAGCGCGATTATATATCCTCCGTCTATAACTTGTTCAAAATTAAACTGCTGTGCCTGAGGTTAAAAATATCGATTTGATCCGTATCAAGAGTCGCGATAAACCGGCACCTTTTTAAAAAGTGAACCTTGCAAATATATTTTGCTTCGAGTTACAAATGATTCAAACTGAGCGAATTGGTCCGTTACCACACCAGACCAGTTTAACATTCATTTATATTGAATTTAACTTTTAATTTCTGTGTAGGTTCCTATTTTTAACCACCTGGGTGAATATCATAACTCGAAAATGTCCCGATTGCATGCAGGCAGTGGAATATTCATTCATCTTAGTTAATTTAGTTAATTTATTCAACAAGGAAGCGAATGCGCGATGGGAAAAGATAAGAAATCGAGGAACCTTTTTTCGGCGTCGAGAAACTCGCAGCTTCTTCTGAGACTACAGTTTAGCACTCCGTTTTTTGTTTTGTTTAAAAACAAAAAAGTCGGAAAAACTACAAGTCTGATTGACAGGGATTATATTTAAGTGAGTGACATGTCGTTCTTCAATTTCCTGTTGGCCTGACAATAACCTCTTGCAAAGCAAGACATCAAGAAGTAGAAACATTCTGCAAAACAGCAGCTGGTAAGAGCTTCGCCCACTCACCGCCTACACATTGGCAAGGACGACAAAACATTTCCGAAATTTGCCTTGCGTGGTGATGATATTTTAATTTAGATAAATTGATCCGTTAATGCTTTATCTGAATTGCTTCTAACGCTTCTACCCGGGACATCAGTCAAACATTTCTAAAACTTTCGACTTATACGGCGTAAGCGCTTTAGAAATCGCTGGGTACAACGTACATTGTTTAGAGTTCTTTAAAATATGTGAAATGTATTAGCATATTGTCTATTGTTTTGCAATTAAATGGGTTTCCTTCCATTTTTTCTGTTCTGTACTTAGGTGAACAAAACGAAGATGCTGTTTTGGCGATGCCACCTTGAACAAGAATAAACAAGTAATCTGGATTTGAATCCGATTCAGATCAGAAAAAACTCGCTACGGCGCTAACGAAATTGAGAGCAAGATATGAATGAGTAGTTTACACGAGCCGTCCACTAGTAAAGCGAACGATACGATGCAAAAAGTACATTTAAGAATTGAACACACTTGAAATGCATGGCACAGTCCATGAGTGCTATGTGACAGTGTTATCCACGCCTTCCTGTATTGTTAAGTCAAAACAATTAGTTATGTCTCTCTTAGGAAGAAATAACGGGCCTTTGAGCTTTTATCCGATCCGTCTTGCAGATAGTGTCGACAGCTCTTTTGGACAGCTTTCGGTCTGAGCAGTTAAGTGGCGCTTTTACTGAAACAAAACTTTATTTGACTCACTCTACAAAATATCCCGTCGCACTTCAACAATGCACCTTTTACATATCACTTAATCATAGTCGAAGAAGTAGGACTTTTAGTAGTGCGTCTTTCACATCAACTCGCTTTCCTATCTTGAAGTTTGCTCTTGAATATTTTTCTTCGAATTAGTCCACGTCCGTTAAAAAATTAATATGGCCAAGTTTAACTGCGTGAATATAAATCCCGGAAGCATACACATATATAAGTCTAAGCCAGTTGGTGAGATATGCATCTCAGTAACTTAATTTTCGATTTTATTAATGGCTACATTTTAAGAAAAGACTCCAGCGTCGATTTTATTACTTTGCAGCAACACTCGCAGTTTCTTGGGCAATAAATTATGTCTCTTGCTCATCTCTTTTGTAAACCTTAATTCTATCTTGTGATTAAATGTGTTCCGCAATATTTATTGCGGAGTGTTTCATATAGATGGCCGGCTTAAGATATTTGTTCTTTTATAACAGGGAAAGCAATTTGGATATCATATTATTCATAATTGGATTTTCTTTTCTTCAACCATAGTTAGAAATATTTTGACAAGGCAAATTTCTTTGACGTTTATCTCAGTCTCGGGGTAAGGATATCTATGTAAAGCTCGCTATTTTATTTTTGGCAGCGCGGGGAAAAACGCCCATAAAATTTGTACTGATATAACGCAGAAAAACAGCAACGATGTCATAAACTAATTGAAACGCCGAAAATGAAAACACAGACTGATTAGTTATCCATAAGAGAGGTTATATGAGAGCGTTGAAGATGAATATGCTAAAAGCTCCGTGAAATTACCCGCGTTAATGAAATTCAACATCAGTGATGGCAGCTGTTCCGAAATAAAGTCCTTTCATTAACCAAGGCGAAAAAAGACAGGAACTGAACGATACCTATGCAAATTCGGCGGAGCGTCTTCCCGCGGAAAAGAAAACACTTTTCAGCGAGTTTTCGTTTATCTCTCGGTAATTAGAAAATGAACGAGCACAAATTTTAAACACCGCTTCGCGCAGGTTCACCGCGCTTTATGAGTGCAAAACACGCCGTAAATCACCGTGAATTGTTGATGGATCGATTAAATTTTCGCCCTAACTTCGCCAGAACATCTGCCACGGAACAATGACGGCTGATTCGCTATTGTTCGTGCAACTCGGCGAAAAAAAATTTAGCGATTGCGCTCAGTTATAGAAAAGACGCGTACGTCCGCAAGTGATTTCATCTGTTGTGTCAGCCGGTGAGCAAGAACTGTTCTGTGTGGCGTCGGGAAAGTTTGAAACTGCGTGAAGGGCTTATCACCCAGGAGGTCAGCGCCCGTGAAGTCTTTTTGTTATTGGATTAAAGGTTGAAAACTGGATCACAAGACCTCCAGTTAGCTAAAGGAAACCATCTTGATGAATGATCAAGTTGGATGAAAAAGAATCAAGAAATATACAACAGTGAATCGGCAGTGGAGCAACCTTCGTAAAATTTATTTCCTTCAACGCTTCTTGCTACTGAAAGACAACTGAATAACTGCAATCAAAAGCAAGGTATAATTGAAATTGTTTTTAATCGGACTGACGGGAATTAACTTTATATAATTTCCGTAACGTGCCGAATTTTTAAAACAGAAACAGACATGAATTTGACATCAGAGTTTAACCAAGGACAGGACCAAAGGGATTTCCTTGCGCTGAGAATTATTCAAGCGGTAGGAATGTGTCTGTTTATTTTCACTGGTATTCCAGGGAATTTTTTAGTGTGTTACCTGGTTCGCAGAACCCGGCGCCTTCGAACAGTGACAAATTCAATCATAAGCAACTTGGCCGTTGCAGACCTCGGGGTGTGCCTTTTTAACATCCCTGTTTCCTTGGTAACAGTCATTTACAACCGCTGCGTGCTGACCGACTTCGTTTGTCGGATCGTGGGCTTCACGAACGCTTTATTCCTCTTCGAGGCTCTGTGGTCGCTGGCGTTAGTCAGTATAAGCAGATACTGGTGTATCGTACAACCAGCTAAGTTTTCCTCCATTTTCACCCGTCGCAGGACCTTGGCTTTGATCACTGTGACCTGGATCTTGTCGCTATTGTGCTCTCTACCGCCATTGTTCGGCTGGTCGCATTACGTCTTCACAATTGGCAAAGCAACTTGCTATTTCAATCTAAGCGAGCATCTTCCTTACACAGTCATCTTAGCCATTGTTGTATTCATTTTGCCGTACGTTTTGATCACCGTTCCATATTACAGAATATTTCGCTTCATTCGCGGACACAGTAGAAAACTGAGCGTTAACAGTGTATCAGCGAGTTTCAAAAAAGGAACGCGTTCCACTTTTCAAGATTTCAAAGTGACAAAACTTTTGCTCGTTGTCGTTTGTGTGTTTGTAGCCTGCTGGACTCCACATATCATTGTTAATTTGTTGAACGGGTTTGGTATTATTCAGCCAATCCCGCGTATTTTAGACGCCATAAGTACATTTTTAACTTTCCTCTCCAGCTCCTGCAACCCGTTCATCTACGGACTTATGAACAAAAAATTCCGCAAGGGGTTCCGCGCGGTCCTTTGTGCGCCTTGTCAGAAATGCGCGAAGACACGAGAACCGATGCTTGAACGGAAAATCAGTGGCGAAACCACCAGGAACTTAAGCTCAAGGTCACGAAGTAGTCATAAGAGAGAGTGGAAGATTGTGACTGAAACACGTAATACAATTTACGAGACTTGCGTTTAGAGAATGTTAACATAGAGAGTTAGGCTAAGAATTTGAAAAAGGACATACACTGTGTTACAACAACATAACATGGATGTCAGTTGACGTTAAAATTTCCAACCTTGTAAGATACAGCGTGCATGAAAGTAATCTTTCAAACAATATTCTGCATTCAATTGTTAAGCGCAATTTTCTTAAATATGGTTTATCTGAAAACCTAAAGCGTTATAATTAAAGTCATAAAAGGGAATGGAGCAAAACTGGAGATCGATCGAGTTTAACTGGTTTACTTATTTACTAGGCCTTTGTCTCAGTATGGTTTCTTAGTTTTTTTGTTATTCCTGAGGCTGGAAACTGAGACAGAGTAATGCTAACACTTAGTCGCATCTTCTTCCAAAAAGCATTCATCGGATTCCAGAACTTGCGATGATATTTGTGGTACGTTGATGTAGCCGCTTCTCCACTTTACCACTTTTAATTTGGTGCATGGGGCCATTTTAATTTACCTCGCAAAATTTTAAGACTTCTAGGTTCGATGAATACATGGGGCCATTTTAATTTACCTCACAAAATTTTAAGATTTCCAGGTTCGACGAGAATTCCCAGAATAGCTGCTCGAGCGAATTACAATTATTTTGAATATTATTTTTTCAGTATATTGATCTGTTTTAGTTTTCTTTCCAAGCACAGTTGTAATGTGATTGAGGGAAGGCCACTTTTAAGACTGACACCGTTCGAAGTTTAGCTGCATTTGAATGCTTTCCTTTCGCTGACAGTTAACTGAATACAGCATTAATATAACCGTGGTTTTTCAATTCTTGCCTAGGATATTTATCGTTTAACTGAACAACTCATAATATTTTGTAGGCTCATTTGTTCAGTCCTATAATTACTGCAGTCCATTAAAACGGACACCACTCTAAAACCAAATGTTCTATATGACCAGATAGCATCTCTCTAAAAAAAGCAGCAGACACTTGCAGCAGTCAACAATATTAAAATAGCAAATAACATGACTCGTAATAACAAGCATAGGTTTACTTGTTTACGCTTCAAGAGTCAAAATTAGCAGTGGCATGTTACCTCAACTCGACTCTCATTAGGTGCTTCCCATGCATGGTATCTGGCTTCAAATTCCCATGCAGTAGAGAACAGGCTCTAACTTTTCATGGGATCTTCAGGTGTTGGGAAGAGTTTGGGGTGTTGCTTTCAAGTGAGAAGAGTTTGAGAACTCTCGGAAATCTCTTGTTGTACGTTTACCGATAGCAGCTCTGAAGCTTTAAGGTGATTCCTCAGAACTAAAAGTTGCCGAACGATTTTTTTCAAACTTCCTCGCAATGTTTCTTACCGAGCACTGTGTCGAGCAATACAACAAAAAAATAGGTCACCATTCTCGCAAAAGAGATATGATGGACCAAACTTAAACCATTTATGCCAAATCGCGTGCGTTATTTCAGTTAGTCAGTTTGCGTTTCCTAAAAGCAAAGATAGGTAGAAAGTCTCGAGCGTATGCGACAATGTGATATATAATGAAAAAATACACAATTTTAAACTACATTGATTCAGAACGTTCCCAGTCGTTGTTTCGACAGTCATGCATCCTCGAGTAACGGTTTTGTACACGCTTTCACTGAGCTATATCTCTTTTTTCTTCCGATTTCTTTTTGAATTTTTTTAACTTAAAGACTATTTGTACACCAAAGTTATGCAATAGAACATAGGTCACTATGTTCGTTTAAGAGGAAAAGAGCATTTATTTCGCTGTCGAGCTCAGCTTGAAAGAAATCTCTCCGTGTTGTGCATGTGCACGCGCTCATGTGCGCGCCATAATGACGCGAAAATCGTACGTGCGCAGTAGGGATGCGCAATGCAATACAGAGGGATCACCGTAAATTTGAGTCGTTTATGGTGGTTGTAGATATGCGTAAATGAAATAACTTCCTCGCATGCTAGGCGCAAATGCGACTTGTCGAGACTTGTTTAACCGGTTGTCTTTTTTTAGATCAAGTGAATCCGGTTGTGCACTCATGCTGACCGGAATTTGTGATTGCGACGAGAGCAGACGGTTCGTTGTACGGATATCTGGACAATCATCCCTTTGTTACGTGCAGACCGCCATTTGCAATAACTAACTCCGTGAGCGGGTGAAATAAAGTAAATCCTTGTTTTGATTGGCTACCTGAGCGAGCAAGATGGCGCTAACTTACCCGCTCGATTCCGCAAGAAAACTTTGTTTGTATCACATCCCGCAATTAGAATTTTTCCCGCGAGCCATATTGACCAAGCTTGTTGGGTCAAGAAGGCCCGTTGTTGGCCTGGGGCCCGTTTATCGAAAGCCCCGGAAACTTTCCGGGCCCGTAAAGCCATTTTCAGTTCATCTGTATCTGAAAACGGAGAAGTGTATACGCCTGAAATTTCTTTTGCGAAGAGAACCTCTGTTTATATTAATAATACGTGAATAAAACAGCTCTGTAATCAGAAGCTTCGAGATTTTGCAATGGCTTTCCGGGTTCGAAAACTTTCGGGACCTTCGAGAAACGGGCCCCTGGTTCTTTTTTAGGGGTAGCCTGAGAGCAGATTCTCATGGCTGCAGCAGGAGCAACGGTCGCGAGAGATGAGTCAGCGAGCAAAGCGAGCTGGTCAGTGGCCTGACACGAGAAATATTCTCACCAGCTCGCTTCCGTCGCCGACGGTTTTGCTCGTGCCTTCAACCATGAGAGCCTACTCACAGGTGCATGGACCTTAAACTACAGTAGCCTACTTTATGGACCGCAGAGGTCATGGGTTCGAATCCCGTTCAGGCCTGAATTTTTTCCAGGCTTTAATTTCACAACTGCTTAAGTTGTGTGTATAACTGCGATGATCAATCATGTCTTCATATCTTTCTCCGCAGTTCAAATATATGATCTTTCATATATTCACTTGCATTCTTCTTCTTCTACGGGTATATTACGAACTCCCAATGTCACCAGAGCACTGCACCGGTATCACAAAGGTCATGGGTTCAAATCCCGTTACGCCTGATTTTTTTTTCAGTCAGTTTAATTTCACAACTGCTTTGTGTATATAATTGCGATGATCAATCTTTCTCCGCAGTTCAAATATATGATATTTCATATATTCATTTGCGACCTTGACTATCTCACAGCTCAAGCTTATGAACCCATGCGTCTACCCATCCCATACCCAGATTTGCTGGACGTAAAGGTGATGTTGCCCGAGCCAATTTTCAACGCAACATTTCGTTGCGGCAACGCGTCACAGGTTTTTGAAAGTGATTCGAAAACTTGCAACATTGTTGCCTGAACTTACAATGTTGCGTTAAAATCATCTCACGGTGTCAAATACCGTCGCCGACTGTTGCCGCAGCAAAGTTGCGTCAACATTTGTCTCGTGTAATATGGATTAAAAATCGGCGTTAACAATCGGCTTGGGTAACATCGCCTCAAGTGTCTACTACTTTGTAACAGAGAACTCCTACCAGGAAGAATCACAGTGCCAAGTTGGCAATCCATACCAAAATTCTTCGATTCTTAAGTGATTACCAGTCCCTTATCGAACACCACTGACCATCTCATCACAACTTCGGTACCCCCCGGTGACGCCTTGGCCAGTGAGAGTTAGATTGACCAAGTTCGATATATTAAAATTCTTACTTGGCTCCGAGGCTTATGGCAGTAAAACAAAACAATTTAATTGTTCATCCCTCATCCTCAATGCGATTTCTTTTGTTTTATTCCCCTAAAGCCTCTGAGCCAAGTTAGGGATTTTAGTATATCGAGATCGGCCTATCCTGGATGCAGTTTACGTCCAAACAGCAAGTACGTCCCAAAGATAGGAAATTCAGCAAGTTGATTTTGGAACAGAAAGTAGTCAGCGCCACAAGTGCTCAGACACTCACTCAGATTGTGTCTCAATCTTTTCAATCAATCTAACTCCTTAAGATTGTGCGAGGAGCACAAGAGACTAAAGACACGAAAAACAAGAGACAGTTCTTGTAGTTTGGGACTTGATTTTACAATTTATACAAACTTTAGTCTACAGTGCGTACAATTTAAGCAGCCATACTTTTAAAACTTCCTGGGTACCAGGAGATTTGGCTGGCATGTGGTGTGGTACAACTTTAACCTTGGTTCAATTTCATCACACACAAAAACGAAAGAACTTGGGTTAATATTCAACCAAGGATAAAAAAATGTGTACCACTTATGCACAAGGGTCTAAGAAGTGGTGAAAGACTTAACATCTGCTTTTGCCAGGAACAAAAACTCTGGCACCCAGAGTAACTCTTAACTGTAAACATGTTTACGTCCTACATGAATACAAAAGTTAGTGTAGCTAGCATGCTGTATAATTAAACAAGAGCTTTTGGGGAGCAGTTTAACAGCTGTTGTCATGCATGTGATCACACTGGTGAAAACTAAGAAAATTTGCATGTAGCTTTAAGGTTAATGTTGAATGTTTTAAATTAAATATAAACAAATGCACTTAACAATCTTTTATAAATTCCATTTTATGATGGTGTTCCTGCCACCACAAATAACAAACGAATGATGGAAAACGGCAAAATATTACAACTCTCTGCATAGTCAATATACCTCCACAAAGGTAAACTCAGACATGGAGCTGCAGGGTATAGATTTAATGTCATGCAGAATGAGAATTGAAATAAGAAAACTAAGTCAACACTAAAAAGTACTGCTTGGTCTACGATCATTCTGTGGATTGCAACCAGGATAGTAGAACCTTACAAACACTTTCCAAAAAACACTACCAGAAGCCAAGGAGGAAAGAAATGCCAGGAAAATTATACAAAAGAGGCTTTCCTTAGGAACGGAAGTAATAACTGCTGTGAAAGCGTTTACATGTACGTACTACTGTTCATTTCAAACCACAGCAGTGCTGAATATTATCCCAGAAGAGATGGTCATCGATATCAAGTTTCAAGTCATTTTGGAGGACGCGCAAAGTGTTTTGAAGAGTGGCGTACAGCAGAGAGTTCCATCATTCCACTTTCTCTTTCCTGTCTTGTTCCACTAGCTCGTCTCAGCCCAGTCCCTGAAGATGTTGGAGTCATCACGGGAGTTGAGCGGACATGGGCACCAGACATCCGGGATATGTCGCCACGTGGAAGATCCCCGCCTGTTACCTCAGCTGGGGCTCCACGATGAAGGCGCGTGATTCGTCTTTCCCTTTCTGCACGTGACATGGGCCTTTGTGCACCTTGTAACAAAAATAAAGATAATATGATTAAACTAGTGTAGCCAAAGCTATGAAAGTGCTGCGGAAATTGGGATGTTGTTTGCAAATTGAAGTAGGGATTGTATAGAGCTTGTGTAGAAATGGTTGCCATCAAGTTATTTTGTTTGGTCAAGTCCCAGAAATTGTTGAGTAAGATGTGGTTATATTCAATTCATGATGTCATCATCAGTTACAGCGTTTAATTTGTGAAAGAAATAATGCAACAATAAAGTTCATAAGTTTAAGATTTCATGAACAAAATTAACTGATTTTGTGCGATTATGCAACGGCTTGTTAAAAAGTATGGAATGTAGCTGTGCGAATTACTGCATAAGTGCGAACACATGAAAGCCTGTCAAATTTGCCGAGGTGCTTCGGCAAGAAGCACATGGCAGCTATAGGAGTATACGACAAAGCTATCAGAAAAAATACTTAAACTACGTTCAATTTTTGGCAGACGACAGTACTATCGAAAACCTCACAGTGTTACTTGTTTGCGGCGAACTCGACTTGATCAATCTATTCATCGACATGTATCTGCCTAACAGTGTAACTTATTCAAGGCGAACTTGATATCAACCTATTGACGACATATATCTACTTAAAGGTATCAGCCACACCCTTCAGAACCGGCAGCGAGCGGATCTCTGTAATAACGCTTTCATTTCTCTTATAAAACCATACATTTTCTGAAAGCTTAATATTTCCAGATTATGACTCATTTCTTTAAAAATCTCAAAATCGTAAGAGATAGCGTAATTGAGACGTTTTTTGCGAAAGCATATGTCTTTTTAAAGTCAACTTCAGTCCCGCTAAGAATGGTCGGAAGAGAACGATAAACATCGCATTTGCTTCTTGACACGTTCTACTAACAAACCGTGTCTTAGTTTTTATTTGTTTCTTTTGTGACAATAGGATAAAGTCAGAGGGGAATCAGCACTTCCTTCGAAAAAATGACGATTATTCGAAAACGGAAAAAGAAAACAAAAATCGCCGACACGCTTTTCAAGAAAAAACAATCTGACAATAAGCTGGCCAAATTTCAGCTAAATCGGTTCAGGGGCTGCCGACTTGGAGTTCAAAACAAGAAAAATATATTTTCTGCGGCATCTTAACCGCAATAGGATTATAACACCTAATCATCCATTTTGATGTTTACCAGCGAGGGATCATCTTGCAACAACAATAGGCATTTGACAGGTGATATGCAGCAGGCCAAATTTTTACGCAGGACGTGGCAGGAATACACTGCATTTTCTGTTTATCGGCGATAGCTCGAAAGCCAAGAACAATGCACAATTTATCGCGAGCGCCCTGCTTTTTTCCATTGTCGGAAATGGAAGATTAGTTCGTGCGACGGACAGCTTTCGTTCTGGCACTGAAACATCCAAATGGAACCAAGTTCGTTTTTACTTCCTAAATTCTCCACAAGTTCAACGCTTTCTTGACAAAAGCGACAGGTCACCGATTCGTTGATCTTCTCTTGCAGTCTTTGACCGGCTACGATAGCGTGGCCATAGAACTTTTGCCATGTTTCAGTGCTTTCCAGATCTGCAAGAGGTTCTTCAACCGTAATTTTTGACCGGCTTGCACTACATGTTGACGAGGAAGCCGACGAATCGTTCGGCGCTTGGCTGCTCGTTCAACTCCTTTAGCCATTGCTCCTGGTCGAAGTAAGAGCCTTTGTCACTCTCCGCTAATTTTTCAGCACAATGAGAGCTCAACGAGTCTTTCGGCTTCTAAGAAGACATATTGAAGACATATATCTACTTCAGTTAACCGTCCGCGCGCGGATCTCTGTAGCGCTTTCATTTCTCTTGTAGCACTGAAACATCCAAATGGAGCCAAGTCCGTTTTAACTTCCTAAATTCTCCACAAGTTCAACGCTTTCGTTGATCTTCTCCTGCAGTCTTTGACCGGCTACGATAGCGTGGCCATAGAACTTTTGCCATGTTTCAGTGCTTTCCAGATCTGCAAGAGGTTCTTCAACCGTAATATTTGACCGGCTTGCACTACATGTTGACGAGGAAACCGACGAATTGCATTCGGCGCTTGGCTGCTCGTTCAACTCCTTTAGCCATTGCTCCTGGTCGCTAATTTTTCAGCCCAATCAGAGCTAAACGAGTCTTTCGGCTTCTTCCGCCTTGCCGTTGCAGATGAAAACAAACACGACCTCTTCTTGAATCAATCTTGTGGCATGTAATGCGTGATAAAATGACACCACTATACCTTCTGAATTATTTCGTGACGCGTTGACCTACAAGTTAATCCAGAATGACAGGACTTGTCAACAGGCAATGCGTAGTGCATTATGGTCCGCTGAAAGCGAGGCTCTTCACAGCGCAGAGCATTGTGGTCCGCTGAAAACGAGGCTCTACCACAGCGCAAAGCATTGTGGTCCGCTGAAAGCGAGGCTAAAAACCGTGGCAAAATCTCAAATTTTCCTACATTTCTTTTATATTTAGATTATGAACTGCTGCTACGCTCGCTACGCTCGCTCCGCAGCAAAGATGCAAGGTGCAAAGCATGAAAGAAAGTCATTTTATTAATACAACAGTTCTTCAGTCTAGAACTTTACAGTATTGGTCTCAGTGGAACCGGGGGCATTCACTTGACACTGTCCCCACCAGAGAGAGAGAGAGAAAAAGCTGTTTTCCTTTGTTCAATCCACATATTAAAGATTTTCAAACCTACCAACAGGGGAGGGTGTGGCAGTGCTCATTGGTTCCCGTAATCGACCCGATGTTGCACCAGGCAGAGCACGGGTGGTGGAACTTCGGTGATTCCTCTCTGGCTCTCTTGGTTCACGTTCTCTCTCTAGCACCTTGTCTACTCCCCTCAATCCTCCTCGGTCAGCACCAGGATCGGGTTCTCGCCCACTGCCCTGAAATTCATGAAATACTAAAGTCAGTTTATTTAAACTGCAACAAATTTAGACCTTTTTACGTTTGGCATAGCCTTGCAGGACGCAATGTCTGTCCCAAAGAAAGTAATCAAAGTAGGAAGGCTTATCTAATTGCAGTGCATTATGACTGTCTTCCCAGCAATTCATTGGTAACCATTCAGAGGTCCTCATAAACGAAGGAATTGAAAATGGACCCTTTCTTCCTTACAAGGAGATGGGTTGGATTGATGGGTGGACATTTTTTCTCCAGTGAAAGGGGCTGGGATGGGTTGGGATCAAAAGCTGTGCACGTGGACCCTCGCCAGACTTCAAACCAGACAGGTTCTTACTACTAATATTTTAAAAAGGCTGTGATTACATCAAATCAAACCAGGAAAAAACCAAGCATACATGTACTTACAAACTTGAGAAGATTCCAGTCAAAGATGTAGTCGTACACATAACCTTGACAGTGAAACAGATTACGGAAAAGTTGACGCAAATAAGAATAGTCCGGCTTGTCATCAAAGCGTAGTGACCGGCAGTTGTTTAGGTACGTGGAAAACTCAGCTGAAAAATCACAATAAAGGCAATTGATCACTAAATCAATCTTAAACTCGAAAACTATTTAAAATTAGTGTTGGCAAGCTTGTCTTCTCCCATGCTCCCCACACCTTGATGTCAGAGGCTGCACTGTACAGGCTGTGTCTTGTACATGAAAATTCAAAACTGACCAACAACTAATGAAGATGCTTCATGACTCTTCATAGGGCTCCTACAGTGTATATCCCAGGCGAGTATTTACAGTGTCAGGTGCTTTTCCTTGCATCTGACATCTCTGGGACTGAGCATACGAAGGAAGGCACCCTCAAACTTTTTTACAACAAATAACAAACCAATCTTAGTGGACGTTAGCACTTACATGGAAATCCTTTGCAGAGAACTTCAATTGGCGTTGACATCTTCTTTTCACTGATTCTTTCATATTTTTGTTTCTTTGTGGCTGCTTTAAGACCTTGCCATGGCAGACTTCCAAGGTTAAAATACATCAAGACGTAACCAAGAGATTCTAAATCATCTCTTCTGCTTTGTTCTAAAATTGAAATTGGAAAGATGCTTCATTTAAATGAATAACCTTGTGACAAGGTCCTGAATTAAGGCTACATGCAGTTGATTGTCAAGATAAGCTGCAATTACAGTGTCTGAGCATTATAAGGGCATGAAAGCAGGGACTACATTCTGTCCAAATGTGAGGCCAGTGGTACGTGTACCTTCCAGAATGTAATGAGTATTATTACATGTATTTTCTATTTGCAAAACCCAATGGAAAAAAACAAAGAACTGTTTAAAGCAGTATACAGACATTATCTCGCAATCCAACATGAGCAGACGTATCTAAATAGCTCACAAAAATTACACACACCAATCTAAAAAATGACCAAGTAATCATAGGTGCAAATATACAGTACCATATTAAACTTGGTGATAAGCAAAAATGAGCCTGCCATTGATTTGATACCGTGTATCAGACCAACCCTTCCTGGAGTCTTATTTTCCAAACAATACACTAGTTGGAAGGGAACTTTTCATTCCCATTTAACTGAGAAATAGAAATTCAATCAAGGCACAACATACCAATTCCCAAGTGAGTGTTGATGCTGGCATATCTGGCCGTTCCTGTGAGGTTCTTGTTTTCTCTGTATGGTATATGCTGGTGAGTCCGTGGATCTCTGTATTTCTTGGCCAGGCCAAAGTCAATGATGTACACAAGACTACCCTTCTTTCCCAGTCCCATCAAAAAGTTGTCTGGCTTGATGTCCCGATGTATAAAATTTTTACAGTGAACATACTCTATTCTACTGATCTGTTTATATAAAAAGAAAAAGAAACCTTGATGTTAGTACACTAAAACTATACTACAGTACCATCTCACATTATAGAACATAGCTATTAAAATACAAGTACTATGGTACATGTTATACTGGAAAAGATAAGCTCATTAGGTGAATCACAGATTGAATTACATAAGACTGCCTTCAAAAGGTACAAAACTTTCACACAGAACTAAAATATTTATTAGGCAAACTTGTTCTACATGTACCAATGGTATCTTTAATTTAACAGCAATATTAAGACTTAAAGCTATCAAGTTTTGAACTACAGGTATGAGTAAATACAATGTAGTTGATAAGCCACAGCCCAGATCTATTACCAGAAAATAATTCTTGTTAGACATTTCTACTAATACATGTAGTATGTCATCTTCCATTGCCTGGATCTATCCTCAGTAAGTCAACACAGACTGACAGAAGTGCTGACTATCAGGGATTATTAAAAACTGGATCATTGGATAATGCAATCCAAGAGTTTTCATTGGCTTAGCCATCATGGGCTATGAGCCATATACCATGCTCTACAAATATGGTAAGCGTACGCGTGGTTTTTTTTAGGCATTTTTAATTTTTTTTTTAGTTTGCCCAATTTTTGTTCTTTTTTTAATAAAACAATTATTCCACTCGCCCTTGTTGGATACAAGATGATTATAGCCAACTCGGCGCTATGCGCCTCATTGGCTATCTACCATCTCATATCCAATGTGCGCTTGTTGAATAATTGTTAATTATAATCCATCACATATTTTTGCCTGCATGCAATTGGTCAAAATATGTCACATGAATTAATATTCCCTAGTAAAAACTGGGGAACATCTGAGTCTGCTAAAGGATTAAATGCACTGAATGGACAACAGAACCAAGGTAACTTATAAAACCTAAAGTTCATGAACATCCAACAATAATTATTGTGTTGTCCGTTTGAAGAAGCAGGGTTCCCTTATTAAATAATGCTGGTCTAAAAAAACAAAATTAATAAAGATCACATTATTATGAACCTTGTGATTGTTTGGCCACGATTAAAAAGAAGGTTGTTGGTGATGAAATCAAAATCCTCTGATGCCAGAAAACAAGAAAAACCCTTGGAGAATCCCTCGAGATACAGTTAGCACAGGCTTGCAGAGCTGAACTCTGGAAGAGCCTATGTGCCACAGGGCATTAACTTTTGCTTTTAGGTGACCGGAAAAACTTCCTTTTTCATATACATGTAAGAGTAAGTGTGGGGCACTCAGGATTTCATGGTTAGGAACCTTTGGGCTTGGACTCGTTATTTTTCCTAGACCTCAGCCTTGGGCTTGTCTGTTTGTATAACTAGAGGCACATTACTCACCATTTGATCAGCTAAGAGTAGTACTGTTTTAATACTAAACTTTCTGTTACAAAAGTTGAACAGATCTTCCAGACTTGGTCCCAGTAGCTCCATCACTAACACATTGTAATCACCTTCTGTTCCACACCACTTGATTGTTGGTATACCAACTGAAGATAAAAGCAACGATATGTATTTATTATCAATGCCACTCGGTTACTAAAATAACATGCAAAATGAGAATTTATCAGATTAGTACTTAATTTCCACACACCAGGGGGCACTAAATTTTTTGGGGATCTCATTTTTGCAATTTTTTTCATGATCCGCCAAAAAAAAGTTCCAGCAAAAATTTTAATAGGAAAAATATACATACAAACATCACAAGCAGAGTTCTCATTAACACACAAGTGTGTGTCTTATATGCACAAAATTGAAAAGGCTACACAGCTTTTTGGCAAAGTGTGTCCTTGGGATGCAAGAAAAAATTCTGAAAATTTTAGTCAACAGGTAAACGGCCCCTGAAAAGCAAAAAGAACCTCCAACTCTTTGGAACCGGATATCCCAAGGACCCTTAACTATCAAAACTAGCGGAAACTCTGACAACTACAATCTTGTTGCTGTCATACATGTATATTCCAAATGTCTCTTTCATTTAGAAACAAAACATTCAGAAATTAAAAAGACGGTTTACAGGAAAGGATTGCCTCAAGGTACTTGAGAAGAGCATCTACAGTTTCACACAAGAGCACAATGTAATTAATGTAAGAGTTACACTGATTAATGGATTACTGCGATTGTTGTGAATTGGATCCTGTTTGCATTTAAAGACCAGCCTTCAGCTGATATTGTACGAGCACAACTCAGAGATCTGATCAAGTGACCGTCCAGCCCACATTTGTTAGTCACAAGATAAAACAACATCTGAAACCCTGTGAAGTCAAGTTGTCTATTGTTGACCGACAATCCCTTGTTTATCAATTTAAATGTGACCTGTGTGATGCAGGTTATGTAGGTTACACACAGCAGCATTTGCAAGGATGCGTCTCCCTCCATTGAAAAACATTTTCAAGTGAAACATTCTTTTGTGCCCAAGGATCTTAGCAAGAATTCTACCATCTTAAAAAGTGCAAGATCAAGTTTGACTGTTTCATTTATGAGATGTTTTTTAACCACATGGTCATTGTCGGAGACCCAAACTTGCACTCGGCCACTTTGAATCAAACATCCTGTGATGTTTATTTGCTAAAAGCTCTGGAACATAAATACACAAAAAATGTTACGAATATCATTTTCTTTATTGTATGTGAAAAATATTTTCTTTTCGTTTTAGCAAAGCATTAGATTTAGAGAGAATATTAAATATGCTAATTACGCCAGCCATGGAATTCATTGACGTTGTAGCTTTCACTTTTGCTACGTGACAAGATCATGCTTACTTTGCAAGTTTATTTTGCCAGAAGCAATGGTCATTAATTTATTTGCAATTTTGCGTGTATTTCTTGTGGGTTTAGTCAATTAAAGTGAACTATTTGGCTGTTTCATCGAAGCGAGTTAAGAGGTTCAAAGGAAAATTAAATATTTGCAGAGAGGTAGTGTAAACAAGAGCTTGCCAGACCTTGCAGCGTTTATGTCAATGCTAGGGGACAAAAACACAACCGTTCTAAAATTAGCCATGGACGGCCTAAACCTCGGCTTGTGTAACTTGCATGACTTCTTTGCTTGTCCTTTACTTATAGCACAAAAAAATAAAACTAAACTCCTGCAAAAATTTAGTGCCACACGGTAAAGTCATGGTAAATTGATAAAGAAATAATTATTACATCCGAAGGAGTAAAGCTTAACATTCTTTTGCCAAATTATTTTTTATAAACAGCATGACCAATAAACACAGTCGAGGATGGAAATAAATTTTGAGTCAAAGGACAGTACAAGCATGTACTTCATTAAGTTTATAATGTGCACAGAGCGAATTTATTTGTAATGTGCTGTACAGGCAAAGCTATAGAAGCAAAGTTGTACACTTAACACTGTAGATAAAGTGATATCTTTGAGGAGATTCTTATGATTAAATCAGACAGGTGTCACAAGTAAATATTTGCAAGATTAATCTGAACCAACTGAAGACACAGATGATCATTGCAGTTATATACTTAAATTAAGCAGCTGTGAAATTAAAGCCTGAGAAAAATTCAGGCGTGAATGGAATTCTAACCCATGACTTCTGTGATACCAGTGCAGTGCTCTACCAACTGAGCTATCAAGCCAACTGGGAGCTGGTCACATTGTGAGTGTAATATATACCCTTAGATGATGAAGAATGCAAATGAGCATGTGAAAAATCATATATTTGAACTGCAGAGAAAGATAAAGATGATCATCGCAGCTATATTCACAACTTAAGCAGCTGTGAAATTAAAGCCTGAAAAAATTCAGACCTGAGCAGGATTCGAACCCATGACCTCTGCAGGTGGTACTGGTGATACTATAGGTGATACTGGTGCAGTTCTCTACCAACTGAGCTATCAATCCAACTGGGAGCTGCTCACATTGTGAGTTAGTAATATACCCTTGGATAATGAATGCAAATGAATATATGAAAGATCATATATTTGATCTTAAGCAGCTGTGAAAAAAGCTGTGAGTTTGTAATTATTTATATACGCTTAGATGATGAAGAATGTAAATGAATATGTGAAAGATCATATATTTGATCTTAAGCAGCTGTGAAATTATGAAATGTTTTTTACTATGAGGTTTTTTGGGCAACTTTATTGTTCCCTTCATGCTCAAATGTTCGGCGGAAACCAGAAATGGAACTAATTGGCACTTAATTACATATAATCATGGCAAATTATCAAATCGCTTCCTGATTTTTAGTTAGTGTTGTCAACAGATGGGGTTAGCAAACTGTTCAGACATCTCTCTTGGTCTGAGAAAGCAAAAGAAGGAGTAGAGCATAGTTGAAATTCAGACAAGCCAGAAAGAAGGCTTTTTCATACTGAGAAAACAAGAAATGAGGAGATATGAAGTTTTTTTGAACGGTTCTAACTGAAAATTCCATAGGTAGGAAACAGTTTCCTTCACTATGGCTGATGATACCAGGATCCAAGGCTGAAATTAATTTTGTTTTTAGAGTTAAACCATAATTTCTTCACTTGAAGAGAGGTATATCAAGAATCTGACTAAAAGAATGCAACATGTTTCACAGTCACTCCCTTGAGTGACAATGCTGCCCAATAAATTGATTGTTTTGAAATATTTTTGGAGCACTGAAGCATGAAGCAAGGTAATGTACACTGTACATGTAAAAAATCATGCCATTCACTTGCAAACATTACATGGTTCTATAGATTACCGAAACTACCAATTTTCAAAGATTTTTAGCTCCCTAACATCGATCATTTTCGTTATCTGGTCAGTTTATCACGTTTCATATACTACTCATGTTATTTTCTACACTGTTTGAAATAAGCATATAAGTTTACACCTAAACAATATTGTTAGAGATCATGGCAAATAAGATTTGACAATTTATCACAAGCTCAAGGGCTCTGTATAATGAAATATTATGGATTTTCCTACTCGTAAAACTATTTGAAACTTTGCTTACCTCCTCCTTGCATCATTTTGTAAAATTTAGCTTCAATGTGTAGCTGCGGATGTTTAGTTTTAACACATTCTAGTTTGATAGCAACCTCCTCTCCAGTTGATATATTCGTACCTTCAAAAACAGACAATGTTTTTACAGTTATGGACTGGAAATACATGTAAACTTATAAAAAATATTACTGATGTATATACACTGCAAAAACGCAAGGGAGGGACTCATGTCGCATTTATGATATAGGTAAGCTTAAAAAGTCCGCAGCTTTCTTCGCTAATTTTGTGGGTAAGGCAGCTGAGGTTTTCGAAAATTACCTAGGTATATGTCTCCAAACGACCCGCTTCCGATCTTCCTACCAAGTCTATACTTGTTCCCAACACGTAGTTCCATCTTTATATCCACCAAAAAGTAAAATCAAACCAAATCAAAATGGAGGTCTACGAACGTTCCCTTCCGCCGTCATGAAAGAATCAACACACGAATCCACAGTCGCCAAACTCTTCGCACAGGTGTCGCATAGATGTAATTATCCGTAAAATTCGTCAGAATAGCAGGGAAGTTATTTTCCTGACTGTGAGCTAGATCGTCAAGATTTGAAACGGCATTTTAAACGAAAGATGGTTCAGATTTTGGCGGATGCTGAAAGGCTCCCAAATCCCTATTCTGTTAGCTTGTAAAACAGTGCATTTATTTTGGTGATTTGCATATGACGACATGAATAATGCATCTCCCGGAAATATCCTAATATGGCATGAAGTCGGAAGGGCGAGCTAAAATCGTGGAAGTTCGTCAATTTCCGAACAGCACGACTTCGCAAACGAACATCTCGGGTAGACTGGGAGCTAGTTTCTCTGGTTTCCCTCGTTACCGCGCGTTACCGGGAAACAGGCGGAAAATAGAAAATTTTCATTGCACAGTGTTGTTTTTGGTAGTTTTCCGGTTGCGAGAAGCAAAAGCGTTTTGTAACTAAATTCTTGTTGAAAATCAGCCTACAACGATGGGAATCGACCTTGAGAGGTTTCCTGGAGTTAATCCAGAGCTCATATGTTCCATTTGTGCTGGCGTTTTGGAAGATCCTGTTGAATCACCTTGTCGCCATGTTTTCTGTTCTGCATGCATCTCAAGATGGTTGAGCACAAACCATTCTTGTCCAAACTGCAGAAAGAAAGTACGGTCCAGAGACCTGAAGCCTGCTCTTCCACTCCTTAAAAACATCATTAGCAAGCTCAAAATTCGCTGCGATTTCGTTCAACATGGTTGCACTGAAACAGTGGAGCTGGAGCGACTTGGGGCACACACCAGTCTTTGCCCATTTGCTCCCATGACCTGCGAGAATGAGGGATGTGAAATGACTTTTCCAAGGAGGAGCCAAGCTGATCATGAGGCGGAGTGTCCAGAAAGAGTCATATTTTGTTCTTCAACTTGTTCGCAAGGCTGTGGATTGCAACTTCGACTCGCTGAGCTTCCGGGCCATAGCTGCGTGAAAAGTTTGAAATCACGAGTGGAAGGTGCGTGAGCTACAAATAAGCTTACATTATCCACCAGTGAGAGAGCTTTACATTAACTTTGCGAAATGAGCCTACTTAGTAGATTTAATATACTGAAAATATTTACGTGTTGGCGTGACCTTTATTACACCTTTTGACATGTACTATTTCAATAACGTGAATCAACTCAGCCTACACTTATACAGTATGCAGTGTATTTAAATAACACTTTACAAAACACATTACCCGCTGGTAATTTCAGTACATAAAGGATAAAGGTTAATCCGAACAACTGTAATCTGTTAATATATTTTGGTATTATTTTGTACCACCTTAACTGAAACTACATAAACGTGTACAGCGTGCGGATTTTAAATACCAAAAAGGGATAATAAACTATTATTGGATGAGGCTGAGCATGATATCATGAATTATCAAAACCGAGATCTGTGTTAACACAGACACAAGGTTTTGATAATTCATGATATCATGCGAAAACCGAATTCAATAATTGTTTTATTATACATTTTTCACATAATTCATCCTCAGAAACAGAAGCAAATCATCCAGTCATCTGAGAACACTCCAAGGGACTTAGTAACCAGGCAGAAGTTGAACTTAACATGAAAAATGCAATATCTGCAGCAGATATTGCATTTATCATGTCAAGTTCACAAGCTATTGTGAATTGATTGAATGCTCTTGACCAATCAGATTTTTCATAGTGAGTCTGATGTATAATAATTAGCATTAACAGAAACATAAACATTAAGAAAACAATGCTTTTTCAATTTTTTTGCTTTTTCACTTTTGTTATCATTCATTTTAAATGGCCAGTCTCAAAATCCATGAACTATTGCCATCACTCTTTCATGTGAAAAATTGTCAAAAAAAGTCCAAAATTGTCAAATTAATCAAAAGCTTTGTCCAATATAGACTGGCAACAGGACATTCAACAATCTTCACGTTTAGTAATCGTGAATTAATTTACCAGTTGATCAGTTACAGTTGTTGGTACCGGGGGTACCACTAGAAAAATCGGGTGGGGGTGTGCGGCCTGCTTCCCAAAACTCTTACCCCATTTATAACCAAAATCATTTTTGCTGTTTGCCGTTTGAGGTAACGTCATGCTGTTTCATTTCTTGGCAGAGTTGGAACGGACAGTGTCTGACTACTCACAGAGGATGTCAGCACTAGAAGAGACAGTGAACGAGTTAAAGAGGAATAAAGAAAGTGATCAGCTATATGCTGAATACTCGCAGAGAAGTGGACTTTCTGATGCCATAGCACATGCTGGTGCAAATAGACAACAAGATGTTGACTCTGGTTTAATATCACTACTCTCGGAAGATGAGGAATCTCGTTCATCTTCTCCCATAGTTGGTTTTGGTGGGACGACTCCTACGCAGACCTTGACTACGCAAACCTTGACTACTCATGAATGGGCAGATGCATTAATAGAAGAACATAGAGAGTCTCGACGGCAACACTCCACACGCCGGTCACCACCTCGAAGAGAACGGAGTCGTAGTAGATCTCCTCTTAGACAAAATGAGAGTCAGGATGAAACATCCAGGAGGAACAGGGAAAGTTCACCATCTGAAAGTACATGTACAAGCCGTACCACTCGCAGACCACGCAGGCCATTGCCATTCACTCCATCTTCACCCAGTGCTTCATCTACCAGCACCAATACTTGTGGAAACAGTGACTCTTCAGTTGCACAATCAAGAGAAAGGACGCATAGCAGGCCACCTGTTATTGATGACTCAAGTTCTGAGGATAGTCCTCGTATAACAGGGGAGCTTTGGCACAATGTTACTGGAAATGAGGTCCTAGGATTTGATGGGATTCCAGAGTATGCAGTTTTCTTTACTCCTCCTGGTTCTACAGAGGCCTCATCATATTTTGGTGATCGTCGGGTTCAACAGTGGCTTCAGCGAGCCATTGGGGAGTCTCCCAGTAGTAACAACAGCAATACCAGTAGCAGCAGCAGCAGCAATAGCAGCTCATCTCCTTCAACCTCTTGTTAACAAACAGATTGACATGTACTTTCTAAAATTAGATTATAATAATGTCCTAAATTATTTTTCTCATATTCTTTCATGTATAAACATTGATGGCCACTTAACAGATAACTACGTAACTACTCATTGAATCATTGAACTCATTGAATCAGATTGTAATAATGTCGTAAATTATTTTTTCTCATATTCTTTCATGTATAAACATTGATGATCACTTAACAGATAACTAACTACTCATTGAATAAGCAGATCTTTGGGTCATACTGTTTTCCAGAAGATACAGAAAAAAAACTATATTGTATGTAGTATAATAATTATTGTAAAAAAAGTATACATTCTTTAATTTTGTTTGATAAACAGCTTTGGCTTCGCAGCTGAATCTTGGCTTTGGCACACTTTAAGTAAGGGATGGTGAATGAATGGGAAAGGGGGATACTTTAAGGACAGCATCAATCTGTCTCTGTTTGGGAGGTGTTCTGGTGTTGAAGTTGTGTGGCCAAGACCACAGCTTATTGTTTTCTCAGGAGGTGTTTACAGTTAGGAGTGTGACTGTACAGTAGAACCTTCCACTTGCATGGGGGTACAGGGTTTGACTGTACAGTCGAACTTCCTGTAAGGGGGCAGCTTGGAAGTGGCATCTGAGTGTCCTCTTATAGGAGGTGACAGGTGTAATGGGGGTGTCTAGGACAAAGGCATTCCTTTATTGGGGATACAAGGTTTGACTGTACAGTCCAACTTCCTGTAAGGGGGCAACTTGGAAGTGGCATCCGAGTGTCCTCTTATGGGAGGTGACAGATGTGACTGGGGTGTCTAGGACAAAGGCATTCCTTTCAGGGGGCATAAGGTTTGACTGTACAGTCCAACTTCCTGTAAGGGGGCAGCTTGGAAGTGGCATCTGAGTGTCCTCTTATGGGAGGTGACAGATGTAATGGGGGTGTCTAGGACAAAGGCATCCCTTTAATGGGAGGGACTAGGTATGACTGTACAGTCCAACTTCCCATAAGGGGGCAGCTTGGAAGTGGCATCTGAGTGTCCTCTTATGGGAGGTGACAGATGTAGTGTTAGGTTACCACTGTACAGTCACACTTCTAATTGTGAACATCTCCTTGAGGAAGCAGTGAGCCATAGTCCTAGCCACACATCTTCAATACCAGAACACCTCTCAGCAGGGGCACTTAGATGATGTTCCTGAGGTGTTCCTTCTTCTTGTCTTTCACTGTCATCTTACAAAGGGTGTGCCAGAGTAGAGTGTAGGCTGCAATGTTCTTTCTTCCAATTTGTAATAATGACAAAGTAAATATGACCCAAGAGATCATATAAAATAAAAAGATAATGGAAGAAAACCTATAGCCTATTCAGTTATTCAGTACTACCCAAAAGGCTTGGTGGGGATGTGCAGCTAGTGTTCCTCTGGAAACCTTTTTCCTCATTTCACACCAAAAGATTTGAGATTTTTCTTACCCTTTTTTCAGAAATTGACCCAAATATACATTTACCCCTATTCAGACCAGTTTCTATGCCAGGGACTGCTTCACATTTTCAAAATTGCACTTCTAGGGGATAAATAATGGTGATAGTAGTTGCTGATCATTAATTGATGATAGCAGATACAGATAGTAGTCGCTGATCCTAGCAGTATGCAAGACATATGTTGCATATGAACCTAGTAAATGGCCAAGCTTGCCAAGAGAGTATTCATTTATTCATTTATCAGAGTATTCCTGTTTATATTGTTAGAGCACCTAACCAGTATCTGGGAGGTCTTGGGTTCGAATCATGTCCGGAACTCTGCCTTTTTCTATCCAAGTACCATGCGTAGCAGGCATTAAAAGGGGGAGGGGGGAGACTTTTAACACAGGCTATTTTCTACCCCACACAAGCCACAAATGAACATTTCACCTTTATCAATGATAGCAATTTCATCAAAGTATCATACTTAATTGCTCCCAAGAGGTCACAGACTATACCCTATTTTGTGAAGAATTAAAACCTATTTAAAGCTCATCAACCACACCCTTTGAAGCAGAACCTTCTGTACGTTGCCATGTGAAGACATGAAGGCTCAGCTGGCCAATGCGCAAGACACAGACTAATCAACCAAAATATAATGGCTAATTTACATGCTCCAAATGACCATAAAGACTTTGCTTTAGCATTATAACATAGATAGGACCCTGCGTGCACTCTGATTGGTGAAAAACCCATGTTTTATCAGAGTATAAAACATAGAAAAGGCGTGTTTTATTGTTTTGTGCGCGTAAAATCTGTCATAAAGCAAATGAAGAAGCCTAATAGACGTATTCGGCTAACGTGTTTACATCCTTGTTGCCACCCAATTCAGATCACGTGATGATTCATTTGGGAGGTTACAATTGTGCAATTTGCTACGCGTAACTACGTGCATGAGGGTACGTGCAAACAGAACAATTGTATCCTCCCAAATGAATCATCACGTGATCTGAATTGGGTGGCAACAAGGATGTAAACACGTTAGCCGAATACGTCTATCCGTGTATTACACTGTGATAAAACACTCCGGTCATTTGAGAACACTCAAGAAATGTAGAAAACACTTGCCTGTGGCTCATGTTTTCTACATTTCCCTCGAGTTCTCAAATGCCTGTCGTGTTCTATCACAGTGTAATACATGGCTTAGGCTTCTTTATTTGTTAAGTAAAGCTTGCAAATTCCCAAGTAGGAAGTTGAACATTACATTTAATTTGTCAATAACATACCCCGTGGTTTGGGCTGTTGTTTCTTAAACAGATAGTTCAAGAAAATGTTCTTATGTCACTCCACAAAAGAGCTTTTCGGCTACCATTGTTTATATTTAATTTCGACAGCAGGTTTTCCAACAACAACAGCAACAACAACACATTACCCAAATAGAAAAAAATCTCCTTTTAGAATTGTAGTTCTGTTTCTCAATTGATCTGTGTAACTCAAGAGTTGCATCCTTTGTGCTCTCACATACATTCCCCCTTTCACAACGCATCTGTGATTGCAACCCAGAAAAAATTCCATACTGAAGTGACGTATGCCACAATTAAAAATCAAATATGCGCATGGTGTCATGTGTCCATGGCTGTCAGCTCAAATTGAATTTTCGTGCTAAAGTAACAGCCAATCAGATGGACTATATTGAAACAATAGAGCACTTTTTCCATTGCATTTGGACCAATATTTATGCAAGAGCCTATCCCAGCTTTCGTAGCATGAAACAGCAATGATTATTGCCACTCCCCAGACTGCATGCTGATCCGATCCATACCAGGTTACCCCACAACCCCAGTATTTTTCAAGGTTTTCCTAGGTTAGAGGGGTACATTATGAGCTCCAGATTTCTATCGCATGATAGTTGACAAGAGCGCAGCTCATAATCTTATTGTTTTAGTATAAATCTACTAGTCGTTCAAAACTTTATCTAAATCCCCTTCACAGACACTTCGAAAATGCAAAGAAGCGACAGTCATTTTCTTTATTACACTGCTCACTATTTACAACAGAATAGGTAGTAGTGCAGCCAATCTGAGAATGGCATTCATGATAGAACACAGTTAAAAGTAAAGCAGATTTATTCATACTAATACTATTTATACTAGCTAACACAGAAAGCTTCAAAGTTTGGTTTATTATAAAAAAGTATGTGCATCTGTTCATAAAATGGATACTAACAGAGACATTCATAAATTGGCTACCTGCAATCTTTAATGTATAGAAAAGACTTAACATTGTCAATTAAAAATGTTCATCAGTCATTCTCATATTTTAACAGCTCATTAAAATACAGTTACTCCTTTGCAACACGGCCACAATTGTTGGGCCCAAAAGGTGTATTAACAGGGTTCCGCTGTACTTAGAAATTACACTTTTCATTTAAAGTGAATGTCAAAAGTTTGAGAAGGATTATTGATATTTATATGAAAGTCTCTTTTCTGCTGCTGTTTTATGGTTTTCTTCACAAGTAGAAGAGTTATTGTTTTAAAAATTGAGCAATTTGTTTGTTAATCTGCTTGTGATTCTGATGAGATTCTAGCTATCTGTTCAAGATGCAGCAGCAATATTGGAGCAATACTGTCCAGTACAGATAAGCCTTTGTGGGTGGCTTTGATGCCCCTGAAATAGATTGAAAAATGTATTAATAAAACATCGGCACATTAAACTAAACTGTGGGAGGCGCAGTGGCCTCATGGTTAGTGCTCCCATCTCCAGATGGATGGACTGATCCTTGTTCGAGCCCTGGCCAGGGACATTGCCCATCTCCAGATGGATGGACTGATCCTTGTTCGAGCCCTGGCCAGGGACATTGCATTGTGTTGTTGGGCAAGACACTTTACTCTCACAGTACTTCTCTCCACCCTGGTGTCCAAATGGGTACTTGCCAACTTAATGCTGGGGATTACCCTGCAATGGACTAGTATCTCATCCAGGGGGGAGTAGAAATATTTATAGTCGCTTCATGCTACTGAAACCAGGATAAGCACCGGCCTGATGGACCACTTGGCTCATACGCAGACTTTGCCTTTTGTACAAAATATAAGGGAACAAAATGCCAAGTATTTTGACGATCAACAGTGCTATGGGATAGCAAAATTACCTGTGCCTACAGCTTAATGAGGGGCAATTACTTCAACCGAGTTCTAGAAAAACAAATAGAAAGCAAGGGAGACAAAAATTGTGTGGGTACATGAACTGTCTCTAGAGGTAAGTGTTCCCACAGCAGCTGTTTTGTGATTGTTCACACAAGTTTTACTAAAAGACCCTAGAAACGCAGACAAATTTTGGTTAGAAGAAATCGCATTGAAAAACAGAGTCTTGAAAAAAAGCTTTTGTGGGCTTTACAACCGTACATTAATTGACAGTTTAATTTGTTTTTTGTTTTGTTTTTCATTTTCTTAACCCTTTACTCCCCGAGGGGTCTCCCTGTGACGAGTAAACTCGTCTGGCGTTAGACAGAGTGAAATCTATAAGTCACTCTTGGGCAGTAAAGGGTTAAGAAGTTATTAATAATGAGCTTGATCTATTAAGCTAACAAAATAACAAACAATTCTTCTTCAAAAGAAACACCAACACCAGGGCTGGGTTTTTCGAAAGCCGGTCAATGCTAAATTAGGATTAAAAGTTAACCAAAGGATTAATTTTTCTTGTATAAAAATGTTTTTACTGCTTATGTGTTGCGTAGTTTGAGATTATTCAGACTCAAAACTGTAGGCCAAACAGAAAACCTCACTGAAAAGGTACAAAACTGAAATCTAAATTGCCGCAATTCCTGGGTTAGCTTAATGGGGCTTTGAACAACCCAGCCCACAAGATTAATACCATACATGTAACTGTAGAGTCTGTAATTTTCATTACATTGTTTCACAAGTGAAACAAAAAAAGGTTACTACAGTAACAATATTTGTGTTATGACAATCCATCGAAGACACCTACTTTTCACTTAACAGTAGGAAGCCAGACTGTATGAGATCTTGAACATCTTTATTATTCTTGAATGCATCATAAAGTGACATGTCAAGTGGGGATAAGCTCATCCACTTCTACACAAACAAAAAAGCATAAAATAATATTGAAACAAGTTATATTATGCTAGTAAAGTACTGTTCAAAAGCTTTCATTTTGAACATCTATAGTCACAAACACAGGGTTCATCCAAAAATGTAAAAGTTAGAACCAGTACAGTATTATAATAAACAGTATTGCATGGAAGCATATACTGCTAATTAAAAAGCTTTCATTTGAATGGTCACACACTAGGGTTTCATCCACACACTTAAAACAGGCCTTCTGATATTACGCGATGGTGCGATTTCGCACAATCGACCTCAGATCGCATCCGATCGCACAATTCACAAAAAATCGCATAATTCACAAAAGATCGCACATTATTCACAAAATCAACCATAAATAAACAATTTTATTACAAAGTCCCGCGTAAACACGCATTTTAAGATCATTTAGCTTGAAAAAAGCCCAAAAAACGTCTGTCACCTTCGATTTCGTAAACATTCAAAGTTCAAGGCGTTATTTTGCATGTCGGGGGCCTGGTACGAGTCTCATTCTTAAAGAGTTGCCTATTGGTGAAAAATGCAAACCATCTCTTTCTTTGCTTTGACCAATCAGAATTGCCAGTATATATCGACCACGTAGTGATCCAAGCGATGTTCAGTATTGCATTCCGATGGCAAAATGTAATTTCTTTCGTGAAATTCGAAACAAACGTCCCTCGAGGATAAGTTTGTAGTGATTTCTTTGACAGAAAAGGTTAAATCACACCTTCTGCCAGATTTAATGGCCAAATATAAAGCAAGAGAATACAGTTTTTACGTGGACGATAGGCTGAAGATGCAACGCTACGATCGATGATCTTTCGCAGCCGGAAGTCCGTGATGGGCAAGCACCTCAAGTCCTTTTTATCGCAGTTTATCCGTAGATGTTTACTTTTTGTCCCTTGATGTTCAATTTGTCTTTGGAGCAGCCCCAAAGTGGTTTTCTTCCTCTAAAACCTAGTAAAATATGCTCAAAATAGCTGAGGAAAAAATCGCACAATTTGCATAATTTATCGCATAATAGCCCATTCTTATCGCGTAATCTGCCCCGAAAATATCGCGTAATTTCTGTTTTTTTATCGCACCCTGTTAGAAGGCCTGTTAAAACTTAAAACCACCTTGCACAGGTGGCCCAGATGTTGGATACGATTAATATGCGACATAATGCTGTTGGCGATTGCTTTACAATTTTAGCCGTTTATAAGACAATGTATGAGAATGCTTCAAAAATGTGTTGTGTGTGAACTTTCTTAATGCTATATTCTAAACTGAATATAGGTGGTCTTACTATATCAAATAAGAAAATGTACTTCTGAGGTCTAGAAAAACAGATGATTATGCACTTGCTTAATAGTTTGTGTATTTGCAGATTTTCTAGACCTCATGCACTGCATGCACAATGTAACCTCTTTCTTACAGAACAATGAAAACCATGTTCTATATGGATTCGATAAACAGACAGCACGAAATGAATTAGCACTTCATTTGAATGTTCACGCACTAAAATTTACCTATTTGGTAGACTAAAAAAAGTTGCATTGCATAATTTAATGAAATTTGGTTACTTTCTTGTGACTATCATAACGTTATTACCAATACCTCGTTACTAAGACCATCTGCAGTTCTGAGACCAAGAATGAAAACCTCTTCTAATCTGTCACAAATCAAGGGAAAAATGATATTTTTTTCATAATTCAACACAGATTTAAAGTTTTATATCAAATATTAAAAGTTTTAATTTGTTCTGGGACTTTTTTTTCAAAGTTTAGGGTGAATACAACCCCCCAAATGATATATAAATTAAGAACATTTTGCTGGGCTGCATCCTACATATATTTATGTTTCATTAATTATGTGAGTGTAAAAGAAAAGAATTATCTTATTAATTATTGACATACATTACAAATTTTGTTTGTGTTATTTGTGTTCTGGTTGCATGGCCTCTTGTTTCAACCTAGGAAAGAACACCACACAGTAGTTGATGGGAAGTACATGTGTAGTTTAAAGAGTGATAAATCATTTTCAACAGTTGTGAACATAAAATTTCAGTCAAGTCTGGTCAAGCATTACCCTCAATATTATTATGAAGTAAAATAAATCAATAAATGAATCAAATTTGAGAGACACAAGACAGATACGAAAGAATCACAGGAAAATCTGATGGCGATATTTGGTTGCCCAAAGAGTTGTAAAAGTTTGGGTGCACTTGCTTCTTGCTTTTATCACCTCTCAAATTAGAAAAAAACAATTAAAAAACATTGTGCAGTTCCAGAATTTTCGTATCATATATTATTATTTATCCATACTCCCACCACAGAAGAGGTTATAATTTCCTGGGGGGGGGGGGGGTTGGCTGAGGGGTTCAGTAAGACCAAAACATTTAAAGATATGTATGAAATTTTGGAATTTCCTGAGGGGTGGGGGGTTCTAAGAAAAAAATCCCTTCGATGGGAGAGGTGTGGATATTTTCTGGAACTACACATTGCCTTAAATGAGGAACACTGCATTAACAATTAATTATTTGCCAGCATTATAAATAATATTAGACGTTTGCCTCTTTCATCCATTGGTCTGGTCCCAGTGTCTGCACTCTTGCCTGTCGTTGTTCACTTCCATTTCCAGAGGGAACAAATCTGTTAGTTGGCAGAAGGGAATCATTACTAACTGATGCATATTCAGTTAGCTCATCCCTGTACACCATAAAGTTAAAGTCTTTCAAGCGCTCTCAATGCCGGATGAAATCAGTAACATCACATGGCTACTAACAGCTGTAGGTCAGAATAAGGGACAGCTATTGGGCGCTTTCCATTTGACCAAATGTTCCGGAAATTCCAGGTGGGGGAGTGAATGGAACAGACATTTTCCAGAATTTCAGTCTGAAATTTTGTATGTACCTCGAAAGGTTGGCCTAAATCCGGAAAATTGGAATATCCGGAAAATTCCTGTGACGGGTTAGTCCACCCAACTGGAAAATACCCAGAATTTCATACCAGAATATTTGGCCGAATGGAAAGCGCCATTATTTTTTGAGGGGGCGGGGAGGTTGGGCAATTTTCTGGGACATGAAATTTTTTTCTCACCTTATTTTGTTTGTGCATGATATTAGCTTGTCTATGAGCAATAAGTTTTTAAAGTCAAACACAAGATCTAGATTATAGTAGAAAGTACTAAATATTTTTCCCCCCATTATATATGGCTTTCCTTGCATGATTTGTTCCCAGCAGTTTTTGCTGTGCAGGTATTAGTTTGGAAATTGCCCAGCCCCCCTACCCCTCTTAAAATTTAATAGTCCCCTAATACCTCTTCCGCACATGAGGGGTGTTGACTCTTTCTTGTTATATTTTGATTTTTCCTGCTAACCAGTAGCATCAAATGACCAAGAGGTTGAAAAGGACATAGTGCTGTTGTGAGTTGAATTTTTGCTCAAACTGACATTTAATTATATTATTACCTGCCATGAGCCCCAGGCCCCACTCCAATGTACTGAGTGCCATTCCAGTAAGACAGGTTATGCCTGCTCTCTGCACCCTGGAAAAGTAGATAATAAGTCCAAGCAACAGAAAATTAATACCACATTATTATATGGCTAGCTCCGTGAGCGGGCAAGATGAATCAAATCCTGCGCTGTGATTGGCTACCCGAGAGGGCAACATGGAGCTATCTTGCCCGCTCAGGAATAACCCGCCTTGTCCCACAAGAAAAATTTCCCCAAAAACCATATAATAAATCCTTTATTGACCAAGCTTGTTCAGTCAAGATGGCTTGATATTGGCCTCTTTCATTTTTTGCATGTTTATGGACCTTGACTCCGTCTTGGTCCATAAACATGCAAAAAAAGAACTCGGCCAATATCCAGCCATCTTGACCAAACAAGCTTGGTCAATAACCCATACATATTACAGGTACATCACTAAATCACTTTAATACCACCATTTTATTGAAGCTTAAGGATGTTATTATTTTATCATTAAGTGATAAAATCAATATATTTAAACAACAACAACAAAGGAACAACGTTGATTAAGATTGGGAAATATGAAAAGCAAATTTATCCATAAAATATTAATAGCTTACTGGTTTTGCAAAGTTTGCCACTTCATATCTGTAGAATCCATTAGCAATCAAAGTCTAATGAAGAAGAGAAAATAAACAATTCTCCACTTGCACAAATCCCATAATACACCTCTTTTAACCCCCAAAATTTTGCATAATCATTGTTTGCAATTTCTCATCTAACATGAAGGTGTCCCAAGAGTAATCGAAAACAATGCCTACGCAAATTTTTTGGGGGGTAAAAGAGGTGTATTATGTCAAAAATTAACAACTTTCAGTTAAAACACTTTCGTTCAGTACTGCATTACTCTAGCTCTATTCACATTGACCATCAAGCAAAGATACAACTGGGCAATTGGCGGTGTACATATGCAGACCAATTTACTGAAAGTGGGATCAAGCTGAGAATTAAGAAATAGAAGTGTACTAAAATGTTTTTATTTTAAGTGTGATGAGGATTTCTTTACCTCTACAGCCAACTGGTACATGTCAGCTACTACATCAGGATTAGGAACTGGCTGCCACAAACAAACATATAAACAAAATGAACTACTTTCAGTGTTGCGATCAGTGATAGACATTTTCTAACTAAGACTTTTGTACTCCGATCTGTTTAAATTCTGTTTCTAAATTTTTGGTGGCTTCTATCCACTTCGCCAGAGAATCTACGTGTATAGATTGCAACTCAATGAAGGTGGACAGATTGAGAAGCCACCAAAAATTCAGAAAAGGAAGAACAGACCAGATTACAAGAATCTTAGAAAATAAATAAACTGCACACAGATTAAACTACAACAAACAATCAGAGTACTCTCTTAAAAAATAAATATGTTTACATTTTAACTAAAACTGGAAAAAAGAATAGCAAAGAGTTCAATAAAACATTTCCAAAACTTACTTGCATTAGTTAAAAAGATAATAGCCAAAGTTACTAGTTATTTTTTTAATATCTATTTTGTAATCCCCTTACCATTTCTCCTGATTTAACACTCTTAAAAAGTGGTGTACCTCTCTCAAGAGTCAGCTGATAAAACGAAATATGATCATCGCAAACAGATAATGCCTGATTAAAATAATTCAAAAGTAGTTTTCAGTATTATTCACTGGATTTTTGATTTTGGAGTTCAATCATTGAATATGATTTTTAATTAAATAAATATTTTATTCTCACCTGGGACAGCTCTTTGTTCCAGTCATCTAGTGTTTGGTGTGGTTGCCCAAACATTAGATCAATTGAAACTTTCCCAGGAAATATTGATCTTGCAGTCTGTAATGCTCTACAAAATCAACATTCATTCTAATTTACAATGTGGCTCAAGATTGCACAGGCTAATTAACAACTATTCACCTCAGTGTCGGTGGCTAGCGGTGGATCATAATTATTTACCGAGCCGCGAAGCGGCAAGGTAAATATCCACCGCCAGCCACCGACACTGAGGTGAATAGTTGTTTTAGTTTATACTAAAACAGTGAGATAATAAACACCAAAAACAAATTAATTTGGATGATTTCTTCACTTTTCATGGATGCAAACTGGACGCCATTTTCTCTCAAGTTGCTCGGAGGTAAATAGCACAGGATATCCGGAGTTTGAGGAGCCAATCAGTGCGTGCCATCAACGCTATCCACTGTTTTAGTATATACTAATTAACAATTAGATTATTCGCTCTCGATTTCTATGAGGTGATAGTTGATGAGGCCGAAGGCCGAATCAACTATCACCTCATAGAAATCGAGAGCGAATAATCTAATTGTTTTAGTAGAATTCGAACTGAAATTTACTTCAAATAACGATTCCAATTATTTCTGGTTAGCCTTAAACTTCACGCTTTAGAGAGTTAACTCCCACGAACTGAATTACATGTACTTGTCAATTTGACATTTGCAGTTGTGTACGCGCGCTTATCAGTTTCTATCAAAACGTTCGGGCTTTTTTTAATTCAAGAAACTGTAAATTCTCTCCTTTTAGTCTTCTCGAAAATTTTGTTTATTCATTTGTTTCTCAATGTTCCTTCAAAACGTCAGCGAAACGAGAAAATGTTACACTTTTGTCGACCACAACAAGCCACTGAACACTAATGGCTGATAGTGTTCAATGGCTCAGCCAATCAGATTACAGCATTTGCATTAGTATACTAGTAGAATTCTACTAATAATAATTATACAAGGTTCACTGGATTGGAAGTCATCATTGCAAGATCAAAAATGAACTCACTGCAGTGAATCTTGAATGGTGTTATCTCTCCCCAAGAGACTCAAATCTCTTGTACTGAAGGCCTATCAAAAATACATAAGGAAAATATTTTAGTTCAAGATGCCTTGGGAATGTATAATTTTGAATGTTAACAATCAAATATCAAAATAATAAACATACCGGTATTACAATATCAAAGAGAACATTAACCTGGACTCCAAGTGAAAGCCGATTGATCCCTGCTGTATGAAAATGTCTACAACAACAGTAAACAAATGATGTACATTGTTCATAAAGTTGACCTGACATGATATATTCCACAGGGGCATGACACACCATATTTCTACATTACAAACTAGACATGCACTGCAAGGAGTAAGGAAAAAAATTGTATACAAAAGCA
>OZ026605.1:23946114-23951114 GCA_964020085.1 Micromussa lordhowensis
AATGACATTACTGTTACAAGTTTCCACTTTTGTACCAATGCCAAAAGGCGCTACATTCCGTGACTGGACAATGATGCATGCTGTCGTCGGCATGAAAACTGAATCAAAGGAACTTCCAAATAAAAAACTGTCAAGTTCTATCATCATATTTTCAGTGTGTTCAATAGTACGTTGATAGTCTCCCTTCAATTCCTCCATCGTGTCTTCTCGTTTGTATTGTTCGTTCGTACGAGCTAAATCGAGCCATTGTCTCTTCGACGTATCCATTTCCTCGCTAAGTTCAGCAATTATTTTATTCATTCTCTCTTCTTCTGACATTCTATCAACCTTTCCTTTGATTCCATTCTCCGTATTTCTTCTTCTACTCTCTAAAAACGCTTGAAAATTGAAAGTCTCGAGCACTTTGTTGCGTTGCATCGTCAACTTGAGTTGTCATATGTGGAACCCACTGAAAGCTAATCGTTTCAACAGCTGTTTTGAAATAGCAACCAAAATCCCTTACAGCACGTCTAAACTGAACACTGATTGGTTTTCAGAAAAAAGTAACGCTCAAACTTGTTTCTGATTGGTTAATAAAACGAGACATGTTTAGACAAGGTCGCTCAATCTTATTTCTCATTGGTTTAAAAAAAGGACCCACGCTTATGTTGTTACAAGACTAGACATGTTTAGACAAGGTCGCTCAATCTTCTTTCTCATTGGTTTAAAAATAGGGCCCACGCTTATGTTGTTACATGGCTAGACATGTTTAGACAATGTCGCTCAATCTAATTTCTCATTGGCTAAAAAATAGACCCACGCCTAAACTGAACACCGATTGGTTAAAACTAGGTATATGTAACTGGAGACATGGACTGTCTTTTTGGTGAAGCGAAGGATGAACACTACGAACTTATCGTGACGATCTAACATAGAGACAGTGCAGTACGAACTTTGTTCAAACATGGAAGTATTTCAGGACAATCTCTGTTTCATTTTGGACTTGGAAGGGTTCTTTATCAATAAGACGTTTCACGTCAGAGAATTGGGCTATTTCACTTGGAACCAAGAACATGGCCGCCATGCTTTCTTCGTCCCCGTTCCTTACAAGACCTTGAGTGTCAAAGAGAAACGAACAGTGAATTTCGTCATCAGTAAAATTCACGGACTCTCTTATCAATCCAGTCAAACCGAGCATGCACAAAACCCACGAATCGTAGGCACCTTGATCAAGGACTTGTACCAACATTACAGTACTGCCGAGAGAACCGTGGTGGGCTACAAAGGAGGTCACGTGGAGAAAGATGTCTTGAAACAACTGAACATTCCTTCACTCAATCTAGAAACAGTAGGGTGTCACAAATACGATGTATTGAAATATCAAACCCCCCTTCAACTATTGTTACCCAGATGCAGTTTTCATGCCGACGACAGCATGCATCATTGTCCAGTCACGGAATGTAGCGCCTTTTGGCATTGGTACAAAAGTGGAAACTTGTAACAGTAATGTCATTTAATTTATATAAACAAAACAAAGAGTCTGGGTCTTTATAACGTTTATTGAATAACTCCAAAGGGAAAACTGATTACAATTTTAAATCTTGACCGTCGGTATTCCTATTCCACAAAGTGTTGGGACTCGTTTCCTGTTTCTTAGATTCTTGGTCCCGGGCTCCTATGTTTCTTTGCCTTTGGTTACGAAGTCTTTGGTTGATCTGTTCCTTATTCTTGGCATAATAACTTTTCCAATATTCGTTGATCCGTTCCCTGTTGTTTTTACGGTATTGTCTTCGGTAATTTCTGATGTGTTCCTTGTTCTGTTGATAATAGGCTCTCCGGTTGTTGACGAGTCGTTCCTTGTTAATTTCATACCATCTTTTACGTCGGGGTTTGAGAATCTCGACGTTCTCGGTACGATATCGTTTTTTCCGAGCTAGGATTTGCTCTTTGTTTTCTGCATAATATCTTTTATGGTAGACCTTTTCACAGACAACCCTCTGGTGATTCTCAGGTATATGACTGGAGCAACTCATCTTGTGTGATGTCTTACAAAATAGTGAATTAAAACTCTAGAATCACACACTCTTATAAGAGCGGCTAATTCAGTGTCTCAGTCACTAAGATATCATTCTCTTCGGCGTCTTCTTCTTCTTCGTCATCATCGGGGAGTGGTTTCTTTTTCATGGCTCTGTTTAACAAGAATTTTCGCTTCTCCACCGCCGACTCGGATGCCTCGTCAAAATCCATATCGTCTTCGTCGATAAAGCGTTGAAGAGTCTTCATGACTTTCCTGTGTATTGCATCCAATTTGATCCGATGAGTCCATTTTAGACGCTCTAAGTATGTCTTCCGTAGGTTTCTTCTATCTACAGGTAATAAAGTATTAAATGCGGCAATCTCGGCATAGTCTTTGGATTTTCCCCTATCCAGAAACCGTTGGACTTCTTTCAAAAATTGCTGTTCGAGATCTTCCCCCACTTTTACACGATCATAGTCTGGCTCATCGTCCTCCCTTTCTTCTTCTTCGGAGCTACTACTTTTCTCCTCGTCCTGTTCTTCTTTCTCTTCTTCAGGTTCCTCTTTGGAACTACTACTTTCCTCCTCTTTCTCTTCTACGTTTTCATCATTGTATTCTTCCATGGGAAAACCAAAAAGATCTGTTTTACTTATGCTTTTTATTCTCTTGTGACCCTTTCACCCAAGACAGCTTGCTTCAAATGAGCCGAGTAGGTTGAAGTACTTTCTAATATACTAATTTCTGATCTCTCTTTCTTTGGTAGCAGCGAGGGAATCCTTCATGCGTCAAAAGGTGACTTAGCACACGTATTCTGTCATCACTGGCGGGATGTAAATCCAGAACCATGTACCTGAATGGTCGTTCAATCACTTTTTGATACACATCCATCACGTCTTGCCAGTAAGTGGAAAAAGCTTGAAGCAGTAAATTCCTGACGCCTAATTGATCTCTTCGATTCTTGAAGGCTATGATGTAGTGGGCGTTCCTGGAAATACTCTTGGCGTTTTTCCCCGGTGGAAACATGTCTTGGCACAAGTACAATACGGTAATATTTTGATGATGAGAGTGTTTAGTGAATAAGTCTAGCAACTCTTTGTCATCACCTCCCTCTGCCACCAGATCGTCTAGTACAATTAAACCCCCTTTCGGAAACCATTTTTGCAAATGGAAGGTGGTAGGAACTCCTTCGTGAAATTGTACACCCGCTTCTTTCATAGTTCGGAATCCATCTTGCCACGCCCCATGGCAATAATGAACTGTGGACGGTGGGTTCACAAACAATTCCTCCAAGTGATCCAAGAGTAACGACTCGGTAAAACAAGTCTTTCCACAGCCAGAGGGGCCACAATCAAGATACTAGAGGTTGTCTTGAATCGAAACGCTTTTCCCCACTCTATTCCACTAGGTATTCCAAGGTTGTTTTCGATAGGAAATGTGATCTGTGGCACGTCCTCTCGTGTTACTGCTGGTGATAAAGGGAAGTGACCATTCTCAAGTCGCTTCCAACAAGTATACTTCTCGTGATGTCTTTTACTACCAGCACGAGTAAATGGCTTTTGACAGTAGCCGCATCGATGTGACATAATTTGCACGTGTTTGACTACTTGGGATAAATTCTTAAGCGCGCAGGGAACATCATTAACCCCTACGGAAATAAAAAAACTGAAGAACGTTGTGTTATACAACTGTTAATATCGTCGAAGCTGGCTCAACAGAAAATCCGTAGATATTGAATACAATCTGCAGGTATTACAGAAAATGTGCAGGTATTACATAAAATCTGCTGAAAATGTGCAGAAAATCTGCAGGTATTACGGTAAATCTGCAGGTATTACAGAAAATCTGCAGAAAATGTGCAAAAAATCTGCAGGTATTACGGTAAATCTGCAGGTATTACAGAAAATCTGCAGAACATCTGCAGGTGTTACAGAAAATGTGCAGAAAATCTGCAGGTATTACGGAAAATCTGCAGAAAATCTGCAGGCATTACAGAAAATCTGCAGAAAATCTGCAGAAAATCCGCAGGTATTACAGAAAATGTGCAGGAAATCTGCAGGAAATCTGCAGAATATCTGCAGGCATTACAGAAAATCTGCAGGTATTGCAGAAAATCTGCAGAAAATGTACAGAAAATCTGCAGAAAATTTGCAGGTATTACAGAAAATGTGCAGAGCTAATTTCCAGTCCGTACTGCGCACTCTCGAGAGTTTGTTTATATTTTTTGTAGTGCGTTATGTAAGACATCACAAAATGTAAACATTTCGCAACTACTTGCATGTTTAAAAACAACCGCCATTATGGATGCAAAGCGGATATGGACAATATCGACAATTTATTAGCTTTGTAAAGGATCACTTTACTTCAAGATGTCAAGAAGGTATGATCCCACGGACATACACGAAATTGATAAACTTTGTTTGGACAGAATTATTCAAAAATATTGGAATAGACCAGAAACAATGTCTTTTGAGACATTTTTCTTTTCTGAATACCTACTAGATGAATTTACCAAAAAAGAACTCATATACATGGACATCAATGGCGCCATACCATTTCAGATGCTTTATTTTACTCAAGATGATAAGGAGTTTGCAGCAGTCAGAAAAACGATTCTGCCGGGATTCGAACCACGATCTCGAGTGACAGACGAGGATACTAACCATTGTGCTACAGAGTCCTAGCCAATAAGAGTTTGTTTACTTTAATATATGGGTATATACGCTTTGGTGGTCTAATGGTTAAGACGTTGAGTTGTGGCCTCAGAGATCTAGGTTCGATTCCTGGCCAAGGCAAGCTTTTTCCTCCCACATTATTGTTTGTAAGGGCGAACTGCGCGCGCGTACAACCTAGTGCGCAACATTATGCAAGCCAAGAAACGTTTGAAGTTGTAGTTTTGTTTTACTGTTATACAACTTTGCAAGGGCTTTTAGATGGACTTATAAACAGCGGGGATTATATCCGAGGGGGAGGGGGGCGTATAGACGACGTACAAACGGATGGATTT